>CM076570.1:97000272-97231198 GCA_034641835.2 Pinus albicaulis | reverse complement strand
TTTACAAAGGAGGTTCTCAGTCCCTAAAATCCTTTGGGAACTTAGATTCTCGAGTAGTCCGTTGTAACATCATTTTATTTTTTACATTTATTTGTTAAAAAAATAGAAATAGAAATAGAAATAGAAATATATATATATATATATATATATATATATATATATATATATATATATATATATATATATATATATATAAGAAAAAGAAAAAAGAAATGAATAAGCAAAAGAAAAATGGATATAAAAATATAATATAAAAAAAATGATGATAAAAAGGAAAATATAAAAAAAGAAATAAATCCCTAAGAAAAATAAAATATGCGTGCCATGCTAAATGCTGCATTAGGAAGTTAATTATTGGTGTCTAATTAGATTAATTGCAATTAAACCATGGTTAGCATTTGTAATGAAGTTTTAATTAAATTGACATTTTTTGTCGTGTTGTGATATCGCTAGCGCAACAACTGACTACTATGATCTTCTCTGCCGATTAACAGTGGGGAAGGCAGTTTGGCCCCCTCGCCTCTCCAACGTTTAACCAGGGTTGGGGGGGGGGGGGGGGGCTGAAAGCAGTTTCAAATCAAACCATTCATGCAACGTGTCAAGCACGGGGATAGTTTGGACCCCCCCTCCAAAATCCGCCCGTGACAATTGCCGAAATCGCCCATGCGCTATTTTGACTCTTTCCGATCCCGCCATATCCACTTCGCCGCTGCCACCTGTCCACTGCCCGTTACATAATTTTAAACCATTACCCAATCATAGCCGTTGCCGCCATAAATACCCCGCGCCATATCAAATGTCTTAAAACGGATAATTCTCCTTTGTATAAAATAAATTCACAGCTTTCCATTACTTCTTTACGCAGTTTGTTAGGAGAAATCGCATACCCAGGCTCCAGCATAACCAGAATGATCAACTTTTCCCACAACACTGTGCAAGCCGACTTATCCCCTGGTAATTATCATTCCTGTCTTTGTTTCTTTCCAAATGTCTTCTTCAAAGGGAAAAATCCAAAATGACAAAAGAAAACCCAATGCTCCCGCCTGTGATAGACTTGGACCATTTGCCACTAGTTGACACAAGAATACAAGCTTTCAGAGATGCAATGTGAATTTGATTTGTATGAGTTACATAACTGAAACATAAATTTATTGACCTCAGTGATGAATTAAGCCTGTGGGATTCTTTCCTACCTCAATTCATATTCCCACAACCTCACCCCTTCCCCAAATTTGTGTCATGGTGTCATTTTAGGTATATTCCTAGCCAAAGCGCTGTTGTTGCACAAAATAACGATGTTATTTTTACAGTTACAACTCAATCCATTTGTCAAATGCTACAGATTGAAGCCTCAACTCCCTACATCCTTTTTCTATAGAATCTCTCATGGATCTCTACAAAAATCTTACTTTCCTTTAGCGAGCCAAGATTTTTGAGATTTTTCTACCTGAAAATGCTGAATTGCCTAGAACTAATCCACCTTACCCAGCTTCAATGTTTCCAGAGATGACCAAACAAATCATTTCAATAATTTCCTGTTTGCTAGGTTATCAATCTGACCAATGGGTTGATGACATCATCCTAGGATTTTTGTCAGTATTTTCTAAAGATGAGAAACCTTCTATTATCTTCAATTACAATGAGTTCTTAGTAGAGACTATCCATGATCAGTTCATGAAGTTTTCTACAGAAGGGGCCTTTAAACATGCATCAATCCTTGTATATTTGTTTTTGTTCTATTAGTCAGATAGGTTTTTAATTCCACTACAAAAGTTAGATGAATTGGGAAAAATACAAATGAATTCTCTTTTAGTGACTAAACATATCAATTTTTACACAGACTTTCTTGTTTACTTAATAGTAATATAATCCCTAGAATTTCTCCTGAAATTAAAAGGATTCTTCATCTCAGTGAACAAACAAAGACAAGAGATTGGTATTTATACCAAAACTATATAGAGATTAGAGTGTATGGTTGTGAGCTACCTCCATACAGGTTGCCAAAGTTTGTACCTATCATAATTTTTGCATTGGAATACATCAGGAAATGATAAATATGGATGAGTTGCACTTTGTGTGAGCTATAAGAGGAAATCTCAATTTAAAATCAAAACTCAGGTTGGACCTTTCATTTGTAATGTCAGAACAACAACAAAGGAGGCAAACCTTCTCTTAAGAGAAATGAAATTTAAACTGAGTTTTTTCTGGTCTTATGATCCCTTGGGGATCATTTCCAAGCTAAGGGTAGAACATAAAACTAATCCTTATGCTCATACTCCTAGACCAGAGATTGAACGTTATATGAATAAGGAGGAGTGGCAAGAAAACAAATTGTAGTAAGCAGAAGAGCAAAGTTTTGCTCCTACAGGATCTCAAACTCCAGTTCCCCAAGAAAAACATGCAAAGAGAGTGAGGGAAACTATTTCCCCTTCAGTTACAAAAATCCAACAAACAGAGTTTGTGATGTACAAGAAGAAGAAAAAGAATCCTCTTGAGGACCCTTTTCTAGAAGAAAGCACACAGACTACATTAGTATTGACAGACCCTCGTGCTATTACTTTTCCTCGAATTGAAGAAATTTTTACAGGGTCACCAACATCTTTAGCTTCTCAAGAGCCATTGGGAACATCCCAAACAAGAGAATTAGCCCATGGTTAGAATGGACCAAACATTTTTTCTAGGTACAAGGAAATCAAAAGGAAAAATGAAGCATTGAAGGCTACTAATACAAAATTCTGGAAACAAACTTCAGTATCTCAACATAGACTACTATCTGCCTTTGACACTGAAAAAGGGCTGATGCAAATGGCATTCCTTGAACCTAAAATCCCATTTCCCAAGACTACTGAGGACTATAAGAAATCAATCTTTTCCTTTTACTCAAAGGAGATTCATCCTATTGAACGGATTGATTTACACAAACAAGGTGGGGAAATGATCTATTCAACTTTAACCAGTTTAGCCATGGAAAAATCTAAGTTGCAGGTTTTGTTAAGTAATATTCAGTCCCAACTAAAGATGGAAAATATTTCTTCTTTAGCAAAGGACACTAACATAAAATCTTCAGAGGATCTAGTGATTAAATTGGGATATGATCCCAACGATGTTAAAGCTACCGAGGAGATGATTAAAAGGAAAAATGCTGGCATTCAAGCATTGAGAAAACAATTAAAACTTCCTACTACCGAAGATCCTCAGACTAAAGAGATTGTTGAACTAGAGAAAGAAAAAGAGAACATGTTCAAAATTATAATTGAACAAAATACACAGATACAAAAAATGGAGACAAAATTGGAAACTTTGTTAAAGGAGAAAGAACAACAAGCAACTCAAGCAACAACTATTCCTTTGGCAGCAATTCCAATTACAAGTACCTCAACAGCAGGGGCTTCCACTTCAAGAATTACTACGTCAAGAGAGATACAATCCACTGATCTAGCTAAGGCCATGGGAGATCTATCATTGAGGGGATAGGAAATTTAGAAATTGAAAGCACAACTTCCCAACCTCCAAGAACATAAAATTAAGATTGATAATGCATATGTGGCAGAAATCCAAAAGAGTCACAGGTTGACTCAAAGAATAGACACTCTGGAAAATGAATCAACAATTGCTCAAACACTTGCACAGGCCAAAGAAAACATCTCGCAAGACATAAATCAATCCATGACAGATTTGTGGCCATCAATTGAAATTCTGTTTGAACAGGAAACATTATTGGAAAAATCAAAAGAACTAATAACAGAGGTAAAGAAAGAATTTCCTGACAAATCAGGAGATGCAACAACATTAGTCAGGATTATGAATTCAAAAACAAAAGAGCTCGAAGAGTATGTCATAGATGACAGAACTGAAACAATTTTGGAGGTTAGAAAGGTTCATATCAAAAGGAATTTAGTGTTGCAACTTGAAAACAAATGCCACAATTTAGAAGCCAGCCTCCAAAAGTTTTATAGAAAGTTTAATGTGCTACATCAAAAGGGATTGCTAGGTTTAAGGGGAATTGGAGATATGCTGATTACTCTTGAAGAATATCAACGAAGGTTGTATTCAATAGCCACAGACAAAGCCAAATTTTCCAAGATCAAAGGGACAATTACTGGGAAGGCTTTCATTGAAAGCTTGACTTTTGACTTGTTAATTCAGCATGAGATAAAACATTTGTTTGTAGTCAAACCCACTTTTCAGAAGTACACTGAAGTGGATGAGACTTACATAAAGTTAATCAAAGACACCATTCTTGATGAGGAATGATGGGAGAAATTATGTATGCTCATTGATTGAACTAGCAAACAAGTTTACAGCACTAATTTCGAATTCAGCAACAACAAGCAAATTTAGAGGAAGAAGTGGATAGATAATCAAAAAAAGAAAGACAAAACAACAACTTTTTAGGCCCAGTCATCCGCAACAGCCTTGAATTTAGTGCCAGACAACTCAAGCAGTTTTATTTTCCTATCTTATAGATCTATTTTTGTGAACAATTTTGAAATTTCATTGTAAATAAATCTTGATATTTAATCAAGATATTTTAGAGGAAATTGTATAAATACTTTGTAAACCGAAGTATGATGGGTTGAACCATTGTGATAGACTTTTGAGCAGACTTGTACCCTTCTAAGTTATTTTTGAAGTAATAAATGGATTCTGGATTCATTTCGAAACAACTTGTGTCCTTGTAAGTTCTTCTATGTCAATTATATTATCACTCTGTTTTTCTGCATGTGTTTGAAGTTTATGGGAGTTTTGGGTAAGAATAGATTGAGTAATCTTTCTGAAATCCTCCATGAAGTTATAATCCTTATAGAGATTAGTTAATTAAATTGTTTATTTCATTCAACTCCTCTACATCATTAAATTGTCATCTTCTCTTAAAGTTTTAAACATATATTGTTTTGTTGTAAAAGTATTTTACACGCATCCACTGTATATGACAAGTTAAGTAATCAGTTTGATGTTTAATAAATCATATAAATTCTAAAGTTTCAACCTTACATATCTCATCAAAGCTAAATTACTGTTAGAGGTGAAGAATCGACCCTTCTAATACATCATTAGTAATTAAGAATTGCACTTGTTTTAAACAGTTAAGAGCTTTGGGCATCAAAAACACTTAAAAAAACCAACAAAACATTATAGATGCTCTGGCATAATTCTTGACCTCGAATTATCTATAGAGGTACAACATCAGATTGGCGCCGTTGCTAGGGAACATAAATTTTGAATTATTTTCCATGGGACAACGATTGAACTTTCCTTTTAATGGTGAATAAAAGGTCAATAGGTTAAAATCTTTCACTTGGCGACTCCACATAATAAATCTGGCTTCACCAAAGCACACCACATCTCACTCAGACCCTCGTCTCTATTCTCCATTGCCAGATCCAGAGAGGCTGCTGAGAATTACCTCTTTGAGGAGAAGATTTGAAGCTTCAACTTCAACTTTTGCCTCCCTTCCACCTGAAATTGTTTCAGAAGTTGATCCCTTTATTCCTGCTTCATGTCCTCCTGAATTATCATATGTACCATCAAAAGTGTTAGAACTTTTATCCAAATGTGTTGCTTTGCAGTCAGCTCTTCTTGTTTATCAATTAGAGACTTATCAAATTCCTGAAACTATTTCAGAATCTCCTAAGTCAGATGCATAATTAGAGATAGGATTACTTGAATCAAAACCAAGTGATTTTATCTCTTATGTCATTCATACTTTTCCAACAACTTCTGAAAAACCTCAAGATAGTTTTTTCCGTATATTCAAATCCTTTATTTGAAGGTGAAGGAAAGTTTGATCCTGAACTACAGAAGTTAGTGATCCAATCACCATTTCCTAAAACTTCTACAAGTTCTGCTCATCATCTCAAATGAAGGTTATCCACACCTTCATCATCATCTTCTACTTCAAGTTCTTTATCATCTTCACCTCGTTCACCTAATAGAATGGTTGGTTTTCAACTCATCATTCAGGTTCGTTATGCTGCACTAATTCTCCCTAATCAACTTAATGATTTTCCAGATGGATATCTTAAACACCTGCCCAGGTTTAATGGAGATACTAGTTTGTCCGTCAATGAGGAGTAAAAAAGGATCTAGTCTATTACCTTTCAGAATTTGATGATTTAAAAAGAAATCCCCGAGAACTGTTTTTGATTTCATTAAACGATTCAACAAAATTTACAATAAAATGACACCTGACTGTAAACCACTAGTAGCTGCAGCCAAGAATAGATTTTCAAAGGGATTTGATGATGATTTTGCTGTCATGCTTAGAGAAAGAAGATCTGTCACTTTGGCAGGTATGCAAACGAATGCTATTCAGGTTGAGGCAAATATGTCTGCTGAAATAAACTTAAAGCAAATGTTGAAAAGCTGAAAGGAAAATAAAGGCTAGAGAAGAAAGTACTTCATTTTCAAAAAGTAAGGATGAAGATCATAAGATAGATGAAATTACTTCTTTATTGAGAAATATTTCTAATATAATTTCAAAAATGGAAGCATAGCCTAGGGTAACTCAACCAATGACAAATAGACCTCAAATTCAATACAAAAGATCTTTTCAACCTCAAATCCTGCAAAGACCAAATACTGACCAACAGGTCCAGCCTCCGTTGTTAATTGATGAACAGGAACCCGAAGGAACTGGTCCATCAATTACTGATGACATTAATTGTCTGGGTGACATATCATTACAAAATGCTCTGGTCCCAATTTCTTCTGATCAAATTTCAACCCAAAACCAAGAGGTTTCCCAAGTTTCAAAGTATCAAGCATTTTCTGAATACCTTATTGCAGAATTAGGAAGATGATATGATTTGAGGCCTAGACTAGGCCCTGGTAGGCCAGCTAAGAATGTCACAATTAATGAGCCTCCAGTAAAAATCGCTGAAACCCAATCAACTGTGATTTAGCCATTAATTCAACCCAATGAACATAATGCATTTGAAAAGACTGTTCCAGCAGTTTTTAATGTAGAGAAAGAGATAGAGAGAGTCAAAACCCCTGTTCCACTGTTTGAACTCTCCAAAAACCCAGGATATAAAAATCTAGTATCAAAGTGGATCCAATCCTCAAGTATAGATGCCGAAGGGGATGTGATCAATTTAGAAGATGAAAAACCTTCTGTGATTTTTGGTCCTAGTTCTGACATGATTGATGAAAACGTTCCTCCCTTTTATGTTACTCTCAAAGTTCATGGTTTTCTTCTATATAACTGTATGCTAGACTCTGGGGCCTCTCACAATTTGATGCCCAAAGTAATCATGGATCAAGTGCAATTGCAAGTTACCAGACCTTACCATGATTTGAAAACCTTTGACTCCAAGAAAGTTCCTTATCTTGGACTGATAAAAGACCTTGCTGTAACTTTAGGACAAATCCCTGTAAAAAGTGTAGTGCTAGACATTGTAGTCACAGATATCCCTCCAAAATTTGGAATGGTGTTATGAAGATCATGCGGTGCCAAATTAGGGGGAAGTTTGCAAATGGATATATCTTATGCCACTATTCCTGTATATGGGGGTGAAAATCTTAGGTTATACAGAGAGGTAAGATTCATTAACATTGTGTATAAGGCCGATCAAGCAATAAATCATCCTATTCATGCTGTTGATCAGGATTTTGGATGTTTCACATTGTCATCTAATGTTCTCCAAAATTCCCAACTTAGCATTGAATAGATTGCAAATAAGCCTACATGTATAAAAATTGATGTGTGAAAGTTATACTTTGATGGATCTTTTTCTAAAGATGGGGCTAGAGCAAGAATTGTATTAATTTATCCAGATAAAGAAAACGTAACCCAATCCTTTAAGTTAGACTTCGATGTTACTAATAATGTAGCAGAATATGAAGCCTTACTTTTAGGTCTTGAGTTAGCTAAAAGTCTGAAAGTTCAGAACTTAAAGTGTTTTCAGTGACTCATAATTGATTGTAAAACAAGTAATAAATCTATGCCAAGCAAAACATCCTAGGCTTAGATCTTACCGAAATGAGATATGGGATTCTGTAGAGAACTATTTCCAAGCTTTTAACATTTCAGCAATCCCAAGAGATGAGAACATGTATGAAGACTCTTTAGCAGTTTCTGCCAGCTCCTTTAAAATTCCTGATCGAATGCAATTACAATATCAAATTCAGGTGAAATATAGGCCTTCAATCCCCGACAATCTAAAACACAGGCAAGTGTTTGAAGATGATGAACAATTGAAGAGTTTTCTGCAGGTAATGATGATTTTGCAACCTTACAATATGAGGGAGAACAAATTATTGATCATAATGCAACTCATGAAAATAAAGCTTCACATTTGAAAAATAAGATAACTGATCATAATATCCTCCAGTTACCAAACAATCTCATTCCCAAGGGTCTGATTCGTCTTTAAAAGCTTTTTGATAATAATGATGTCTTAAAAAATTCGTTATTAAATACACAACAACAAGAGGACGTAGAAGACTGTAACATTGGAACTGATGAAGAAATTAAGACTGTGAAAATTTCAGCATCATTACCCAAGGACATAAAAGACAGATATACCAATCTTTTAAAGCATTATAAAGATGTCTTTGCTTGGTCCTATGAAGAGCTTAAAAATTATGACACAAATCTCATTGAGCATAAGATCCCTTTAAAACCAAAAGCCAAACCATTCCAACAAAAAATAAGAAGAATTAATCCAATTTTACTTCCAACCATTGAGAAAGAACTTACGGAATTATTGGATGCAAAAATTATTGTTCCTCTTAGATTTTCTGAGTGGATTGCAAATTTAGTTCCTATAAGAAAAAAGAATGGTGAAATAAGATTGTGTGTGGATTTTAGAAATCTAAACAAATCATCCTTAAAAGACAACTATCCATTGCCTAAAATGGATCAATTACTCCAAATAGTTTCAGGTTCTAGTATAATTTCCATGCTAGAAGGTTTTCCTGGATATAACCAGATTTTGGTGAGTCCAGAAGACAGAGAGAAAACAACATTCACAACTCCCTGGGGTACATTTATGCATGCTAGGATGCCATTTGGCTTGACTAATGCAAGAGCAACATTTCAAAGAGCCATGGATTTAGCTTTTGTTGGAAAAATCAATAAATTTATTGTTATTTATCTGGATGATCTAATTGTGTTTTCAAATTCCGATGAAAAGCACTTAAAGCACTTGAGAAAGGTTTTTGATAGGTGCAGAAAATTTGGAATCTCGCTCAACCCAAAGAAATCCTTGTTTGCCATAAAGGAAGGAAAGTTACTTGGCCACATCATCTCAAAATGAGTGGTAATTGATCCAAAACGAGTCTCAACCATTGAGGTAATTAGTTTGCCTAGAAATAAAAAGGAAGTTCAAGCTTTTTTAGGAAAGATTAATTTTCTAAGAAGATTTATACCAAACTATGCTGAGATTGTTAAAGATATCACTGATATGTTGAAAAAGGATCACGAGATTAAATGGACAGTGCAGGTTAGATATGCTTTTACACAAATCAAAAAGGCAATTTCTGAAGCCCCAGTACTAGCCATCGCTGATTATACAAAACCCTTCAGTATTTTCTCTTTTGCCTCTGATACCACTTTAGCTGCTGTTTTACTGCAAAAGAACGATAACCAAGATGAACAACCAACTGCCTTCTTTAGCAAAGTTATGAGAGATGCAAAGCTAAAATGACATTATTGAAAAACAAGCCTATGCTCTTATACAAGCCCGAAAGCTCTCAAAACTTATGTCCTTCATTCTCCTATTACTGCCTATGTCCCAAATAATGCTGTCAAAACTATTTTGACCCAACTTGATACAGATGGTAGGAGAGGGAGATGGATAGCTAAAATTCTTGAATTTGATCTAGACATTAAATCTACTAAGCTGATAAAAGGACAGGGTTTAGCGAAGTTGTTGGCTAAATCTAACTGTAAGGTTTTGGGAATAAACATTATCATGCAAGCATCAGGAGAGAAGAATCCACAAGAACCTTCTCCAAGTTCAGAAAAGAAGAATCCACAAGAACCTTCTCCAAGTTCAGAAGAGGAGAATCCACAAGAACCTTCTTCTTCTACAGATTAAGCTCCTCTTCCACTTCATATTGAGGAAAAATTCCTGTTATCTGAATGGTATGCTGATATTGTACACTTATTGATTTTAAGTACCCTCCTGGTTTTACAAAAAATCAATGCAGAACTCTTAGATTAAAGGCTATGAAGTATTGTATTATCAATACTACTATGTATTGGAAAGATCCATTAAACATCTTACTTCTATGCCTGAGTGAGAGTGAAACATAAGGTGTTATAGATCAGTTTCATGAAGGAATATGTGGGGGTCATTATGCTTGGAGAGCAACAACATACAAGATCTTGAGAGCAGGTTTCTATTGGCCAAAGTTATTTTCACAGGTTGGGGCAAAAGTCAGAAGTTGCATTCCATGTCATATTTTTGCTGGCAAACAAAGATTACAAGCACTCCCCCTTGTTCCAGTTTTGATTGAGGCACCCTTTTTATAGTGGGGACTAGATTTCATTGGAAAGATACATCCAACATCGAACAATCAGCAGAGATGGATCTTAACTGCCATCGATTACTTTACAAAGTGGGTAGAAGCTATCTCGGTAAAAAATGCTACAGATACTATTGTCATTAAATTTATTGAGGAAAACATATTATCTAGATTTGGCTGTCCCAACAGATAGTCACAGATAATGCACATGCATTTAGTAGTGTTAAAGTGATAGAATGTTGCCAAAAATATCAGATTTTATTGCATCATTCTATTCCATACTACTCTCAAGGGAATGGATTGGCAGAGTCATCCAATAAGAGTTTGGTAAAGGTGATAAAAAGGTACTTGCAGATCATAAGAGAAACTAGGACAATCATCTTAAGTATGCAGTTTGGGTCAACAAAATTTCACCCAAAAGATCAACAGGTAAATCCCCTTTTCAACTTGTCTATGGCACTGAGGCCATTTTTTCTACACAGCTAGCCTTTCCTGTCATGAAGTTTTTACAAGAATGAAATGAAGAACATGATGATTTTTCTAGGAAATTCAATCAGATTATAGAGTTAAATGAGGATAGAGATGAAGTTCAGTACAAACTTCGTCAATATCAAAACAAGATGAAAAGTTTGTTTGATAGGAAAGCTAGAGAACGAGATTCCAGGGAAGGAGATTTGGTTTTAAAATGGGATTCTCGAAGAGAAGAAAAAGGGAAACATGGTGAATTTGACAATATTTGGTTGGGGCCATTCAACATTGCAAAGGTCAAAGGATACAATACTTTTATTCTGCAGAACCTAGAAGGAGCATACTCTACATTGCCTGTCAATGGACAATATCTAAAGCACTAGATTCAGTATTGAAGCTGATTGCAGTTTTAGTTCATTGTACATTACCAATTTTATTTATATTTCACTGCCAAAGTATGATTTCATAGCAAAGACTCCACAACCCGAGGAGAAGGCACATGGATGTACTCGTTCTCTGCATCTCACAGGGAGAAGCAGTCGCCAGATGGAGCCAATGTTGTAACATCATTTTATATTTTACATGTATTTGTTTAAAAAATACAATATATATATATATATATATATATATATATATATATATATATATAAGAAAAAGAAAAAAGAAAGGAAAAAGCAAAAGAAAATGGGATATAAAAATATGTTATAAAAAAATGATGATAAAAAGGAAAATATCAAAAAAAAAATCCCTAAGAAAAATCAAATATGCGTGCCAGTCTAAATGTCGCATTAGGAAGTTAATTAATGGTGTTTAATTAGTTTAATCACAATTAAACCATGGTTAGCATTTGTAATAAAGTTTTAATTGAGTTGACATTTTTTGTCGCGTTGTGATATCGCAGGTGCAACAACTGACTGCTATGATCTTCTCCGCCCAATCAACGGTGGGAAAGGCAGTTCACCCCCCTCGCCTATTCGACGTTTAACCAAGGGGGGGTGGGGTCCGAAAAGTAGTTTCCAATCAAACTATTCTTGTAACGTGTCAAGCGCGGGGATAGTTCAGACCCCCCCCCCCCAAACACCGAAATCCCCCCCAGAGACCGTTGCCGAAACTGCCCATGCGCTATTTTGACCGTTTTCGCTCCCGCCATATCCACTCCGCTGTTGCCACCTGTTTGCTGATCGTTACATAATTTTAAACCATTACCCAATCACAACCGTTGCTACCATAGATACCCCGTGCCATATCAAATGTCTTAAAACGGTTAATTCTCCTTTGTATAAAATAAACTCACAACTTTCCCATTTCTTCTTTACGCACTTTGTTAGAAGAAATCACATACCCAGGCTCCAGTATAACCAAAACGATAAGCTTTTCCCTGGTAATCATCATTCTTGTCTTTGTTTCTTTCCAAATGTCTTCTTCAAAGGGAAAATCCAAAATGACAGAAGAAAACCCAATGCTCTCGCCTGTGATAGACCTGGACCATTTGCCACTAGTTGACCAAGAATACAAGATTTTAGAGACACAATGTGAATTTGATTTGTATGAGTTACATAACTGGATGAAACAAAAATTTATTGACCTCAGTGATGAATTGAGCCTGTGGGATTCTTTCCTACCTCAATTCATATTCCCACAGACTCACCCCTTACCTGAATTTGTGTCATGGTGTCATTTTAGGTATATTCCTAGCCAAAGGGCTGTTGTTGCACAAAATAACAATGTTATTTTTACAATTACAACCCAATCCATTTGTCAAATGCTACAGATTGAACCCTCACCTCCATCCTTTTTCTGCAGAATCCCTCATGGATATCTACAAAAATCTTACTTTTATTAAGCTAGCCAAGATTTTTGAGATTTTTCTACCCAAAAATGCTGAATTGCCTAGAACTAATCCACCTATCAATGTTTCCAGAGATGACCAAACAAATCATTTCAATAATTTCCTGTTTTCTAGGTTATCAATTTGATCAATGGGTTGATGACATCATCTTAGGATTTTTGTCAGTGTTTTCTAAAGATGAGAAACCTTCTGTTATCTTCAATTACAATGAGTTCTTAGTAGAGACTATCCATGATCAGTTCATGAAGTTTTCTACATAAGGGGCCTTCAAACATGCATCAATCCTTGTATATTTGTTTTTGTTCTATCAGTGAGATAGGTTTTCAATTCCACCACAAAAGTTAGATGAATTGGGGGACCCTCAATATGTGATTCATTGGACCTCCTTAGTTAGGAAAAATACAAATGAATTCTCTTTCAATGACTACACAAACTGATTTTGACACAGAGTTTCCTGTTTACTTAATAGTGATCTAATCCCTAGAATTTCTCCTGAAATTAAAAGGATTCTTCATCTCAGTGAACAAACAAAGACAAGAGATTGGTATTTATACCAAAACTATACAGAGATTAGAGTGTATGGTTGTGAGATTCCTCCATACAGGTTGCCAAAGTTTGTACCTATCATAATTTTTGCACTGGAATACATCAGGCAGATGATAAATATGGATGAGCTGCACTTTGTGTCAGCTAAGAGGAAGTCCCAGTTTAAAATCAAAACTCAAGTTGGACCTTTCGTCTGTGATTTCAGAACAACAGCAAAGGAGGCATACCTCTCTTAAGAGAAATGAAATTTAAACTGAGTTTTTCCTGGTCTTATCATCCCTTAGGGATCATTTCCAAGCTAAGGGTAGAACATAAAACTACTCCTTATGCTCATACTCCTAGACCAGAGATTGAGAAGTATACAAATCAGGTGGAGTGGCAAGAAAACACATTGCAGGAAGTAGAAGAGCAAAGTTTTACTCGACTTGATTTGACTTTTGGAGTTTGGTAAAACTATCTTGGGAGGCTGACTTGGTGGATTGGAGGAGGTCTTTGTCTTGGTCAAAAGGTCTTGTTTGTTTCATTTGATTTGGTTCTATAGAAGAGGAGAATTTTTGGGTTTTCCCCTAGAGGAGGGGTTTTTCCCTAGCTAAGAGCCTATATCCCGTGTCCTTGATCTTCATGTTTATGTTTTGGTCATTACTTAATGATAAGAAGATAAAAGAAGCCATAAAGAAATTGAAGAAGAGCTAAAAGAAGATAAATAAATATCACAAGTAATTATCAAGAAAAGAAAGAATTATCAAGAAAAGAAAATCTTTCTTTCCAACACAGGTGACTAGGTAGGGTGGGATCACCTCCCACCAAAACTAGTCAAAGAATAGAAAGGGGGTCTTAAAATCCTTAGAGCCTTAGGCTGAAAGACAAACAAAGACAATTCAATCCAATTCAATGATTAATCAAAATGTTTCTAAATCTCTTGTATTTATAGATTTCCTTGTGGGTGTTTCACCTCCTTAATTAATTAAGCGGGGTTCATGGCAACCCCCAACTTTGGGCTTTTTGCCTTAGCTACCCTAAAACTTACCCCATGTTGCCCAAACATTAGATAATTAGGGTTTTCCCCTTTATCAAAGACTATAGCCTATGGGAATTGATAGGCTACTTCGTCCCTTCGGGAAATTAGTCCACTAGGGACATTACAATCCCCCCTTCTCGACATAGCTTGTCCCCAAGAATAACAAATCTGGGTGATGCAAAATTTGCCCTTCCAAAAATGAAAACTCTTCAACTTTTACAACATCTTTCCTTAGATTTTGCAGCACAATAATTGACATGCTGTTGAATTAAGTCTCATCTCAGATGATGCTCCTCCTCTTAGAATAATAGCCGTGTTTAGAAAAAAATTGTATGTAGTTGATCCCCCCTTTGGTGGTAAAACCGTTAGCATAATTTCCACAAACTGTCGATGCTTTGCTGCTGTCTCCTCTTCCTTTGAAGGTGACCTTTTTTCCATATTTTAGAGTGCTGCCTCCTAGGCATGGCTGGCCATTGAAAAAATTTAGCTCTGTGTAGGTGAAAGGCCCATCAACTTGTGAGGGCTCAATGGCAATATATTTCCCTGCAATTTTGCACCAGTTTGTCCTTGATAGGAATGATTTGGTAGCCTTCATAGTAACTTCCTGATTTCAAGGTGGACTAAAAATCACGATATCTCTACGGAGCAAATCTTCCTATCCTGTAATTTTGATCACCCCAAGATGCTTTGCAACAATATTGTGAGCATTGGGTGTGGTAAAAGCTTTGTAACAGAAGTTAGCTCGTAGTTCAAGGGCATGATGCCTTCCCGGAAAATTATTAGCTTTTGCTGCCAAATAGACGCTTTTACATAAAACAACAAACTTTGCATCCTTATTAACATTGTTGCTTACCAATTTTGTTGCTACATACCTTTTTCCACGTCCCTTGAAGCGCTTTTTATAACTAGTACAACCTGTGCTTCTTCCCTTTACATTTTTGGAGAAATCTGCTATACAATTTGCTCTCCCTTGTGGCCTCTGTTTTCACCAATAGTCTATTCCATGTACACTGTTGTGCGGTCCTTGAACTGAGGCTGAGTTTCCAGAGTGACCTCAGTTCGTTTGTCATGTGTAGTTCTAACGAGCTTCTCCTTAAGTGTAGATTCAGGGACAAAATATATCTCAATTTCATAGAAGATGATCTTGTCTTCCAATAATTCAATAATGACTCTGTACAATAATTCACAAGCAAACTTATTCTTGGAGTACTCTTCTAAGAGGTGGGCTCTTTAATCTCTCAAGAATGTGTCATGCTTCGCATTCTCTTCATATCTTGGCTCATTAGATTGTAAGCTATTACTTGTACTTCTACAAGCTGTCATGTAGGTGACCTCACCTTGCTTGGTTAAGGCCTCCATTTGCTTAGCTATTACAAATCAGGGACCAACATTGGTCATGCTTGTTAGTACTACCTTGCTGCCATTTCTGTCTCGAAATTCCATTTCCATCGCGTGGTAGTTCATTACGAATCTTCCTAGTGAGTACAACCATTGTACTCCCAGCACCACATTAGTATCTGGCTTCTGCCAATTTTATTACATAAAAAACATTATTAAGTGTATACTTACCAAATGTGACACTCAAACATGGAACTACCTGTGTGCATGCCATATGATATCCATCAGCTGCCCTCATTTTGAGTGCCTCAAATTCCTGGGCAGCGATGCATCCCCTTACCACCATGACTACATCAATAAAGTTGTATGTTGCTCCAACATCTATCAATGCTATGATTCATTGCTCTTGTATAGTACCCTTAATTTTGAAGGTGTGATATTTGGGGACTCTTGAGAGAGTGGCGATCGTTCCTTCTTCAATTCTCGGATGTGGCTTCTTGGCCTCTTTCAGAGATGGTGCTTCTTCAGAAATGCTAGGCTCCTTGCTTGGTGTCGGTGTTGTATCATTGTCACTATCGTTATTGGGCAGTACTTCAATGTAGTGAATCTTTCCCCTTCCCAAACATCGGTGACTAGGTTCCCATGGTTCTTTACAAGTGAAACAAAGCTTCTTTCTTCTAAGCTTGTTTCGAGTTTATTCATCCAACTGATCCTTCTTAGTTTTGTCATTCAAAGATATCCTCTGGCCCTTATCTTTTGTAGGGATTTGTGCTATGTGTGGAGTCTTCTCTTTTGGTGCTGCACATCCCATATCTTGAGTCTAGGTGATGGCCTCCTGTAATGTGGTAGGTTTGAAGGCCTTGTGATGAAAATGCAGCGAGTGAAGGTCTTCAGGCATGTGCCTTAGCAAGTGAAACCTCGAGTTGTCTTTCTCTAGCCATGAGTCCGAGCTCATGAGCTAGACTTCAGTTAGGATGAGTTTATTTCCAGTTTACTAGAATGATCATCAAGATGGCATGCGTAGAGTTGGAGCTTCAGTTAAGTGGAGTCTGTATCAATTCGACTATAGAAGGAGGTGGCAGTTACAAGTTCAGTTAGAGTGAGTTGGTCTTCAGTCTTGATTGAAGGGAGTACTAGTTAATACTCCAAGTGTTGATTGGAGAGAGAATCAGTTGAACTCTCAGTTAACTCACTATCAGAACTTGACTACTAAAATTGAATCGGACTTTCGTTGCATGCTCGAATTGGGTGTATAAAGAGGAGGACGAAGGTACATAATACACGCAAGTTTGTGAGATCATCTTTGATTGTGGAGAGCACAAAATTGAACATCAATTGTGCACAAGGATTTAGGAGATTGTGTGCAGAATTGAGAGATTGTGTCCAATGAAATAGGAGATCACAAGTGTGCAAGGAAATAGGGATTTGCACTAACGAATAGGAGCTCCCTTGTGCGCAAGGAAGTAGGAGGATTTGCGTAAGGAAATAGGGGTTCTAGTGCGCAAGAGAATAGGAGCAGCACCAAGGGATTTACAGGGCAAGTCAAGGCTATTCAACAGGGTAACAATTGCATGTTAGAGAGTCGAGATCTAGGTAGGTCGAGATCAATTATATCAGTGGAGATTAGTGAGAAGAAGCAAAACACTTTCTGAGAGACATATTGCCTTGTAATAGATCAAATTGCTCAAGAACAATCAATAAAATACCATAACAAAAAAACAAGTTCTCCCATTTGGGTTTCCTGGTTAAACAAGCATGTCAATTTGTGTGAATGTGTTTTTATCTCTCGATTATTTTCTGCTGCTTATAGATTGTTAAGAAACTTTGTATCTTGGTGAAAGTAAATTTAGTTTCAGTTTTTAGTTGCCTTGTTTTTAGTAATTCATTTAAGTAGTTCAGAGTTTCAAGGAAAATTAACATGGTATCAGAGAAAAGATCAACATAAAGACCAAAACCAAATTGATCAGTCAGTGAAGAGCGTCGATTAGGCACAAGGCTTGCGCTATAGTTTTGGAGCACAGTTCTTTGGATAGTAGGATGGTGTTCCAAGGACTAAGGGCAGATCATTGTTTAGAGGGAGCCTCGAATTTCAACTCATGTAAGGAGCGGATTCCAGTGGTGTTGGAAGATAAAAGGGTGCTAGAATTTGTGAAGAATCAAACAGTGCCACCTCAATATGCCCAACAGTTGATCCAACACAACAAGAATGACACCAAGGCCAAGAGGATCATTCTTGAGGGGGTCAAAGACCATATTATCCCTCATCTCCACGGGAAGAAGACGACATACGAGATGTGGAAAGCCATCTTAGATGTGTAACAGGGTTTTAGTGATGTCAGGAAGCTTGCCTTAAAGGAGAAGCTAAGAAGTATCTAGATGAGCAAAGGAGAGCCCATCATTACATATCTTTCCAAGTTCACCCATGTTTGGGATGAGCTAGCTAGAGTGGGTGATATTGGAACAGACAATGACCTTGTGAGTCTTGCGCTTCTAGGACTTCATATGTCTTGGGAGAATTTCCAGGATGCAGTTAGTGGCAGAGAAAATATTTCCAGTTAGGAAAGGCTGTGGTCAGACTGCGTCCAAGAAGAAATTTGGAGAGATTAAGATAGAGGACAAGAAGAACTTTGCCGCGGCAGGCAAAGGTAACAAAGCCAAAGGCAAGAATGGCCAATGCGAGGCCGAGTCTAGTCAAAAGGGTGAAAAAAGGAAGAAGGATTTGAACAAGATCAAGTGCTTCCATTGCCCGAGTTCAGGCACTATGCCACTGAGTGTCCAAATTGGAAGGAGGAGTCCAGTAAGGATCATGTGGCTACATCAACTTAGGTAGATGCGTTTTCTTCTCAGTTCGAGAAATATTTCTCATTGGTAGCTTGCATGGCAAGCTCAGTAGGCAGTAGTGTGTGGTATATTGATTCTGGAGCATCTTTCCACATGACTTGGAAGGAGTATTTTAGCAAGCTGGAGGAGGACATGCGGTTTCATATTGAGCTAGGAGATGATGGCAAGTACGCGACTAGGGAGTTGGTATCGTCATCTTTGAGAGGGAGTTAGTTAGCTCTCTTCATCTCAGGGATGTTCTCTGTGTTCTAGGTCTGAAGAAGAATCTTGTTTCTGTTGTTACCCTAGAGAATAAGGGTTATGATGTCATCTTCAGAAGAGGTAAGGCTTACCTCAAACTGTTAGCTTTTGGATGTATGAAGTAGATAAGTGTGAGGATGAAGAATTTGTACCTGCCGCAAGTTGAGACAGGCGCAACCTTGAGTAGCAAGGTAGGAAGTGTGCGGAGTAGAGACATGAGGTTTGAGGAGAGCAGAGCTCTGATGGAGTCCTTAGAGCAAGAGCGGGTTAGAGTTCCTGCAGAGCAGCTACTCACTCCCAAGTAGGAGCCTCAACCAATATCATAGAGTGTCTTAGCAAGAAGGCCGCACAACAAGATGACCATGAGTCAACACAAGATCAGCAGAAGAGACCAGAATGAGTGGAGTCAACTACTCAGTCAGTGACTCCCAGCACAGGGAGGAGAGCCAAGTGGGCCGATTAGGGGGCCCAGGAGCAAGTTGAGACTCATAGATCTATGTTCAGGTGAGTAAGCAACCACAAAGGTACACTTGGTATATGGCACTAATGACTGAGTTGATAGACTCAAAGCCTTCTTGTTTTGATGAGGTAACTTCTCAGCAGGTTTGGCGAGATGCCATGTTGGAGGAATATTCCTCCATCATGAAGAACGATGTCTGGGAGATTGTGCCACGGCCAGAGGGAAAATGAATAGTAGGCTCACAAGGGGTGTACAAGGTGAAGCATGGAGTAGGTGGGAGTGTGGAGAAGTACAAGGTTAGGTTTGTGGCCAAGAGCTTCTCACTTGTTGAGGGCATCGACTATGATGAGACATTTCCCCTAATAGCATGATATTCATCTATAAGGACAATTCTGGCACTTGGAGATCAGATGGAGTGGAAGATCCACCAAATGGATGGGAAGACAACATTCCTCAATGGAGTGGTTGAGGAGGAGATTTATATGGAGCAACTAGAGGGGTTTGAGACTTTCAAGAAAGACACACATGTGTGCAGGTTGAAGAGAGCTCTTTATGGGCTTGTTAACTTTCCTTGCTGCCTACACCTACCTACCAGTCAGTGGAAAAAACCTTCAACCCCACAAGGTGTGGTTGGTGGCAAGGATCTCAGAGAAGGGGCTATCACACTAATCCCAACTCTCTCCGTTTTAGCTATCTCCTAGGCTAGCTAACGGGGGTGGTCCCTAAATGGAAAACTAAGTTAAAAATGTGAGTTTTCTAGGAGACTTGTTAGAGGTAAATAGATTACTTTTTAAGATGTATAAGCAAAAGTGATATGAGCAATAACCATCAATACATAAGATAAGCATGAAGCATATGAAAAACCAGTGCCTTCAAAGTATTGCTCTTTGAAATGAAAATGTATTTGCTTAAATGAAGTAAAATGCTTTAAAATGGAAAGCAAAAGTAATCCTGAAAAGTGAAGCAAAATATTTTTAGCACAGGATATCAGAAATGCTTTCAAGATAAACGAATTTATGAATCAAAGCACATGAAGCTATCTTGTTCACAAGGAAACAATTAGTGATCTAAATATAAACCAGATGATAGAAAGACTTGAAAGTTAAACCAACATGCATTTAGCCTTGCAACATGAAATAAGAGTACTTGAAAGGAAATGAGATTCATCAACCATCCATGAACATGATGAACATGAAATGGAGTTTGCTAAAGTAGATAATGTTCAAGTACAAGAAAATCAAGCTAAAATTGTTGCAAAAGAGATTACAATACTTGCATGAAAGGAAATCCTTCTTGAAAACAACAAACGATATTGCCTGTGAGACTCTAAACCATCAAGAAATCAACAATTCAAGAACTTGCAAGTAAGCTAAATGTGATGAAAAATGCTCTTGGTTTATTTTATTAATTAGTTCTGAAGCAAGGTTACAATTCAACTATTGAATCCTCCGACCTCACCCTAGCCCAAAGATATGGATCTCACAGTGAGGAGTCAGTAGAGGAGTAGAGGGTCCCTAAAATGTTTATTCAACCAACTTATGTTGGAGGTAAAATTTTTGGTGATTGCTTGGGGCATGTAAGTAAATTAATCAAACAATGAAAATTAACTTTCAAACTTGAGATGTACTTGCTTGTCATGAAGTAGAATGTTACTTTATGGAGAACATTTGCTCAAATACTTATTGCATGTAAGTTGTAATTAAAGGTGAAGCATAAGTGGTATTGGAACAAAATTCATGACAAATTAGATTCAAGTTAAAAGTGCATGCATGCAAAAGTTTGAACTTGCTATGGAAGTAAAAAGACTAGAAACCTGTAGCAATTTGAGACCCACAAATGCCCAACAAAGTGCAGATTATTTGAGGAAGAAGAAGCAAGGCAAAGTCTCTTTGAGTTACATGGCCAAGAGAGAGAAATAGAGGCCCAAAATGAACTCTGTCTCCCTTAAGAAGAACTAGGTTTCGTTCAATAAATGTCCTCTAACGCTCACAGCCAAGGGAAGGAAATGATCTAGAAGTTGGAGCCCCAAGGTCCTGCATGCAAACTTATAAGTAGTTTTCTGAAGATGAAAGGTCTGTAAGTAGCTGCAAGACAACGAGTTAGAGAAAACCTACAACAACAAATGTTAGCTCAAGAAAATCACAAAGTAATATTACAAAAATAATCTACAAGAGGCTAGGACAAAGAGTATGAACAAACTCTCCTCTTTGACTAGCCATTGCTTGGCTCTTTGAAATAGCCAGATATTAAAGAGATGAAGTGCAATACTCGAAAAGTAAATTATTTTAATTTTGATTTTTTTGATTCAAGAAATAAGAGCTTCGAGAAACTTAAATGAACCTCTGCAAGACAAGATAAAATATAGATTAGACTTTGGAAATCAACACATGTGGATTCTCCTTGAATATTTTCAAGAATGGGTTGGTTCCTCCGAGAACTTCCCCTCACGCTTGAAAAACTTGACCAAAGACGGATCCTTCTACACAATCTCACCACAACATATTAAATCCACATGAATTAAATAAAAACAATGGATAGAACTCCTATAGATATATTTGACATCAAATATAAGATTTCTTATCCTAAAGCAATCAAATAACTCTTATGCTAATATGAGGTAACTGCATACTAACATAACTTTAAGCAAGCATGAAGGCAACAATAGCAGGAGGAAATAAATAGAAGCATACCAACAAGTCAAGAATTTACCACATATGCAAGGAGAAGAACACCATCACAAGTTACCCCAAAGACTTTTGTATTATATTGCAAGTACGTGTACAATCTAGCAACGTGTCCTCAAGCCCAATAGCTCGTATTACATGATACAAATGAGAGCCCAAGGCTCACTCATATAAGAGAATGAGAGCAAATCCCAATGAAGAACCAAATGCCAGGTGGTGAGAGGGAGGAGATCACAAGGAAAATTCGAATTTGATAAGTGGAGCTCCAATGCCAAGTGTAAAAATCGAATTTTGGCAAGTGGACATCATTTTCTTCTTACCTTATGTGCCAAATTTGAATTTTATGATGGAATGACAAGTGTATATGGGTGGTAACCCATGTGGGGGCAATTTTCAACAAAATCCCCACCAAATATTCTGCCAAATCCTCCCAAATATGCACTAACTTCACAAATTCGAATTTCCAAGTAAGCAACTCTCATTTAATGCCATAAATTCAATTTTATTTGAGCACAAGTCTTTTCCTTGATTTTAGGAGTCCACCTCACCTTGAGACTTCACTTTTAACTCCTCCATAATTTCCCACCTCATTTCCACCTCATTTAGCATGTGTGGATATTGATTTTTCTCCATTTATTTAATTTCTGACCTAATTAATTGCCATATTTCCCACAAAACTTAGGAAAAGTGGGTATTGAGGATTCAAAACACATTTTTAACCCCTCAAAGTGTGTCATAGTAGAAAGTTGAGGGTGAGAGGTGTAATTTTGATTACTCATACCCCATACAAGAAATAAGAGTTTTGAGAAACTTAAAAGAACCTCTGTAAGACGAAATAAAATATAGATTAGATTTTGGAAATCAACACATGCGACTTCTCCTTGAATATTTTCAAGAATGGGTTGGTTCCTCCGAGAACTTCCCCTCACGCTTGAAAAGCTTGACCAAAGATGAATGCTTCTACACAATCTCACCACAACATATTAAATTCACATGAAAATAAATAAAAACAATCGAAAGACCTCCTATAGATATATTTGACATCAAATAGAAGATTTCTTGTCCTAAAACAATCAAGTAACTCTTATGCTAATATGAGATAGCTGCATAATAACATAACTTGAAACAAGCATGAAGGAAACAATAGCATCAGGAAAGAAATAGAAGCATAACAACAAGTCAAGAATTTATCATATATGCAAGGATAAGAACACCATCACAAGTTACCCCAAAGACTTTTGTATTATATTGCAAGAACGTGTACAATTCGACAGCGCGTCCTCAAGCCCAATCGCTCGTATTACATGATACAATATGAGAGATCATGGCTCCATTATATAGAAAGTTGGGAGCAAATCCCAATGAGAAACCAAATGCCAAGTGGTGAGAGGGAGGAGATCACAAGGCGAATTCGAATTTGATATGTGGAGCTCCATTGCCAAGTGTAAAAATCGGATTCTGGCAAGTGGACATCATTTTCTTTTTCCATTATGTGCCAAATTCGAATTTAATGATGGAATGACAAGTGTATATAGGTGGTAACCCATGTGGGGACAATTTTCCACAAAAATCTCCATAAAATATTCTCCCAAATCCTCCCAAATGTGCATTAACTTCAGAAATTCGAATTTCCAAGCAAGCAGCGCTCATTTAATGCCAGAAATTTGATTTTATTTGAGCACATGTCCTTTCCTTGATTTTGGGAGTCTACATCACTTTGGGACTTCACTTTAACTCCATAATTTTCCACCTCATTTCCACAACATTTAGCATGTGTGGATATTTATTTTTCTCTATTTATTTAATTTATGGCTTAATTAATTGCCATATTTCCCACTAAACTTAGGAAAAGTGGGTTTTGAGGGTTCAAAACACATTTTTAACTCCTCAAAGTATGTCATAGTAGAAAGTTGAGGGCGAGAGGTGTAATTTTGATTACTCATACCCCATACAACTTTTCTAGAAAACACTTATTACAATTCAATTACAATTTTTATTGCAATTTTCGACCTGTGGGAAATCTAAAAAATTAAAAAATGACTACTTAGACCTAACCAAATTCCACGAAATTTTTTCTAGGACTCACCCAAGGCCTCACCATCCAGCCGTACTCTGACGTTGGGGTAAAATTGAAGGAAAAAAACTCAATTAATTATTAAGTCATGATACGAAGATGATAATTAGTCGAGTGAAAAAAACCTCCCAGAGTAATACTCACTTGTTGGCAAGGTCCCAAACTATCTAGGACTGTTACAGACTCAATACTGACTCAAAACTCATCATTACTAGCATCACTTACTACAATTCCCCGTAGGGCGTGGAATTTGGGTACAAGAGAAAGATGATGAGAAGTAGAAGTAGAGTTTAAAAACTCTGTTGCACTGATGATATCTGATGGTACAAGTGTCCCCTGGTTCATCCTTGCGCATGGAGTCTTCACATCATTATCAGGTGCCACTCCAGTGGTCAACAGGGCTCAAGAAGGTTCCAAGAGCATGGTACACTCGCATTGATAGATAGCTTCAGGGATTGGGCTTCACTAAAAGTGAGTGGATGCCAACCTATACTACATCACGGTTGGAGGGCTTCCGCTCATTCTAGTGCCTCTATGTTGACGATCTTATATTGACTGGAATAGACAACTTGATCCAGGATTGCAAGGTAGACCTTGCAAGGGAGTTTGAGATGAAGGATATGAGGCTTATGCACTATTTTCTCAGGTTGGAGGTATGGCAGAGTGATGAGGAAATATTCTTGGGACAGGGGAAGTACACCACAAAGATCCTAAGGAGGTTTCATATCCAGGATTGTAGGCCTATGACCATGCCTCTAGTCGCAAATTGGTGGAAGGTGGACACTAGTAGAGCAAAGTGAGTTGATGATTGTGTACAAAAAGGAATGGTGAGGCTACTGTACATTCCAACAAATGAGGAGACAACAAATATCTTGACCAAGGCATTGATAAGAGGTAGTTTCATGTATTTCAGAGATAAGTTGGGAGTTGTACAAAATCCCTTCCTTGCTAAGAGGGAGTGTTGAAAATGTAGCGAGTGAAGGTCTTCTGGTTTGTGCCTTGGCTAGTGAAGACCTCAATTTGTCTTTATCTTGCCATGAGTGCAAATTCATGAGTTAGACTTTAGTTAGGATGAGTTTATTTCCTGTTTACTGGAATGATCATCGAGATGGCATGCGTAGAGTTGGAGCTTCAATTAAGTGGAGTCTTCATTAGTTTGACTACAGAACAAGATGGAAATTACAAGTTCAATTAGAACGAGTTAGTCTTCAGTCTTGATTGAAGGGAGAATGAGTTAATACTCCAAGTGTTGATTGGAGGGAGAATCAATTGAACTCTCAATTAACTTGCTATCAGAACTCAACTTCTAAAATTGAATTGGGCCTTCCTTGCATGCTTGAATTGGGTGTATAAAGAGGAGGACGAAGGCACATAATACACACAAGTTTGTGAGATCATCTGTGATTATGGAGAGCGCATAATTGAGCATCAATTGTTTGCAGAATTGAGAGCTTGTTTCCTAAGAAATAGGAGATCACAAGTGTACAAGGAAATAGGGATTTGTGCTAAAGAATAGGATCTGCCTCGTGCGCAAGGAAATAAGGGCTCTAGTGTGCAAGATAAAAGGAGCAGGATCAGGGGATTTGTAGGGCAAGTCAAGGCTATTCAACATGGGAACAATTGTGTGCTAGAGGGCGAGATCAATTGTATCAATTGAGATTAGTGAGAAGAAGCTGAACGCTTTCTCAGAGACAGATTGCCTTGTAATATATCAAATTGCTCAAGAACAATCAATAAAATACAACAACAAAGAAAACAGGTTTCCCTTTCGTCTTTCCTGGTTAAACAACTGTGTCAATTTGTGTGAATGTGTTTATATCTCTCGATTATTTTTCGTTTCATATAAATTGTTAAGAAACTTTGTATCTTGGTGAAAGTAAATTTGGTTTTAGTTTTTAGTAATTCATCTAAGTAGTTGCAGAGTTTCAAGGAAAATTAACACCTTGACCCATTTGTGTAGTGGTTTAGCTAGACTTTCTACAAGGAGCATGACTCACCTCTGCTCTTACAGGTATGTATTTGTGAGAATTCTGAAACCCGGAATCCTACTGCAGCAACTCATAATATTTCTTCTATTTGTTAAATTAATTAAACAAACTATTTGCAGTTTCCTACGGAAAATATCGAAAAATATACTCTATAACCTTCACAAAACAAATACTGTGGAAAAAATAAATGCGGGAAATAGAGAAATTATAGCACAAACATAAAGGTATTGACACAATTATTTTTGGACAATTGTCCCCGGAAAAACCCAATGCAGGAAAACCGATGCAACAGGTGAGGGTTTCTTTATTAATCTTCAGCAACACTTAAAGTACAAGAATTCAGACAACCAAAACAGAGGAAAAATACTGAGAGAAAGTTAGTGACGAATTTCTCACTCCACAGCGACTTCCTGACCCCAAGATGGACACTTTGCCCATATGCTGGTGCCTATGCGTCACCAGCAACAGTGGTCTGGGAAGTGTAGGACGAATTCAGGAAGAGGCAGTGTGAGGAGAGACATAGTCCACTAGAGTTCTAGGTGGAATTTCTAGAAACGATTTTTGGGTATTGAAGAATATATATATTCTATCCTCCCCACCAAATCTCGTGGCTAGAGCACATCTGATGCTACAAAAACTAACACTCCCTCTTAGTGAGGAAAGTGTTTTAGTGCCGCAACTGCTGCCACAACACACTGTCTCTGCACCATCTCTTGTCACGTTGGTGATGTCTGGCTACTGTTGCCCACCAACTACTGCGCAACTCTGATATGCGCTGCATCTGTGCTGCTGTTGACCCTGCTGTATTGCTGCCAACTACTGCATCTGCACTGCAACTCCCTCTCATCTGCTGCTACTTCAATTGAGAATTCATTTGTTTCTTCTACTGAAACAGGTTCTCCACCATACCCATATGTTCCCTGAACTAGATGAACTTAGCTCTCCCTAGAGCTTTCAGGAGTATGTATGCTACCTGATCTCTTGTGGGAACATACTGCAGCTGGACTACCCCATGCTGAACACAGTCTCTGATGAAATGACATCTGATATCAATGTGCTTTGACTTATCATGAAATACTGGATTCTCATAGAGTTTTATGCAACATTGATTATCACCATAAACATTGGTCACTCCAATCTTCTTACTGGACAAACTCACGAGCAACTTCTTAAGCGATATAGCTTCGCACGTGGTTGTACTGGTTGCGATATATTCAACTTCTGTTGAGCTCAGTGCTACTGACTTCTGCTTTGTGATGCATCAAGAGACCATTCCTGATCCAACATTGAAGTTTAGCCGAAGATACTTTTCCTGTCCACTGAACTACTTGCCCAATGTGCATATGTGAATTCGCATAATTTGACATCATCTCCTAAGGTATATTTCAACCCATATCCGACTGTTCCACGCACATATCTAAGAATGTGCATAGCTGCTGCCCAATGTACCCTTTTTGATTCCACCATGAACTGACTAAGGGTATTGACAACGAAACAAATGTATGGCCTAGCGTTAATTAGATACATGAGTGACCCAATGAGCTGTTTGTACAAGGTGGGGTCGACTTCCTTCTCTCTTGATGCATCTATCTTCTTCCATTTGGTGATCATGGGCGTTGTCATGGGTCGACAATTCTGCATTCTAAATCTCTTTAGAATATCTGTAGCATATCTCCCTTTCCCAAGGAAGATCTCCCCATTCTTCTGCCATACTTCCAATCCTAGAAAATAGTGCATCAACCCCATATCCTTCATGTCGAATTCTGCTTCAAGGTTCTTTTTGCAGTCCTTTATGAGCCTTGATGATCTTGTCAAAAACATATCATCCACAGACAAAACCAAAATGAGAGGCTCATTCTCCACCATCAAATAGTAAAGATTGGGATTTGCATCACTCTTGATGAATCCCAACTGCTGCAAATAACTATCAATCCGACCATACCATGCTTGGGTGCCTGCTTGAGCCCGTATAGGGCTTTCTTCAACCTGCATACATGAGTGCGCTTCTCATGAGTTCCAAAGCCTTCACGCTGTTCTATATACACCTCTTCTATCACGCTGTTCAAGAATGCTGTCTTGACGTCCATCTAGTGAATCTCCCATACCATCTATGCTGCTACGGATATAACGAATTTGATAGAGGTATATCTGGCAACTGGGGCGAAGGTCTCCTCATAGTCTATCCCGTCCTTCTGTGCATACCCCTTTGCCACGAATCTAGCCTTGTACTTCTCTACATTGCCATCTGCAGTGTACTTGATCATGTAGATCCATGTGGAACCTTCAACTGATCTGTCTTTTGGTCTAGGCACTACCTCCCAAACATCATTTGTCATGATAGAACTGTATTATTCTACCATGACATCCACCCACACCTGATGCTGTGCGACTTCCTGAAAGTTGGAGGGTTCTGCAACCTGAGCTACCAAAGCTTGATATCTATCAGGCTGCCTGCGCTATCTCTTCTTTGTCCTAGGACCTCCAACAAACTCCTCCGCGTCCTTCAAGGTCTGACACACTTCCCTACTGGCTCTACCACTGGTGGTGGGAGTTTCAATCAGTTCCTCCTCCTGTTCTTGTTCCTCTGTCTGCTGAGAACTCCGTGGATCTCTTACCCTTAAGGAGATATTGGTACTGGTCACTGTACTTGATCCCTGTGAGTGTCCTCCTGCTTGTCCTACATGCTTTCCCTGCTGCTGGACTAACAAAGCTTTTGTTGAATGATCACCTGTAGGGATCTCTCGAGATATTCTGAAAGCTGTCTTCCATGAACTTTACATCTCGCCTCACTACAGTCTTCCTGCTGCTAGGAATATAGATCATGTATGCCTTTGAGGTCTTGCTATACCCTACGAGGAACCCCTTCTCTGCAGTCTGATCCAATTGACTACGCTTTTCATCTGGTATGTGGTAGTAAGCACACTCTCGAATATCCTCAAATGAATTACTTCAAGCTACTTTCCTGGGAAGACTCCCTCTCGCGTTTTCTTCCCCAATGCTCTATGCGGTGTTTTGTTTTGAATGTACACCGCTGTGTTGCATGCCACTGCCCATAAAATCTAGGCAAATCCTGGACATACAACATAGCCTTTGCAACCCCAACTATTGTTTTGTTCTTTCGCTCCGATACTCCATTCTGCTGAGGATTATATAGAGCTGTCCATTCTCTTTTGATGCCTTCCTTCGCGCAAAAGTCCGTGAAGTCTTTATTTGTGTATTCTCCACCATTATCTGAATGTAGCACTTTGATCTTTTTCCTCGTCGCGTTCTCTACGAGAGCCTTGAACTCTCTGAACTGATCAAAGACCTCATCTTTGGTTTTTAAGAAATAGATCCAGGTCTTCTTGTAATGGTCATCAATACATGTGATGAAATATTCACCACCGCTAAAAGCTCTAGTGGACATAGGGCGACAAATATTTGAGTGTATCAATCCCAATATGCCATTTTCTCTGCTGTCACTTCTAGGAAATGCTGCCTTTGCGTACTTCCAAAGTACGCATCTTCTACACAGATCATCATGCTTTGTGCTGAGAACTGGAACTCCCGTTATAGTTTCTCTGAGCATCCTAAGTGCTCCATGGTGTAAATGTCCCATCCTCCTATGCCATAGTTTGTTCAACTCCTTCCCACTGCTATTATCACTGCCTATCAGTGCCATTGGAGAATTGAGTTGCAACTTGTATAACTTGTTGCTCTGAGCTCGAATTTGTCTCACCTTCTTCGAGCTACAGTGTTTGACATACACTTTCTTCCCTACGAAGTGTACAGCGTACCCCTTGTCTTGTAACCAGGACACTGAAATTGAGTTCATACCCAATCCTGGCATATGAAGTACATTAGTAGGGTTGGTGCTGGTTCCTGTTTCCGTCTGAAACTCTATGGTGCCTCTCCCTACTGAAGTGCATTTAGTTCTGTTGGCCATAGTGATCTGGAAGTCCATTTGCTCCTCCTAATAGCTAGATAAATATTCTCTAACTCCTGTCATATGAATTGAAGCTCCACTATCAATATACCATACACCAGATGATGCCGAACCTGACAAGCAACCAAACTCATCCTCCAACCTGGAAGATAATTTTGAGGCTTCCTGACTGTTGATTCTGTCCATGATTTTCTAAGCTATTTCTCCTTTCCTTCCCAATGCTGATTTTGCTGCTGCAAAATACTGTGTCTCAGTTGGAAATCTGCTTTGCAAAAAAATAGTGCTGCTCCTACCTCTAGTAATCTTCGATCTGGAAAATCTAATTTCTTTATCGACTCTCTTAGAGAACTAGACTTTTCCTCAAAAATTGAACCTCCTGGTCAAAGGAACTACGTAACCTCTGTGATTTCGAGCAGCTGCTTACGTAGTGCTACAAAGCTCCTCCTTCTCTCTGCAATTGAGCTCTTCGAATTCTTTCTGCACTCTGATACCATGTGAGAATTCCGAAACCTAGAATCCTATCGCCACAACTGATAATATTTCTTCTATTTGTTAAATTAATTAAACAAATTACTTGCAGTTTCTTACGACAAATATCGAAACATATACACTGCAGCCTTCACAAAACAAATACTATGGAAAAATAAACGCTGGAAATAGAGAAATTCTAGCACACACTTACAGATATTGACACAATTATCTTTGGACAATTGTCCCCGGAAAAGCCCAATGTGGGAAAACGGTGCAACAATTCAAGTACAAGAATTTAGACAACCAAAACAGATGAAAAGTATTGAGAGAAATTTAGTGACAAATTTCTCACTCTCCATAGCGACTCCTTGACCCCAAGATGGACACTCTGCCCATATGCTTGTGCCTCTGCGTTATCCTCTGTGCAGTGACTGCACAAAACTCTACTAGACCGTGTCTCTCCTCATGCTGCCTCTTCCCGAATTCGCCCTGCACTTCCCAGACCACTGCTGATACCCTCTCTCTCTCACCTGCTACTCACCCTTTGGCTCTATCTCCTCTGCTGAACTTCAGCCACTCAGAAAATCGATCTGCCTGGGCAACTAGTGATTGCACTGGTGTGTTCTTCATCTACCCGTTGACTTCTTCTTATAATCTTCTGTTGGAGCACCAATGACCAAGATTAAAACATAATCGATGGCCCAGATTATTTCCCTGTCGATCCATGTGAGTTTCTAGAACATTCACACCATGAATTAATTAATTCTGATTAATTAATCATATTTCCTAAGTTTAGACTTAGGAAATAAAAAATTGATTAATAAATCTAATTAAGTCGTCTAAGGTGGAATTTCCAGAAATGATTTATGGGTATTGGAGAATACATATATTCCAGCGTCTCCACCAAATCTCGTGGCTAGAACACAACCGATGCTACAAAAACTAACATTATCGTGACTTTTGTGCGTTTGAATTTTGTAATGTACTCATCTGGTGTCCTTGTTTGTTTAATTTGTGCCAATTCTCTGAAATGTATGCCAGGAACCTTTCGATCAAAATACTCTATCATTCGTTGGGTAAAGTCCATATAAGATGTTATGTTGGAGTGTCCCAAGGTGACCAGTTGATGGTACCACCATTCATGCGCTTCCCTTCCAAAATGTAAAGTGGAAAATTGTATAGCGTCTGCTTCCTGCATGGGATTAAGTCGGAAGTAGGTGTCCAAGTTTTGCACCCAAGCCCTTGCTGAGCATTTTGATGACCCATCAAAAGAGGGGATGGACAACTTTCCTACCTTGTACATCAAATCCTGATTTCCTTGTTCCCTGGGTCTATTTTGGTATTTGATGCCGCTGTATTCTCGAAAATATAGGGCTGCTCGTGTATTTTCTGCTAGTGTTGCATACTCCTAAGAGCCCTTGTTAAAGAGTCTATCCTGCTCTGCTGCTCTTTGGTTTATGGGTGGCTGATTATCTAAAAATTGCAGAAGTAAGGGTCTGTGACTTCTTCCACTACTCACCCCATTGTTTGCTTGACTAACAACATTGGAAGAACCAGAATTATTGCTACTGCTCCCTTCAACACCAGTCCTGTTACCAACATTTACACCATTATTACCCGAAGTGTTTATAGCCTGGACAGTAAGCTGCGTCATTTGTTGCTGCTCTTGGGCTAGCTGTTGCTGCCCTTATATTAACATATTGGTCATTCACTACTACTCATGGATTATTGCCTGTAAGAGATCAACATGCTCTTGTCCTCATTGCCCTACTTTGTCTCCCATAGTTGAATGATGGGTGTTCCTTTTTCTTCTTACTGTAATGTTGCGAGTATCTTTTGGGAATATACAAGACTCATGCAGTCACAAGCTGGTAGGATTCACCGTGTTACTTGTTCATAGGAAATAGACCCCATTGCCCAATGAAGATGGGTACTTGACAATTTTTTCAGAAGATCAGAAGTCAACAGGGCACCTATGCTCCATTTTCTCTCTCCTCTCTCTATAATTTCTCTATCAAATTCTGCAACTGCTATGGGGGAATTGTAATAAATGTCACTAGTATGATGAACTTGTGTGACAGGCTTAGGTGACTTGGGACCCGATTAATAAGTGAGTCCACTCTACAGTGTTTTTTTTTTCACTTGACCAATTATTTTTGCTCTTCAGCGTTAAGTAATTAGTTGAGTTTTTTCACCCAATACCTCCAAAGCTGGAGTGCATTTTAATAATTGGGCCTTGGGTTGATCCTAATGTCTAAGGTCGATGTATATTACCATGCCAGGTCATATCTAGAGTCAAATTTGACTAGGTCATTATAGGATTTTTAATTTTTTTTGATTAATTTCCTATATAAAGTTGTAAATAAGTGGCTCTAGGATATGTTGTTGGCATGTGGGTACTCGAAATTTGTGCTCACAACCGCAACATTATCCTAAGACCCACTTTGGGGGTCAAAAAGTGAATATTACCCTTGAATATCCACTTGCTCTAAACTAAGTGGAAAAAAAGAGAAGAAAAATCAAGAAATTAATAATTGGACAAAAGATCTATTTTAGAAAGCGAATTTAGAAAATTAAAACAGATTGCAAAATGCGATTTAGCTAATGAAAGAAAATTAGAACTACACTAAATTGTTACAATAAAATGAAAGATTAGATTGCACGAAATAAATAAATTTGCAAACTATTCTAGATTGCATGAAATTTCATGAAATAAAAAGGAAAGCTAAACTAGATTGTGAGATTATGATTACATATTTTATGTTAATTTGATCAATGACAAGAAAATGCTAATCACTGAAGTACAACCACAAGACACTTCCCCAAATGGGGAAGAGGGATGCTTAGGGGAAAAGTACCTTAATTCCCAAGAAAATCAATGCTTTTATTAGATCAGATTACAATCCTTGATTTGATCTCTCACAAAAAGGATATCAAAATCAAGAGGAAATAGGAACTCCCTTGCCAAAAAGGGAGGAGAATCAACTTAAGAAGTTACAAGGATACTTTGTAGGATCAAAGGATGGACAACCCCTTTTGAGAGGTTACAAGGTAGAAATGGTTTTGTACAAGAATTGGTTACAGGTAATCTTCCGGTGCTCCAATTCTTCAAATTCGGGCCAGAAGCACTGGCATTTCCCCTTGTCCTCTCACGGGTCTGCAAAAAATCAGCGAAATAATTATGTTAGAAAATTCTCAAAAGATGATTAGAAGCACGTATGACTACTACCGTATGATGTGCAAAAATTTATATGTTAGAAGATTTCAATTCCTATGCTACTTGAACAAGAAAAAGCCAAGTTTCCTTGGTTAATCTACTGTTGTTTGGACAACAGTAGATATGGAAGCCTTGTAGTTAAGATAATACAATAAAATGCCCAATGAAGTAACCAAGCAAGTGTAGAGTTGGTTTGAGGGAAAAAAGAAGAATTTTGGGGGACTATGAGGCCCTTTCAAAGTCCCAATTCAAATGATCTTTGGCAGTCCTTTGGAGATGTTTGGATTGGCAAAGTGCTCAAGTGTCTTGAAGGGGGTTGATCCAACCGAGTATATGGCCCACTTCAAGCTGGGAGGTACCCTGTACAAAACTAGCAACCTTGCCCACAAATCATTAGTAATATAGGTGGAAATTTTACAAAAGAAGAAGTTGAAATATGCTGTTAACAAGTACATACAACAACTAAATCTAGCTTGCAAAATAAAAAAGAGAGATAGCAAATACTTACTACTCTTTCCCTTTTCCAATACTGTCCCTACTACAGGCTTATAATTATAAGATCTAGAGCATATAAAACCATGAACAACACAAGGCTACCTCCATGATCTGATCAAGCAAGATAACACCATTCCGTGACCTCCAAAGCCTTTTTATTCATCAAAAAGGTATGAAAGTACAAACTAGCATAATTCACCCAAGCTCAAGTCTTCTAACTATCCAAACAATGTGCAAATGGGTTAGATTTATAGGAGAAATGGGAGACAATCCCAAGAAGAAGAGGAAAGACAAGTGTCAAAGGGTGTCAATCCCAATGTTAAATAGAGCTTCACAAGTGTTCCTGACTGGTTGTGCGTTGAATCCCAAGCGGATGAGCAAACCTGGGCCATCATTATGCACCTTAATGGGGTTCTCTGGCATTCCAGCCTCCATCTTCTCCATATCCTCTTCATCATCCTTGGAAGATGCCTCTGAAGCCCAGATTGCTGTAATGAGGGCATAATACTTACTGTCCAATTGTTCCAGCATCTGCATGATGGTGCCATCCTTGGCTTCCCTTCTGTCAACACCGCAAGCAACTAACACTTTTATATACCAGGGTCCAGTACAGGTGCAACGTCTCTGCTCTCCCTTCCTCAGCAATGCCTTAGTAGGTCCCTAGCAGTGCTGCGAACAGAAAAGATCACATATATACCTTCTTCTGGTGTCTGGCATTTGGGAGTAATCTTCTGAGTGAGATGAGCATCCCGTGTCAACCAGCCAAGCCATTACAATCCATAATTTGGAGTCATCCTTCATGCTAAGGAATGACTAAGGCTTCTGTCCAGTCACCGGTAGGGGCTCTGGTCAGTCTGTAACTAGAATGAGTGCATTCCTTTCCCTGTACCCAAAGCATGATAACCATCAGTCACATCCCATCCTTCCTCTGCAGTGCTTTGCCGCATAATTGCTGCTACCCATCTTGTCCCAAACACCCCATCTGGGGGAATAATTTCCTTAATATCTGGTTAGTAGGCAATTTTGTATTTCTCTGAGAAGTTTGTCCTGATCAGCATTTTGCTTTTAAATTAATCCAGAGAATTCTTCCAGAAATATATTCTAATGTTTCAAATGTTCAATAATGCAGAATGTGGTTTTGTAATTTTTGGGTGCCCAAGTTAGTTAATTGCAAAACAAATGCACATCCCTTGCTAGCCTCAGTCAAAAAGTGCAAGTACAAAAAAATAAAATTTGTTTCTTATTATTTTCAGTTTGTGAATAAAAGCATCAGTTGTGACGAGGACTTTTTTTTTACAATATCTTAGAGCTTGAAGTTCCATGTTGCATGTAATATATATATATATATATATATTGAGGTTCTTATAGAATCTCTTTGGCTAGGTTGCCATGCTATGAGGGACGTATCTATGCTGTCAAATTCACCCAGGCTTGCACCTAGCGTCATCTGTACCCACTTGTGGGGGTTTGGAACTCAGGTCTCCATGTTAATACAAGCCCAATCACCTCGCTGCTTCCCACTAGACCACACTTCCAGTGGCAGCATGTCATATTATATTTAATTTAATGAGAATATAACAATGTTTCTGTATTACAATTTACAGTAGTTTCTATGCCTGGAAGATTTTATGATTGCTTTTGCCTCGCCTTTCCTACTTTCTTTAGTCACTTCCATTGTTCAATGAACATATTTTGTAATTATCATGCAGGTGAATGTTGTTGGCAAGATAGCATTTTTTTATCTACTTCCATTGCATTGTTGCATGTTAAATTTTAATATATTCCCTTGCTTCTGAAAAGCAGTTCAGGAATCAGAACTGTCTATCAGCTGTAGTTGGTTAACGATGTATGAATGGTTTGATATACGATGTGCAGCTTCTAGGGTTTTGGGTCCAGTTCAGCATAAGGTTGAAGGAACTTTGGTTGAAAGCAATGCAAGTGAAGACATTTGTGCTGGACAAACCAAAGAGAAGCTTACAAAAGCTGAAAGAAGAAAAGAGTTGAAGCAAGCAAAACGGCAGGCCAAGATACAAGCAAAAGCAGAAATCCAATTCGGCAAAGAAAGCAAAGCACCAAAGTCAGCAGTGCTGGTATTTTTATTTTCTTTGGAGTAAATTTAGGTCATAATTAAGTTTCTGCAGAATTTTGGTAAGCCAATTTAGTTTTTAGAATAATTGGTTCCAAGACTTTGACAATGATACACAACTTTCTGCAGATGTTTTTTATGCTTGATCTATAGCATGGTGGCAATAAGTTTCAGTTTTGTTCTCCAGTTCACATCTATTGTTTAATTGAGGGTTCATGTAAGCTTGGACAATCTCCTAGAAATGTTATTAAAGGTGGTTGGAAGCTGGAGCTAACTATATCTTCTTAAAACATCTTTATATAGTGAATTTAGGTAGCATAATACGTATTTGATTGGTGACCCAGTTTAGGTAGCCGCTCAGGAGTCAGAACTTAGAAGAGCATGACCTGTTTATTTGTGTGGAATTTGATGCGGTGGGTATTACAAGTGTTTAATAAGTTATGGTCTGTCAGTGCAATCAAGTTCATTAAAAAATGTTGATGAGGTTTTATTTGTAAATGAGTACACGTTGATTCACACTCCTTTGAACCGGTAAGGCTTCTCATCTTTAAAGTTTAAACGGAATCTATGCTGCAGTTTAATGAGTCAAATAGAACTACTAGAATACACATTATTTCCAGACGTTGTGGGTTTGGAGAGTCCATGTTCTTGCATTTATATCAGCATCAATCCCTTATTCAGTGATGCCAATTTTGGGATTCATATCAGAATTTTGGAGTATGATAATGTATGGATGCATTTGAAGTATAATAATTTTAATAAATTATACACCAACCTTGTTTTCTGATATGTTTTCATAGTGACTCCTTAACCCAGAATGTGGTGTATTTAGATTATAGATGCCAGTGAAGTACCAAGGACTGGGTCTTCATAGAATATGCACCATCATCCAAAGCTCTTAGCAGAAAAAACTATTACATACAGAAAAACAGTCATTGTCCATAATAATGCAAGGTTTTATTTGTAAATGGGTACATGTTGATTCACACTCCTTTGAACCGGTAAGGCTTCTCATCTTTAAACGGAATATATGCTGCAGTTTAATGAGTCAAATATAACTACTCGAATACACATTATTTCCAGACGTTGTGGGTTTGGAGAGTCCATGTTCTTTTATTTATATCAGCATCAATCCCTTATTCAGTGATGCCAATTTTGGGATTCATATCAGAATTTTGGAGTATGATAATGTATGGATGCATTTGAAGTATAATAATTTTAATAAATTATACACCAACCTTGTTTTCTGATATGTTTTCATAGTGATTCCTTAACCCAGAATGTGGTGTATTTAGATTATAGATGCCAGTATGCCCATGATCAAGTACCAAGGACTGGGTCTTCATAGAATATGCACCATCATCCAAAGCTCTTAGCAGAAAAAACTATTACATACAGAAAAACAGTCATTGTCCATAATAATACAAGGGATTTTTTTTAACAAATTATTATTTTTTTATTCTCTTGTGAGACATGCATGAGTGATCGTTCTGCTCGCTGCAAAGTGACACACAATTATAGAAATTGCAAGTTTCAGCCCCTGCATCTGAGAAAAAAGGTAACAACAACCCCATATTCTGTCTGCTAAGAATACTTACATTTGACCTGTTACCTACCATTTAGCATGTGGACAAAAGTTCCACAAATAAATGGTTTGGTTGATTGACAGCAGTTGACAAGGTATCTGTATGCATCCTGGGAGGCATCATCCATCACGGCAGGCAAGGTTTTAACTTTTGTGTTGTGTCAAAAATGTTAGATTATTGTCTTGGATTGTCTGCTTCTGATTTCAAACCAGTTGAACTGAAAGGAGTCAACATAAGAGTGTAGAATGGACCAATGTTACCAGACTTGGAATTGGCAATAAGTCGGCGAGGCAAAAGAGAGAAGAGTTTTAATCAGATCGGGAAAAAATCAGTGAATACAATAAATGAAGATAAACATATATTGAATTAAATAAAACATTTTCACTGATATTCAATAACGCCATGTCCAAACAATGCATAATATCAATAGATGTCCAAAAATCATGAGTGCAAGTATAAAATATATTTAGTATTGGAAAACATTGAAAAATAGGTACAAAGATTAAACAAGACGAGGAACTTCCAAGTTTTTGTCAACCAACACCGCGGACCTGCTAAAATCTTACTTGGGGTTACAGTAGCATGACTTCTAAATTGGGTTAAGTTTGGATTGGTAATGCATTATACCCATTGCTAGATCACTTATACACTCGACAACAGCAAATGAATATAAGGAATTGTTTCATTATTATAGGTCCTTGTAAAGTTCCAACATTCTACAACGATTTGCTTTTACTCAAAACAATATAGAACTTTAACATACTACAACCAGTTTCTTTTATTCAAAATGATACTTTTAAAGGAAAAAACGTTGCTCAACCATCAGGGAGTAGCCACAAATATGTACATATACCAGCCAAGTCAATAGCTACTGGAATGAGCACCGGGGCAAGTAGTTTGTGTTTGGTAAGCAGACCTGTAGTTTACTTAGGTGACTCTTTGGGTGGGTGAATGATGGCGTGGCTGGAACTAAAGTATAGAAAACTTGGAAAGCATCATAGTCTGGTAAGACGAGCGAGCCGACCAATGCTATAGCCGCTACCTCATACATGAAGCCGACTGCCTAATATTGTATACATGAAGTCGACCAACAAAACCCATCATGACCTTGACGAATTAGAGAAAGGGTTCCAATTTATGGAAGCCAAAGTGCGCGCAGTGAGGGAAGAATGTGATAATGGCATTGTTTGATCCATGACGTCTTTGGATAGGCGGGCAACAAGAAGAAATGAAAGCGAACTTTGAACGCGGCATGTGACAAGAAGAAGTGAAAGCGAAACCACAAAATAAAACCTCGTGAACTTTTAACCTAAGAATTCTGAGTCCTTTACAAATCGCTGAAATCGTGAGTCAAACTCGTGTTGACCACGAGTCAAACTCGGTCAACACGAGTTTGACTCGCCGAGATTCAAATTGGTTCGTTTGGTTGAAGATGAGAGTCGGAATCGTGAGTACTCGCGAGTGATCGGAGACTCCTGTAACACTGAAATGGACAGATGAAGAAACTTTGCTACTTCTACAAGCTGTTTTTCTCCATGATGATGACTGGAAATGTGTTGCTTGCACAACATGGTACCAAAAGTGAGGCTGATTGTGTTTCCAGATTCATACAACTTTATTTCGGAAATCAATATATTGACAACATCAGCAATGAAGGCAGTGATGGCAGATCTAGTAATGTTACAGTTTGAAATAAAGTAATCAAACAAGTTTCCAGTCCAAAGGACAGTAGCACCCAAGAACAACAGAACCATGTTAGTAATGATGATAAGCATACTATGGATGATGTATTAGGCCCTCCTCTTCAAACGGAGGGTCCTTGCACCACTTGCTGATGGGCCAGTTATCCTTCCTGTCTGCCATGGTTGTTTCCCACGTTGCAACAGCTGCAGCACATGCAGCTTTGACTGAATAGGATCCTTTTGCAAGCAAGGTGACAATTACTCAAAAGGTCGAGTGCCCAAATCACAAAAATGGCACTGGAGCCAGTGGGCTAGTGGGGTTTGTAAAAGAGTTTGAAATGGAGGATAGTGGGAGAATCTCATGGAGAAACTAATCAAAACACAGAAGATGGTAATTTACCTGAAGATATGCAACTAGACAATAATGTCATTAGCTCACTAAATGCTTTTTCAACGGGAGCACCCATTTCTTGTATGATTCTGAGGATGATATCAGCCCTTGCACCATTTATCAGCACTTGGACCACAAATTTGTCAGGAAACTCCATACTACAATGAGGTATGCTGAATTGGTCATGGTTTGGCTAACTGTACATTAATCAAGGAGTTTAATGTGGCTGATTAAAATGTGTTAAAATATCAGTTCAGCAGTCCACAGATGCACCTAGACTTGGTTTGAAAAACAAACCTTATCATTTGTCTCAGATATGTAACAGAATTGCATCTTAGTCTGAGAAGAAGAGATCGTTCAGGCATCTTTTTAAAAGATTTAAGGCCGAAGTTTGCAGTAAAGAGGGTCTCTCACTTAAAAGCAAGGACGACATGCACAAACATGCAGAGTATGGTGATATGTATAAGTGCACAAGATGCAAAAACATGCTAACTTGGCTGACCTGTGATTTAGGAGTTTTGAATATGTCAATGGTGTTGGAAAAACTAGGTTCAGCCTTCATAATTGTCTTTGTACTCATGTCATTATGTATATCTTATGTAACAAGCAAAAGTAGAAAGAAAAATTATTATTTTCAAGCATGGGTTTCATGCTTCTTTTGATTGGTCTATTAGGCTAAGCATGTTCTTCATGCTTCTAGGGTTTGTCATGTCATAAGAATAATTGTCACGAGTCAAGAGATTCAACATCAATTGTATACGATCCCTTTGAGCAAGTTGTAAAGTGTAAAAGAATTTATTCTGGAGTCTAGAAAGTCAAGAAGACCTCCAAGACCAAGTTGGCCTAGAAGAGGCCTATTCGACCACATGTGAAGGGTATATAAAGGAGATGAATTCGATTCATTTGAAGACACTTTTGCAGTTTGATCTGAAGTAAGACAAGAAGACAATTCAAGAGCGAAAGTCAAGAAAGAAGAAGCAAATCAAGAAGAAGAAGATTTATCTTTTCTACTCATTTCAGCTCACACATTTGAGTAAATCTAGGGTTTCTACAGTTGCTGGGGGCCAAAAGTTGCAGGTTGAATTGCAGACCTAAATTACAAGATCGAAACTTTGATTGAGGCAGATTTTGGAGAGTTTGACCTCCATTGACTTTGGAAGACCTTGACTTGTTTGGAAGAGATCTTTTGGAGGGCTGACTTGGTGCTTGGCGGAGGTTTGACTTTAGCCTTTGGGTCTTGAAGGTCTCATTTTGATCTGATTATATAAGAAGAGGATTGTTTGGGTTTTCCCCAGTTGTGGGGTTTTGCCCTGCCATAGAGTCTATATCTTGTGTTCTTTGTGTTTTGTGATCTTCATGTTTTGATCATTGTTGCAGGAAATGTCCCCCCCCCCCTCCAAGGATCTAAACCAGGAATTGTGTCCCCTACGGATCTGTGGGGGATCCGCTGTCGAATCCGTGGTTCGGAAATCCAGAACCACGGATCGGCTGGCAAAGACGATTCTTGGAAATTCGGAACCGTGCCGACCCGATCCACGGTTTCTGATTTCCGAACCGCGGATCTGACGATGGAGCAGGCACGACCTTGTAATCATTTTGAGGTGAGATATGTACTGATCTAATGGGAGGATGTGTACCACCTCATACATTTGACGTCCTTTGCATCCATATTAGTGAAGCTTGTGTAGTGCTTAATACCTACAATGACCAAGACAAGCTGGAAAACAGGTAATGAGCCCTTGGCATAATTGGAAGGCCTCTCCATTTGGACTGGTATTATTCTAGTTTAAGGGAAATATCAATTTCGACCAATTTTGTCAATTTTGGATTGCAAATTAGGAAAAGTGGGTTGTGGGGGCCCCACTTGTATTTTAAGCTAAAGAATGACCCCAACATAAGAGAAAGAGTAGAGATAGAATTGCTAGTGGATGGTGGGGGCCACCCCAAGAGGGAAATATGCTCTCCTTGGCTAGTATGCACTCTTGGAGGGAAGAGAGACGAGAGAGTCGATGCTTGGGGTCCCCATGGAGGATTGGAGGCTCAAGGCTAAATAGGAGATGCATTCCTCATTTTGGGGACACTTTTTGATCATTTGACATTCACACTTAACTAGCATGCTTGAGCTGAGAGCCAAGTTTGCATGTGTTGTTGAGCACACGAGATTTTCATGCGAGAATCTCACCCTACCTTCTGTGGACTTTGAGTGCCAACCCAAGGAGGTGATCTACATTACGTTTGAATTGGTCGGTATCTTATCTAGCAAATTCATGGAGCTGGTTCAGCAGGCTGGGCGCAGAAAGGGGAATACACAAGATTTGGAGGAGCTGTTGGGCTTTCAGGGAAAGACTAGGGCCACCATTTGCTATAGATTTGGAGTGTTGTCTAGGCTCCATTTTGTGTGAGATCGCTGAGTCAATCAACTACCATCAGGGACTGCATGGGCCTGCATAGTGGTGCCTTCGTACCACACGTGGGAGCTTGGGAGATGGTGCAATTGGGGTGAAGAAGGATGGTACTTGTGGGACAATTCTGGAAGGGAATTTTGGAGAGATTTGTAGGCATTTTTTGGGCCATCAACAGTGTTATTTTCTAGAGGGTCGATATACCCAGTAGCTAGAGGAGAGCGTGGAACTTGGGTCGAATTTTAGAGGTTAGCATTTGGCAAAACCCTTTCTGGGTTTTGGTGGGATATTTGTGGGGAGATCGAGGTTAATTTCCCGGAATTGTTTGAGCACCGGAGGAGGACCTAACTACCATTTCTTACAGCCAACAATGTAGCTTCTGGGGCCAACGCAGAGCATTTGAGGGTACATCTTCATAGTTGCTGAGCAACTGATTTCATCACCTGGGTCTTGTTAGCTTGCCGTGGGCAAGCCCAGGTGCATACATTCTGGTCTTATTTTGTACCCCCTTTTTATCATAATAAAAAGGATAAGTTCTGCACGGATTTTGGTGTCTTTCTGGGTGTTTAATATTGTGTGGGTTTTGCTATGCATGCTTTGTTTATCGCTGTTAATTTTCCTTAGGGATATTGCAGTGGTATCAAAGTTGATAGTCTTGGCTCAGCCAGTGGGAGCAACCATCAGTTTATGACACCAGAGGACAGGCAAAACATCACTTACATGAGACAAATATACAGAAGCAGGGAAAGGCAACTACAGATTACTCCTGATCCAAAAACCATTGACTAGAGGTTCGAGGGACCAAACATGGTGGACACCACGGATGATGAAGTGAGTAAAGGGGAGGAGTTTGCCCAACACCTCTTGAAGCCTATACACGATTTGTCCAGGGCTATTGATGAGTTGAGGCAACAGAACAACAACAACAACAAGGGAAAGGGAATTCAAGGTGACATTCACGTGGATGAGGGTTTGGGTACCTCACATCATCATGCAACAAACCCACCCAATGTATCTCATGTCTCCAACACTCCACCCAGGTCGACTATTTTGACATTTTTAGCATTAGGGGCTGGAGGGCCTCAAGGGCAGGAGTACATTCCCATGGGAGACTATTTCGCAGAATATCAGTCCTATGGGGCTGATTTCAAAGAGGCCATCTGAAGTAACAAAACTGATAGCTTGTTGACTTAAATGTAAAAATACACAAGAGGTATTTTGTAATAATAATTTATTATATATAAAATGTACAAGTGATGATTGAATGTTACAATGATGGCCTGCTTATATACCTAGGCGGGTGCCCTTTCATGAATGGGCATGTCCATTAAGACATGCCTCTTCATTCACTAATTTTTATTGAACTATAACTATGATTACTATTTATTTACTTATATTCATGTTATTTTTACCTAAATTGTTTTCGTAACATTGCCCCTTCCTTCAAAAGCTTTGTCCTCACAACTTATCATTGGCAATTTTCTTCGCCTTAATCTCGAACAATCATCTTCATTTTGCTCACATCATTTTTGATAAATGTGACTGGTCACTGGTACCTCAACATGTAAAGTTCTCTGGTGATATTATTTTGGAACCATGCTTTTTTATTTTATTTTATTTTAAATATTTTAATTAATTAAATTAAGTTAATAGGTAATGTTGATCGATACTTATACGTGATACGACCAACCTTTAACATTTATTATATATGTATATAGCACAACCTGAACTGATGTATCAAACACGAGTTGACCCAGTTTAAATGCACAAAGCCGCGTACTAATCGGTGCCAGGACTCTCACCTCCTGACCGGGGCACGATGTTTAACGGCAGGAGCCATAATGCGTAACGGTGTGTCGGTACGCCGAAATTTTATGCAAACAACGACACGGGTTTAGCGGAACATTGTCCGGTTTGTGCAGCGGATAGACAATTTTGTGTAGTGGAGGGGTCGTTGGGTCTGTGTAGTGGACAAATCGCAGGGACGCGATGTCAAGCAGTGTAGGGCAGGTGTGGAGCACAGTGAAGCACGAAGAAACACTTGGATGGACAGGAGCACGCAGATAGGAATTCCAAAACCTGGAAGGTATGGTAAGTATTGTGAAGAAGCCACCGCCATAGGAGAATCAACAACATCAAGATTGTTAACCTCAACAGTTAACAAAATTGGAGAAGCATGAGGATGAAAATGCACTGCACGTAGCGACCGATGAATCTAGAGTATAATTATAGGTGCTGATGCGTCTCCCTTTTTCTATATCGCCAAATATATAACCTGTGGCCATAAGCTACAACTAGTAAATCTCCTTGAGCATGAAATGCAATGGAAGCAATGGGAGCCGTTGAAGTCTCGTGAACCAAGGGATTGTGCTGTGTTTGCATCCCAGTGTCAGACTCCATGATCCAAGCTCCCAATTAGTTGGCTAACTTTGAGCTGAACATTGTGATCCACATCCAATATTTTGGAATTTTCAGCAAACCAACAACTTAGGGACCTTGAAATTTTAGATTGGGTCATCTTGGTTTTCTTATATCTGCTTTCCAATTTTACTATTGGATCAACAATAGTTTTATGAGGATTTGCCTTGCATAAACTAGAAATAATGGTTGTGTACAATGGATCCCATGTCTTGTATTTTATAAGCCGACGATTAGATTTACTGGGTGGTTGTGCACTCACCTCTGAGCTTTTCGTGGTGTTTGTGCACTCTCTTTTGAGTGTTTTAATCTCTTAGAACTCACATCAGAAGGTGTGGTCTTTTTTTTTTCTTACACAAGGTTGATTGCTCCTCATTTTTCTCATAAGCACTTTTACTGTGTGAATTCATATCCTTCTTTCCATTATCAGAACTAGCCATTTTCACTTCCCTTTTACCATCAAGATCAGTAATCTTCACATCTTCATCATCTTCATCTAGATCTACTACTTCATCTTCTCCACCATCTTGATTGATATCTTTTTCATCTTCAACATTGTGATCAACATCTTCTTCCTTATTATGGATTTCTGCATAACTTTTCTTAAAACATGTTGTAACTTCTGTACATGATTTTTCTAATTGCTGAAGTTTTTCTTGAATTTGATTAAACCAGTCAACGTATTTAGGTCGAAAACTTAACGACATATTGTGTGGTAAACTATGTTCAAAGGCTCACATGATTATATTGTCCGGCATGGCTCTGATATCAATGGAACGACCTACAGTCGTATATGCAGCGGGAATATTAAAATCCTTCGTAAACAAGACTTCCATTGTAGGATAGAAATTATATATTGTATAAAGAATTGATGATATGATGATTACAAATGAGAATGAGGGCCTGCTTATATACCCTAGGCAGGTGCCCTTTCACGAATGGCTATGTCTCTAAGACATGCCTCTTCATCACTAACTAACTAATGATTAGTGAATTACTTATTATTTATTATTACATTTATATTTAAATTTATTATTATTTTATTATGAAAAATATTCATAACATAGCCTCTCCCTTCAAAAAGCTTTGTCCTCAAAGCTTACTTAAGAACATCTTCTCATCTCTGTACTTTCATCTTCGTCGATACAAGATGATATGATACTCGGAGTGATAGACAAAACTGTTGTGCTGAGAATGTATCAAACCATCCTAGATTGATCTTCTGTGGAATCGAATTTTGTGATGAATTGTTATCGCGAGTTTGGATTCTGCAAACTTCAATATTCCTGGGAACATAAATTTGTCGTTCATGTTTTGAGCGATACTGGTAAGTAGACTGATTGGAAAGTCTGCTCTTGTGATTTGGATGTCGATACATAGATCCTTTGGTTTGGATTTCCCTTATGTTAGTGGTTGATTGTTGATTTCCTTCAGGCGTTGTTGTTGTTGAGTGAGCGACTGAATCATCAGTTGGGATGTCCAATGTTTGAGCTGCAACTTCTGCATATGTTTTATCTTCTCTAGATTTTTCTTCTTCCTTACTTGTGATATTGACTGGATCAATATTAATCCCTTTGTCTTCAACTTGGGCTGAAACAATTGATGACTTCAATACTTCACTTTGAAGTTGTTCTAGCTTGTCATCAACGATTTCCTGTCATTTTTAAGTTTCTTTATGAAGTGAGCAAAGTTCGTACTTCTCGTTAAATACAGGGATGAAGTGGAGGTTTGGGCGGAAAAGGAAGGGCACACGGAGTGGGGAATGGTCGAGCGACGGATGGCCAACAGGAGTTTGTGGTGGAGTCGCAACAGTTTTCGTTCGACTGTGGAGTTCGAAGCTGCAGGCGGTGGCTGCGGCACAGGTTGCTGGTTGGTGTTTGGGCGGCCCAATATCTTTTCGGTTTTTATTTTTATTTTTATTTTTGAAATATAACTTTATATATATTATTTGTTATATAGTTTTTATTTATTTTTGTTAATATTTTATTTATTTATTTTCTTGACTTTTGACTTTGTTTTTTTTAATATCTATATATATATATATATTATATTCATTTTTTTTTTAATATCGAATTTTGAGTATTTTTATTCTATGTAATTTTTCTTTTTTCTTTTTTAATTTTTAATATGCTCCTGCTCTTCTTTTTTCCCCCTTTTTTTTATATATGGGCAAGGGCCTAGTAGCAAAACCGATGGAATGGAGAATCTCCTAGTGTAGCGAAACGCCTAAATCCTGACGACAACAATGTTGACGATAGGTTGATGGCCAAAGGCTGGATCAGACGTAGCTCTGATACCAATGAAGCAATAAAATTGATAGCTTATTGACTTAAATGTCAAAATACACAAGAGGTATTTTGTAATAATAATTTATTATATATAAAATGTACAAGTGATGATTGAATGTTACAATGAGGGGCCTGCTTATATACCTAGGCAGGTGCCCTTTCATGAATGGGCATGTCCATTATGACATGCCTCTTCATTAACTTATCATTATTTAACTATAACTATGATTGCCATTTATTTACTTATATTCATGTTATTTTTATATAAATTGTATTCGTAACACCATCACCTTCAAAGACTTTTGCTAGCTTAAGGGCAACAACAGGAGCAAGGGGTAGAGTGGAGGGGGCTACACGCATGATATTGATTTGCAACGTACAATGCGAAGATTATTCCTTCCGACCTTTGTTCACTCGCCCAAGAGCTTAGCACGGGCATGGGTTGAGAAGTTGGATGTTTATTTCTAGCTTAGTCAGATGATGAAAGTGGAAGCGATTGAGATTTCCACCTTGCACTTGGAGGGAGAGGCCCGTGACTGGGGGTTTCATGGGTTGACTGCTGTCGGGCATGCAGGAGTTACGACCTATGAGGAGTTCACACGTAGGGTGCTCGAACGATTTGAGAGGAGAGTCCCTGAGGACCACTTTGGGGAGTTGACACGGCTTAAGCAAACTGGCAGCCCAAAGACGCACATCTTTGAGGATTTCGGTGATAGTGCCAGACTTATCGGAGGCAAGGTGGGTCTTTTTGTTTTTGGATGGGTTAGCAGAGTCATTGAGGGGTTTGATGAGGTCCAACAGGCCCACCACTTTACATGATGCAGTTGGTAGGGCCCGGGATTTGGAGGATGCTCTTCCCAAGATCAAAGCATAGATACCCACCAAACCTATGTTGCACTAGTTTTTGGGACGAGGGAACGGCGGGGACAGGGGGATGAGTCCGAGCAGCCTGAAGCGCACCCAAAATTTTCAAGGGATCGGGGGGGTGGTTTTGGGGGAATACAATATATATACGAGAATTCAATATTAACATTTGTGGTTGTTTCAAGCTAGTATTATTCACAACCCTTACACTGACCAATTAAAATCTCAAACAATTTGAAGAGGGGTTGCGTGACATTCCATTGTTGCCCACTAAACATGAGCTTTAGCTTTAGGAAACTTAAGTGTAACTGCTTTAAATTTGTAATACGGTCCATGAACAATCTATTAAGGAGAACTCTCTTTATGTTAGTTTTTTTTCCTCATATTTCTTGTTAATGATGACTATGTTAAACACAAAAGGTATTCCCTTTTCAATAGGTTTATGCGCACTACATCGAGATACTCAGGGGTATGCGCACCTAGATGATGAGGCCAGGAGGGACCTCCGCAGTAGTAAGTTGTGCTTCACATGTTAGGAGCCATGGGCACCAGGGCATCGGTGCACCAAGGGCAAGGCACACTTCATAGAGGTATTTTTTGACAGTGAGCCGGAGGATGATGTAGAGCAAGAGATAGGTGTTGGAGATGATGAGCCACCAATGACAGGAGGAGGAGGTGGAGGACCACCCCCCCACTGGGAGGAGCACCCTTCTTTTCTGCAGCAGGGGTTATTGCTTCGCTTCAGGGAGTGCTGAAGTAGCTTACCTTGAGGATCAAAGGCATGGTGTAGGGGTTGCGTGTTTCAGTACTGGTAGACAGTGGGCCCACCCACAATTTCATTAGATACCAAGATGTTGGAGAGGAGGGGCATACATACAAAATCCTTTGAGGGATTCTCGGTCTTGGTGCCAGGGGACCAAACCATGCAGTGCACTAGATACGTGCCCGGGATGACAGTATTGATGGGGAACTACTCCATGAAATATCATTTCTTTGTGGTTGATGTCCCTGACACTAATGTGGTGCTTGGTGTGCAATGGCTATACTCTCTTGGGCGCGTCACTACCGGCTGGCAGAAGTTGGAGATGGAGTTTGCGGGGCTTGACGGGAAGATGCGCATAGGATTGATGCCGACTTGTGACATGGTGATATGGAGTGGCCGTGGAGCTGAGGATATTTGATGTAGGGGGCAAGCCCCAACCTCCACACTGAGATGTCCATGCCATTCTAGATAAATACCTGGCTGTGTTTGGAGGCATTTTTCCAGGATGACCACTTGACAGAGAGTTTGAGCACATTATCGATCTAGAGCCAGGGGTGCAGGCAGTCATCACAACCCCATACTGACATCCCAAGCCTTATCGAGATGAGATTGAGAGGGCCATTCATGAGTTGCTGGCATTGGGGTACATCAGGCCCAACTCTAGTCCCTTTGCTTCATCAATTGTCCTGGTGAAGAAGAAGGATGGCACACTGAGGATGTGCATCGACTGCAAAGGCCTCAATAGGAAAACAATGAAGAATCAATATCCCATTCCTTGCATAGATGAGCTTAGAGGAGCTAAGTACTTTGTTGGCTCACTAAGATGTCTATTTAAAAACAATCCTAATGCCTACATTAATCATGAACCCAGGGTAAGACTTTTTATTTCAAGAGTGTTCAGCACAGTCTATGCAAGTGAATTTAGAGGTTATTAAATCGAAATCGTTGCAGAAGCAAAATCCAAATTTTGAAGTTCAATCAAAGCAATAAAAGCAATCATTAAATAACTTCAACCAATTAACTCAACTTAATTCGAATATTTCTATAAAAGCAGATGGAAATACAAGCTTAAAGGAATTCATACTGAATCAGAATTACGGACTAACACCTTATTAGCATCTCCACCTTCGTCATATTCAGACCTGGCTAATGTGATATTAAACAACTGATAGCACAGTGTTGCGCAGAACACGGAACATAATAGGTAGGTCAACTAACAGACTCACTCTGAATGAACATCAATCTAGTTATTCAAATATCTTGCGAGAAATAACATTCATGAAGTAAATGAAAGCAATTAAGACTTTAATTCAATAAGATGCAGACCACTCGATGCTGATGAAATTCGAATCAATTATGAATTCTAGAAAACACAGAAATGATTAATTATAAAACAGGGAATGAGAATATAACACAAGACAATAGTAGAACTCCTAGTGACTAGGCCCAAGATCTCCAGAAGTCTTTGTCGGATGATTTTCAGAATATGATTATGGAAAAGCCAATATCTCTTTCATTAAATTTAACAGTCAGAGTACAACATCGCTGAGCGCAAAAGCTTCTTGTTCAGAAGGAATGCAAATAAAATACAATTACAGCAAACAGATATTCAACTCCTGTTCTATTCCATCTATTGATCTTTTATGTCTTTACAGAGAAACAAAACAGATAAAGGCGACAGATTTCGCAGTTGTCTAACAACTGGTGCTATAGAATGAGCGAGGCCCTCCTTGATTGTCGGTGGCTTGTATTAACAGAAACGAGATCGTTTTCCTTTTTCTGGCCGGTGTTGTTCAATCGTCTGGACAACGGTTAAGCAGTTTGGATTTCCTGCATTTAAAAACATCGGAAGTTAGCCTTTTTCCTTCATAATTACATAATTTATTGGTAAGTAGTTTTACCCTTTATTTATAATGAATTCTTCCAGATTTACTCCCAAAATGAAGGTAAACACATGAAAGTTAATAATAAATCAAGTTAATCATGAGGGTAAAACATACCTTTTTCGTGACCCAACATACTCCCCAGCTTACCTTATTGCATGTCCTCATGCAATGAGATGATTGAGGTGTAACAAAGTCAAAGAATAGGCAGGGTAGACTTCCTCTTTATACAGTCTGAAACCATGTTTCTGTTTAACTCTTGCAAAACCCTGATTTTCATGACCCTCTGGAAGCTCATAATTATGGTGGTAGCCTTCAGGAGGGTACCATATGATAGGACACCTGTAGCGGCACCCTATCCATGTAGGATCCATGCTTAAAATGATATTACTGTAGGTGAAAAAACGAACAACAATTACTTTGAAGTTTCTATAATTAAAAGGCTCCCGATTCTTAACACTGTTGGTGGATGCCTGCCATCTTTGCTTAGCTTCTAACAAAGCATCTTCTCTGATCTCTTGAAAGTATTCTCTCCCCGCGTGTACAATATCCATGTGGAGTGGGCCCAACTTGGCTATAACCCCTTTTTGTGTCATAAATACTTTGTGTTGAGTGAAGAGATGCAGAGGTTTAGTAGGTTCCCCTCTGACCTAGAGATCTAGAACATGTTCTCTTTTTTGAAAAATGTTATAAGCTTTAGCTCGCTTGATTTGATTATCAACAAAAGAGATGATTGCTTGAAACTGAATGTCTCCTATAAAGAGACTTGGGTTACTGCCCTCTTTCATCTTCCAAAAAGAAGTTGTGCAAATATAGTTCACACAAGAGGCGCTGAACTTTCTCATTCTGGTCCCCACAACACTGAACAAATTCTGCACTAGTCTTAAACTCGGTGGGTTTCCCTGCTCTAATGGCCTTTAATTTCAATAACAAATATCTTTCTAATAAGAATAGAGCATAATTGGTAGTAGGTGATCTACAGGACAAGACATCTGAGGAAATTGAGCAAATAGTGTTAGTTTGCTTTGTGGCTTCTTCAAGCTGGGCTTGTGTCTGCTTTACCTTTTCCTGTTCACTTCTGAAGTTGGCAAAAGTCTCATCTTCAGTTGCAGCAAGCTTCTAGAGTTTTTCCAGTAGCTCCTGATGTACTTGTAGTGGTACCACTTCCTTCTTAAAGTTAGCCAATTCTTGCTGGGTTTGTGTCAATGTATCTTGAAGTCTTGAAATGACGACTTCTTTTACCAAAGGAGTATAAAAGGGTGTTTCATTTGTCTGAGTTTCCTCTTCTTGCGTCTCCAATTCTGTTTGGGTTTCCACTGTCTGTGTTTCTAACTCTGTTTGGGTTTCAGCGGTGTGTGTCTCTACTTCTGTCTGAGTCTCAACAATGTCTGTTTCCTTCTTAGGCTTCCAAGCCTTGTCTGCCTCTTTTACAATGGGAAGACTTGGTTTGGCCGGGGGATATAGAACAAGTTTTTTTACAGCCTCCCTTTTAGCAAGGGACAACTGTCCTGTCGGCTTTTTGGATTTATGACTAGAAAATCTATCGGGTACTCCCATGAATCAACATAAACCATGATGTCTTGCAAAGTTCCTTTTGGTTTGACAACTGATCGATCAACGAGTTCCCCGTAAGGTGGAGTTTGGTTCTAAAGCGGTAATGCCAAGGTTTTCACAAGTTTCTGCAGTCAAAATATTAATGGCTGCACCCAAGTCGACTAGCGTGTTTGGGAAGGAGCGACCATGGATTTGGACTGTGACTATAGGACTCCCTGGATCTTCATACTTTATAGGTGTCTCCCTGTCCAATAATAAATCAGACAAGGTTCCTACGACATGGACAGTTGGCGAAGTTTTTGTTTTTTTCCTCACAGGTTTTTTTGTACGTAGTTCTTTAATTGTGTTAGCATAGATAGGGATGTCTTGAATGACCTGGAGGAGAGGAATTTTATTACAAAGATTTTTAAGTTCTCCCAAAAGATCAAAATTTGGATAGACAATTGGTTTAGGTATCACTAATCTTCCAGTGAATGGAGGAGAAGCACACACAAGTTTCCCAGAGTCGTCTTGTTCACTTGTGACTTCTTCCTGTCTTATTTCTATATCAATTATTGTTGATGGATTAATTTCAGTTGGGGGTTCTGATTTGTCTTGTTGCGGATCTGTGACTTCCCCCAGAGTAATAACGCGTCTAGATCTCAGCCTAAGTTCACTGCATTCTTTTTGCTCGACTTCGAGGTTTGGATTTTCAATGGTTTGGATTAAATGCACTAGTCTATTGTTGGGATTCAGGTTCGGTTGTGCTGGCAGTTGAGGGCGTATCAGAGGCCGATGATTCTGTGGTACCAGATATGGAGTTGGCAATGTGGGTTGAGGTTGAGGACCTATTCCCATAGGCGAATTGGTTATTCGCAAGGGGCGCTGCCAGTTTTGGGACCAGTTGGGATTTTGTGAGGTAGAGGCAGGCCACTGGGATGAATATGGAATGTTTTGCCAAAATTGAGGAGAGAAAGGAGAATTTGGCCAACCGTTTCTTGGAATGGATTGAGTTGACCAATGGGGCATGGAGAATGGTTGAGATGGCCAAGTAGAAAAAGGTGGTTGATTTTGCCATGCTGCCCCAGGGTTTTGTTGTTGATTAAACTGCGAAGAAGAAAAGAACTGAGATGGATCTTGTGACATACTTGTAGTTCGGGGTTGCCATTATCAACGTTGATTCAATAAATATACTGGTTCAGCTTCGTCCTCCGCTTCTTTGAAGACTGCTTTCAACCCTGGTAGTGACGGGCACTGTTCAGTGGCGTGGTCTTTGGTACATATGGCGCATGTTTGGACCATGTCTAATGGGCATTCTCGCTGGCTGTGCTTCTTTCGACAACGTGGGCAAAAGACAACCAAGATTTGTTCTGCTAATGCTTGTTTCTGCTTGGCCTGTAGGACGTCTAATTGTGTCGTAAGGGTACCCAAGATGTCAGTTTTGAAATCTTCCAAAAGATTATCGATTTCTGTTCGTGTTACACTGCCACCTGAGGTTATGTTATTTCTGACCGCTGAATCCCGTCCTGCTGGTCTCATGCGTGTGCTGCCTTTAAAGCACCTGACACACAATGAAATAATATCATCATAACTTTCCTGATAGATGTCTCCTTTCCCCATTAGATTTAATGTTTCTATCAATTCATCTTTCATTCCTTTTATCATTTTTACTTTTAGGACATCTTTAGACAATGCAGTATACGGGTACCTTTGCAAATTGTATTGGAATCGTTCAACATATTTTTCTAATGTTTCGTTATTCTTTGCAGGCATGTTGAAGATTTCATCTTTTAATTCTTTAGTCCGGCAGTAATCTTGGTATTTAGCAAGGAAATAGTTTTTAATTTGATCCCATTTATTAATGGTTCCCCCACCGAGCCCCATAAACCAATGTAGAGCTACCCCTTTCAATGTAGAAGGGAACAATTTCAATTTTTGAGGGTCAGTGGTGTAATCGTATCCCCTACACAAAACATCAAATTCAAATAAGAATGCATCCGGATCTTCCGAAGTCAGTCCATGGAAAGTGGGGATGTTTTGTAACGGAATAGCTTTGATAGGGGCATTTACGACCGGGTCAACAATGGGGTACTCCAATGTTGATGTTTGTCCCTGGGGTTGATTGTGCGCCATTTGATCAAAGATGTGCCAATAACCTTAAGGTATTTCTTGGTCTGGGAGAATAATTCGAGCTAGACTAGAAGCTAGTTTTGGAAAAGGTCTTACAGTACTACCACGGTCTGGAATGTCGGGCGTTTCTTTGTTAAGCGAGATTTTAGGAGATTCAGGCTCTAGAGATTTTAAATTTATTTCCACAACACCACTGGTTTCTCCCTCTCCTTCTTGCAAATTGCAATAATTTCCCTCTTGCGAAGGTTCAGGATTTATATGTTTCGTTATCTGAAAGCTTTGTTTTGACCCTTTCGTTTTGCTATGGATCTCGGCGTAAGCTGCAGATGGTGAGCTTGCTATTAGTGTGAATTCTAATCGCAAGCGTACGAAAAAAGCTCACTTTAGTTGTGCATAACAAACAACCCTAACATCAAAGATGGCTGTCAATTTCCTTAGACCTGCAGTTAGTTGATCAGAATAAATGCTACAAAATCCAAATCTATGCAGTTAAAGACATTAAACAACAAATAAAAGCAAGAGTTGCTCCATGCATCCAATAGACAAGACAATAATATTTTTAAAGAATTTTTGTATTATGACCCTTGGAAGCGAACATAGAAAGATGTTACTAGCCCCCCTTAATGGGATGGGTTCTTGTATGTCCTCAGCGCTTCAGTTCTAAGATCTCTCTCTCTTGATGGTATAGAAAACCCAAACAAAAATGGAACTCAAAGGGAGCTCTCAAGCGAAAAGGTAGAAAAATATGACAATGATGGAGGATCAAAGTCAGACCAAAAGTATAGATCTAGAGTGATCTTTAGGCAACAAAAGGTAGTGAATGAATGGAAAAACCCATCTATTTATAACAAAAGATTGAGTTAGTATTGATATTGGTGCATAATTAAAATATTATTAACCAAATCTAGATCCAACTTTTATGGAATATTTTATTATTTTTGTTGGCGGGAAAAAGAATTTGAATTTGGTCAAATCCTTTTATTTGTAAATAATAAATAAATAAATGATTTATTTATTATTTTAAGAGTGTGGTTGAGTAATAATTAAATAAGTAGTGATTTATTCAATTTATTTATAAATGATTTAGTCAAATTTAACAAGGAATATTATTTAAATAATGTTTTAAATAATTATTCCTAGAAAATAATAAGATAAATAATGATTTATCTAATTAATTTTTCTGTTTTGGGTTAAATATGACCAAGAATATTAATTAAACTGCTGTTTAATTAATTATCCCTTGAGGAAAATCAAACAAATAAGGATTTATTCAATTATTCCTCATGGGGTTTCTTGTTTAGACCATAAACAACTTCATAAATTATGGATTACTAAGTTATTTTTCATAGTGAATGCAATTTTACTAGGGTAAAATTGGTCTTACATGGTGTCCTTTGGTCCATCTAATAGTAACAGGTTAGATGACCAAAAATTGGTGTAACACCTGCTGCTCGAGGGATTATAGTAGGACTCTTTTCAGAAATGATTTTGGGTCCTAGAGATGCCTGAGATTCAACTTTCCTTATGATTTCGTCTATGAATGTTCTTCCAAGGGTCATCGGTCCCTTGGGTTTCGTGGATTTGGATGGAGGGTTCAGATTTGTTTCTATCTTTTTCTTTCTAGTCATTCATAAAAAAACTATTTCTATTCAACCTCTATATTTTTGCTGAAAAGCAGGATACTGGACAAGCGTTTTGCTTACTAGTACGCAGGTTCTTACCTTCCGTTTTTAATACCCAATTCTTCTTCAAAAAAAGAAAAATAAAAACATCACTTGTAAACACTCTGCCCGGCAACGATGCCAAAATGTTGGCTCACCAAGATGTCTATTTAAAGACAATATTAATGCCTACATTAATGATCAACCCAGTGTAAGTCTTTTTATTTCAAGAGTGTTCAACACAGTCCATGCAAGTGAGTTTAGAGGTTATTAAATCGAAATCGTTGCAGAAGCAAAATCTAATTCTTGAAGTTCAATCAAAGAAATCATTAAATAACTTCAACCAATTAAATCAACTTAATTCAAATCTGTTCTATAAAAGAAGATGGAAATACAAGCTTAAAGGAATTCATACTGAATCAGAATTACGAACTAACATCTTATTAACATCTACAACAATCTATTAATCAGACAGGGAATACTGCAGTAACTGAACAACAAGTAACACAATCACGTTCTGCAATTGAAATTCTCAATGGCTGATCAACTAACAAACTCACTCTGAATGAACAACAATCTAGTTATTCAAATATCTTGCGAGAAATAACGTTCATGAAGTAAATGAAAGCAATTAAGACTTTAATTCAATAAGATGCAAACCACTTGATGTTGATGAAATTCAAATCAATTATGAATTCTAGAAAACACGTAAATGATTAATTATAAAACAGGGAAATGAGAATATAACACAAGATAGTAGTAGAACTCCCAGCTACTGGGCCCAGGATCTCTAGAAGTCTCTGCCAGATGATTTTCAAAATATGATTATGGAAAAGCCAATATCTCTTTCATTAAATTTAACAGTCACAACATCGCTGAGCGGGAAAGCTTCTTGTTCAGAAGTAATGCAAATAAAATACAATTACAACAAACAGATATTCAACTCTTGTTCTATTCCATCTATTGATCTTTTATATCTTTAGAGAGAAACATAATAGATAAAGGTGAATCCTCAGGATCAGGAGATCCTGAGGATTTCGCAGCTGTCTAACAGTCTATGCTATAGAATGAGCGAGGCCCTCCTTGATTGTCGCTGGCCTGTATAAATAGAAACGAGATCGTTTTCCTTTTTTTGGCCGGTGCTGTTCAATCGTCTGGACAACGGTTAATCAGTTTGAATTTCCTGCATCTAAAAATAGCGGAAGTTAGTCTTTTTCCTTTATAATTACATAATTTATTGGTAATTAGTTTTACCCTTTATTTATAATGAATTCTTCCAGATTTACTCCCAAAATGAAGGTAAACACATGAAAGTTAATAATAAATCAAGTTAATCATGAGGGTAAAACATACCTTTTTCGTGACCTAACATACTTCTCTAAGATCGATCTGCGTTTGGGGTACCATCAGATTCGGGTGAGGGAACAGGATATCCCCAAGACAGTGTTTAGATGCCATTATTGTCGTCTTGAGTTCTTGGTTATGCCCTTTGGGCTGACCAACGCTCCAACCACCTTCTAGTATTGCATGAACAACGTGTTCCGTAAGCAATTACGAAGGTTCGTGTTGGTGTTATTTGATGACGTATTGATCTATAACAGGATGTGGGAGGAGCACTTGCATCATCTTGAGGAGGTGCTTCGCATTTTGGAGGGACAACAATTTATGTGAAGCTGTCCAAGTGCGAGTTTGCGCTGATAGAGATGCTATACCTGGGGCATATCATTGGAGAGGATGGAGTGTGGGTGCATGAGGAGAAGATCAGAGCCATCCGGGATTGGCCACAATGTGATCGAGTTGAGGGGGTTTGTAGGCATTTGCACCTATTACAGGAAGTTTGTAAAGGGATTCTCATAGCTAGCAACACCCCTCATTGATCTGACCAAGAAGGGGGCATTCACATGGACTGATAGGGTACAGACAAGATTTGAGCACATCAAGGAGGTGATGAGTAGTTGCCCGGTGTTGGCTTTACATATCCATTCACCTTGGAGTGCGATGCATTAGGTGAGGGCATTGTCACATTATTATCACAGGGGGGGCATCCTATAGCTTTCGAGAGTCAGTTGCTCCTTTGCAACTTGAGGCTGTACTCGATCTACGACAAGGAGATGCTAGCCATTATGCATGCTTTGGCCAAGTTCCGACAATATTTGGTTGGTAACAGATTTAGAGTGAAGACTAATCATAATAATCTTCGCCACTCTCTGGGGCAGAAGGGCCTCAATGATGAGCAACAGAAGTGGGTCAGCAGGATTCAGGCCTACGATTTTGATATGGAGTATGTCAAGGGCAAGCATAATGTTGTGGCAGATGCCTTATCTAGGCGGCCCGCTACATTTTCCCTCATGAGCATCTGCCATGATTAGAAAGCGCAGTTGTTGGTTGAGTACTCCAAGGATCGTGAGACGTGCGAGATCTTGGAGGGTACTCATGGAGATGAGCGCTACCGCGTGATGGCTGATGTTATTTACTACAAGGGAAGCATCTATTTGGTTCCGGGCTCACAGTTGAGGGAGAGAATCCAACATCTATTTGGTTCCGAGCTCACAATTGAGGGAGAGAATCCACCATGAAGTGCATGGTTCACCACTGTCAGGACACTAGGGGTTCCTGAAGACTTATAGGACTGTCAAAGAGCGCTTCACGTGGAAGGGCCTCAAAGGGGATGGGCTGAGGCATGTATAGGAGTGCGAGGCTTGCCAGAGGAACAAAGGAGAGTTGACTCATCGAGCGGGGTTACGACAACCACTCCCTATTCCAGAGAGGAAGTGGGAAAGCATCATGATGGATTTTATCACAGGACTTCCCATGGTGCAGGGTCGTGATTGCATATATGTAGTGGTGGACAAGTTGACGAAGTATGCCCATTTCTTTGCCATCCCTGCTAGGTGCTCAGCTTCACAGGTCGCAGAGTTGTTCTTCAAGGAGGTTTTCCGGCTCGATGGTCTCTCCAAGACCATAGTGATTGACAGGGACAACCGTTTCATGGGGGCTTTCTGGCAAAAGCTCTTCAAGATGGTGGGCACAAAGCTCACACCTAGTACTAGCTACCACCCACAAACCGACAGACAAATTGAGATAGTTAACAAATGGGTGGAGGGCTATTTGCAGAACTACGTGACGAGACAACAACGAGCATGGGTAAAGTGGCTACATATGGGGGAGTATTGCTACAATACTACCTATCACATGTCCATCAGTATGTCACCTTTTCGAGGTTTGTATGGGTATGATGCTTTGTCTTTTGATGACCTTGTGTTTGGAGATAGTTGCCCCAAGGGCCAAAGATTGGATACAGGAGAGTTAAAACATCCTTAAGACTCTTGAGGATAATTTACAAACAACCCAAAATTAGTAGAAGGTGTATGAAGACATGCACCAGGTTGAGAGGCATTTTGAGGTGGGGGACTTAGTTTTCTTGCATCTCTAACCTTACAGGTAGTCCACGCTGAAACAGAAGGTGGCTGAGAAGCTACAACCATGATTTTATGTCCCTTACCAGGTGACTAGGAGGGTTGGTTAACTCACATTCGAGTTGGAGATTCTGCTGGGGAGCAGGGTGCACAATCTCTTCCATGTTTCATGCGTTAAAAAGGGATTGGGACAACAGGTTACAACAACCACTGAACTACCTCCACTGGATGATGATGGGCATCTAATTCTTGAGCCTGAGGCTGTCTTGGAGAGTAGCGAGCGGAGATTGAGGAGTCGAGTCATCAGGGAGTTCCTAATCAGATGGAAGAGCCTGCCAGACAAGGATGCCACTTGGGAGGGTGAGCAGATACTCCAACATCCAACATTACAGGTGCTTGAGGGCAAGCAACATCTTGGCGGGGAGGACTTTGATATTCCCATTTTGTCAATTTTGGATTGCAACCTAAGATAAGTGGGTTGTGGGGGACCCACTTGTAATTTTTGGCTAAAGAATTACCCCAACATAAGAGAAAGAGGAGAGATCGAATTGCTAGTGGATGGTGGGGGCCACCGCAAGAGGGAAATATGCTCCCCTTGGCTAGTACGCGCTCTTGGAGGGAAGAGAGATAAGGGAGTCAATGGATGTGGCCCACATGGAGGATTGGAGGGCTAAATAGGAGATGCATTCCTCATTTTGGGGACTTTTTGATCATTTGACATTCACACTTAACTAGCATGCTTGAGCCGAGAGCCAAGTCTGCATGTGCTGTTGAGCACGCGAGATTTTCATGCGAGAATCTCACCCTACCTTCGGTAGAATTCGAGTGCCAACCCAAGGAGGTGATCTGCACTACGTTTGAATTGGTCTGCGAGCTTTTCTAGCAAATTTGTGGAGCTGGTTCAGCAGGTTGGGTGCAAAAAGGGGAATACGCATCATTTGGAGGAGCTGGTTCAGCAGGTTGGGTGCAAAAAGGGGAATACGCATCATTTGGAGGAGCTGGTTGTGAAGCTTGGAATTTGTTGGGCTTTCAGGGAAATACTAGGGCCACCATTTGCTGGAGATTTGAAGTGTTATCTGGGCTCCATTTTGTGTGAGATTGCTGTGTCAATCAGCCACCATGAGGGACTGCGTGGCCATGCATAGTGGTGCCTTCGTACCACACGTGGGAGCTTTGGAGAAGGTGGAATTGGGGCTGAGGAAGGCTAGTACTTGTGGGGCAATTTTGGAAGGGAATTTTGCTGAGCTTTGCAGCCATTTTTGGGGCCATCAACAGTGTTATTTTCTGGAGGGTTGATATACACAGCAGCTGGAGGAGAGCGTGGAAATTGGACCGAATTTCGGAGTTCAGCATTTGACCAAACCCTTTCTGGATTTTGGTGGGTTATTTGTGGGGAGACCGGGGTTAATTTCCTGGAATTTTCTGAGCACCGGAGGAGGACCTAGCAGCCATTTCTTGCAGCCAGCAGTGCAGTTTCTAGGGCCAGCGCAGAGTATTTGAGGGGACATCTTCTAGTGGCTGAGCAGCTGATTTCATCACCTGGGTCTTTTTAGCTTGCCTTGGGCAAACCCAGGTGCATACATTCTGATCTTATATTGTACCCCCCTTTTTATCATAATAAAATGGCTGAGTTCTGCACAGATTTTGCTGTCTCTCTGGGTGTTTAATATTCTTTGTAAATTTTTTGTGGTTATTGCTATGCGTGCTTAGTGATATTACATGTATGCTGCTACCTAATTAACAAATCTGCCTGTATTCCAAGATGATCAACACATCGAAGATAATGGTTTCAATTAATTGGGATCAGATTTCAGAGATGTGTATAATTTACTTGAAAAAGCGCATGCTTAAAGTGAAAGAGATTCAAAGTAAATGCACAAGAAAACCACCTTACGCTATGAGAATAATTAAATCAGTACAGCCAATGTACTTAGAGAACTAGAATAGAGCATAATTGTATCAGATCACATATTTCCCAAGAGATTGTTTGGATCATAGCAAGTGATAAGTGACATGCTGCTGTTCATTTTCTTACTTGCAGTGGAGGTGGTGGCTAATGCCTGGTGTGGATGGAAGAGCGAAGAGAATTGTGCTGCTGCAATACTATCTTGAGATCAAAATTGTCCAAACTCTGCTTTGTGTCTCATTCCTGCATATATAGAACTCAGATCATTGAAGCTAATGAGAGAGATGAAAGAAAAGCATGCTAAACTTTGTAAGATTAGCATGCATGCTGCTGTGCCTATGCCTGCTCTTTTGATGGCTTTCCTGTGTCAGAAAAAGCTGCTGTTTCTTATTTCCTTGACTCAGAACTGTTGATAAAAGGCATCTTAAAGATGATATCATGTGCTAGGCTGTTATCATCTCAGGGGCATACATTTATACATGTAGACATCTAGACATCCACTTGAATACCTGGAATGGCTTAGGCAGATAAGTTTGTTTACTACTGTTTACTAATTTCAAACATTTGAAATTTCCTAAAGTCTAATTACTTTTTTTTTTTGCTGAAGGAATTATCTGGGCAGATACCCCTGAAGGGATCACATCCCTCCGGCTTATTAGCAGAGCCTAACCCCAAGGGTGTCGAGGAGAATTGACCCCGTGACCTCTCATTAGCGAGGTGTTTTTAGTGACAGGAACTCGACCAATTGAGCTAACCATGGGGGCTTCCAAAGTCTAATTCCTTGCTGTTTTCCTTAAAACGAAACACCTCTGTGCTGTCATAAGGATAATTTCTCACTCCAAAGAGTTACGAATGATGAGAGGGCGAATTGTAGGGGGATTAAAGTTTAAACTCAGGCAATCCCCTGCTATGCTGTACTTTCTGCATTTGAATGCTGGAATCAGACTCTCATATGACCAGATGTATTCTGTATCTTTTAGTTGTTCCCAAAATTATCACAAACAATATGCCGCTGCTATCTCTTGTTAATTTGCTGATTCCTTGCTAGCTGTGGTGCTTTCTCCAAGAATATGAGTTCTGTCTGAAAGACTGCTTGTTGCAGTTACATCCACAAGTGTTTTCCAATAATAAACAATACCAGTATCCTTCTGGTAAGTTTCCCTTGAAGAAACAAAGATCTGAAAGAAAAAAAAACAGCCAAATATGAGGAAGGTCGACCTAGCTTTTCAAGAGTAATCATTAAGGAAAAATTGACTTGATTTTTCTGCTTTCATTTACACCTGTTTTACACCTTTTTGTCTTTTCTTTTTTCTTTGTATTCAGGGAAAACACTCCAAAGTCAACACCAAGCTTTTAGGCTTTGCCAACTGTCCATGGGGATCAAATTGTACTTTTCCCTATCTAATTAAGGATGAGAATAGTTATTTAAATCAATTGTTTGGGGTAGGAAAAATTGTAAAATAATCATTTCATTGAATGGCTTAGTTAAGGAAAATTACGCCTTTTGGATATTGACAAAGTCAATGACTAGAAATAGCTTTGCACAACCACTTGTTAAAATGGGCATGATTGGGAAGTATGACCAGTAGGGAAAAGTTAGGTGTTGGCCTTTTGACTAGCTGTCATGTCATACTGATGATAAAAACAATCTGCTCAATGCTGCTCTTTGTAGAAATTTCTGTTCCCGACTCCGGTTTTCAGTTTCTCCTTATTTCTCCTATAAAGTTAAATGCCCATTCCCATAGCCATACAATCAATAAGCTGAAAAAATAAATATTTTCTGAAAACACAAATTCTGGAAATTTCACAGTGCTGAAATGCAGAAATAAAACTCAGAAAAATAAATCAGCCACACACAGAAAATAGACACGTTGATTTTTGGTCAATATGACCCCGGAAAAACCCCCTACAACTCTTGGGGAAAACCAATTCGAAAGCTCTTTTTATTTCTGATAAATAGCTTTTACAGTGAAAGAGAAATACTCAGAAAATTTCAGCAAGTAAACAAATACAACCTATCTCGTTTTTCGTGCTTAACCACTGCCTCGGAAAATGTGCAAACAACAAAACAAGAACAATAAACGCTGTATGGTCTCCCTTGTTTTTCGTGCCTAGAAATACAACAATAAATGCTGCTGTACGACCTCCTCTTTTTGTGTGTAGAATAGCAATAAATGCTGCTGTACGACCTCCTTGGAAAGCATGCAAACAGTAATAAATGCTGCTATATGGAATCTGCCTCGATTTTCGTGCACAGCAACGGCAGTAGGCTGTACGACCTGCCTCGAAATCTGTGCCACGAAAACAACTTTCCTCCCTTGAAATTTGTGCCAAAAATTGTATGGCTGCTTAGGAATGCATACCTTCAGCTGCTATATGGAAACTGCCTTGAAAAGCGTGCCAAAACTGCCTTGAACTGTGTGCCATCCCTACTGTACGAATTTGCTGAAGTGTTGCCTCGGTATGCGTGCCAAGGTTATGTTCTCCTTCTCCTCACTGCTCAGAAATCTCCTTTGCTCTCTTCTTCTCTTTCTCTCAATCTGCTCATGAAAAAACGAATGATCTTTTCTCTCCTTTTCCTCCTTTAACCTAACCCTAAGTGACTTTTGGGAAATCCCTAAATCCAATGGCTGAGATAATTTATAAGATCTAGGGCTGAGATTAAATGCTCACTTAAATCTCACTTTCTATTTTTTAATTCACTCCACTTTAATAAAGACCGACTTAGTCATTTATTTCGAAAGTCACTTTTCACTTTCTAATTTCATATTGACTTTATTAAAGTCAGATTAAAATTAGACATAGTAACTTTATCACTTAAAGTCACTTTTAAATTAGGTTTGACTTTATAACTTTATAAAGTCAGGTTAAGAGAAAAATTAAATTCTTTTGGACACTTTTCTCTAGGCCAAAGATCAAAGCCTTAGGAAACCACTTGTCCTTCGGTAACCAAATTTCAAAACTCCCTCTTACCGAGGAAGGTGTTCCTCACCACACCCATCTTGTCTCTGAAGTAGACATGCTTGCCCCGTGGTAAGGCTTTGGTAAGAATATCTGCGATTTGCTCATCAGTGGGAATATACTCAAGCTTCATAGGTCCCTTCTGAGCATAGTCTCTGATGAAATGATATTTGATCTCGATATGCTTTGACTTGTCATGAAATACTGGATTCTCCGTGAGTTTAATGCAACTCTGATTATCACAGTATATCACTGAAGGTCTCAACGGCTGACCAAATAAGCCAAACAACATCTTGCGAAGCCATATGGCCTCACAACTAGCTAGACTGGTTGCCATGTACTCTGATTCCGCTGAACTCAATGTCACTGACTGCTACTTTCGGCCGAACCATGACACCATTGCCGAACCCAACGCAAAACAACACCCTGAAGTGCTCTTCCTATTAGAAGCACAACCTGCCCAATTAGAAAGAGTGTAACCTGCCAATCTCACTCCATCTCCCTGCCTATAATCTAGACCATACTGCACTGTCCCCTGCAAGTACTGCAAAATGTGTTTTGCAGCAACCTAGTGCGCCCTCTTGGGCTCACACATGAACTGTCTCATCATGTTGACTGCAAAACATATATCTGGTCTGGTGTTGACGAAATACATCAAGGAACCAATCAACTGTCTATACAATGTGGGATCCACCAACTCGGAATCTGAAGCATGAAGCTTCTTCTAGTTGGTGATCATTGGTGTTGTCATGGGTCTACAATCCTCCATGTGGAATCTGCCAAGGATGTCCACAATATACTTCCCCTGTCCTAGGAAAAAATGCCCCTCCTCCTGCACACCTCCAAACTCAAAAAGTAATGCATTAAGCTAATGTCCTTCATCTCGAACTCTGACACAAGATCTCTCTTGCAACTCTTTATGAGTCTCTCTGCACCCGTAATGACCAAGTCATCCACATACAACACTAGAATGACAGGCTCCTCACCTATCACAATAAAGTATAGGTTCGGATCTGCATCACTCTTTGTGAAACCCATCTCCTGCAAGTATGTATCTGTACGGAGGTGGCTGCGGGGCACTTCGATCCATAAGGGCAACCTTCGGTCTGCCGCAGGACTCCTTCCCATGCACCTCAAATTCCTGTGGCTGCTCAATGTATGAAGCCATTGAGAAATGCATTTTTCACATCCATCTGGTGGATCTTCCAACCCATCTCTGCTGCTATCAATATGATGGAGTGAATCGAAGTATATCGAGCCACGGGAGCGAAGGTCTCCTCATAATCTGCTCCCTCTACTTGGGAGAACCCTATAGCCACAAACCTTGCCTTGAATTTCTTAATGCTGCCATCTGCAACATGCTTTACCTTGTAAAGCCATCTGTAAGTAACCATGGATTTGCCCTCAGGCCTCGGCACCACCTCCCAAACATCATTCTTCATGATAGAAGAATACTTCTTCTACATGGCCTCTCTCCAAACCTGCTGGCTAGCTGCCTCCTCATAGCTAGAAGGCTCAGAGTCAATGATGTTGGCAACCATTGCCATATAGCTACAAAACCTATTAGGTGGTTTGCTCTCTCTGATCGACCTCTTTGGCCTAGCAACAGATGTGGCCTCTCTCAAGGTATCTTGAAACCATTTGGGCTTCCTCTACCCTGAGCACACTTCTCCCACTGGAGAATGAAACTCCTCCTCCTCATCAGGAGCCTGAACTCCTGACTGTCTGTTTGCTGTCCTCCTGCTTGAACCTGAACCTTTAGATGCTGAAGTACTGTGTGAACTGTCCATCAGTGGACTCCCTAGTGAACTTCTCTGCGGACTGCTTTGCATGCTGCCCGAAGCACCACCCCTCTGACTTTGTGAGCCACTGCTCACTGATGGACCTGACACTGTAATCGATGTACCTTCGGATCTTGTTGATCCCTGCCCACTGGATCCCTGTGCCTGACTCAACTGCTCCTGAGGGTCAGGCTGATCCAGATACTCTAACTCCCGTGACCTCCTGAAAGCCTTGTTCTCCTCGAACTTCACATCCTGCCTGACAACAACTCTCCTTTGTGCGAGAATATAAATCCGAAAGGCTTTTGAGGTCTCACTATAGCCCACAAAGATACCCTTCTCTGCGATGGGCTCTAGTTTGGTCCTCTTCTCCTTGGATACGTAGGAGTATGCAATACACCCAAAGATACGAAGATGGCCAACATCAGGCTTCTTCCGAGAAAAAGCCTCCTCCGGAGTCACATGCCCCAAAGCACGATGCTGACTCTTGTTCTGCAAATATATAGCAGTGTTGCAGGCCTCTGCGCACAAAAACAATGGTAACCCTTGATCATGTAGCATGGCTTTGGCAGCCCCTCCGATGGATCTGTTCTTCCTCTCCACAACCCCGTTCTGCTAGGGGTTGTAAGGAACTCTGAACTCCCTCCTAATGCTTGCCTCTGCACAATAGTCAACAAACTCACCAAGGGTTTACTCCCCTCCATTTTCCGACCTCAGGGACTTGATCTTCTGACCTGTCTGAGTCACCACAAGAGCTCTGAACTCCTGAAACCGCTTGAAGACCTCACTCTTGGTCTTCAAGAAATAAATCCAGGTCCTCCTGGAGTGATCATTAATGAATAAAACATAATACTCATATCCACTCAAGGAAACATGAGACATCCGACCTCTCACATCGGAATGAATCAAATCAAGTATTCTAGTCGATTTGTTGTCACTGCTGGGAAAAGGGGATTTGGCAAACTTGCCCATCGCACATCCTCTGCATGTATCAATGTGATCAGTACTGAAATCTGGCACACCTGTAGTGATCTCTTGCAATGTCCTCAAGGCTCCATGATACATGTACCCCATCTTGTGATGCCAAATCTCGCACAGCTTCGAACTGCTAGCTCTGCTGTCAGTACTACTGCTCAATGCCAAAAGGGGTTGAAATGCAAACTTGTACACCTTTGCATGGCGTACACCAATCACTCTAGCTGAATCAGCTGGAGCGCCCCTGGGATATATAAGCACCTGTCCTCTCCTGAACAATATCTCATACCCTTTGTCCTCCAATGTTGAGACAGATATGATGTTCTTCGTCATCCCTAGCACATATAGAACATATGACACCTTCAAGGGAGGTTTGGGTTCCCTATCAAATGTCAATGTCCCCACACCGACTGCTCTAACAACGCTGTCATCTTTGAGTACTACCTCTATATTAGTGCCACTCTCTTAAAGCTTTGAGAAGTACTCACGGACTCCTGTCATATGACGTGAAGCCCCACTGTCAACATATCAGATACCTGAAGATGCTCCGCTAGTGGAGGGAAATACACACTCCCTCTCAACCTCCGTGGCAGGTGATCCTGCACTAGTGGACTCACAAGCAATGAACCCAAATTCTCGATCAAAGCTATCCGTAAAGTCCTCTATCTCAGCTGATGCTGCTATGGACTTGTTCTTCCCCTTCTTCTTCTTCTTCTCTGGACACACAACTGCATAGTGTCCCATCCTCTGACAATTCCAACAGTTCACCTTGGAATAGTCCTTTGCGTGTTCATTTGATTACCTTTACCTTTGCCTTTGCCCCCACCACTACTTGTGGAAGCTTGCTTCTTTCCCTTGCCTTTCTTGCCTTTTGCTAACAATGCTACATCCTCATTCTGCTCAACAAGTTTGGTTGCCCCAAGCTGGCTCTTTCTGATTTTAGTCTGTATGCAATCATCCAAGAACCTCTCCCAAGTGGGAAGGGTCTCACGTGCACAAACCCCATCAACAAAGTTCAACCATGAATTGGGAAGGCCATTCACTGCAATCCGCACCAACTCAGTGGGTGGAATGACCTCTCCAACTGCTGCCAACTCATCTCTCACATTAGTGATCTTTGTGAGATATCCAGTAGCACTATCAGTCTTAGCCATCTTAATGGTCTTCAGTTTCTCCCTTAGGACCATTCTTTTGTTCTCATTGGTACTCTGATAGAGATTGGTCAAGGCTGTCCACATCTCATGAGCAAATCTCTTTCCTCTGACATGAAGAATGACATTGTCTTTAATACCATCCATAATTAGTCTCTTACCCTTGTTATTTTTCTTGTTAAAGTTTGCCAATTGAACAACATCAGTAGGCATATTCACAGGGTGCTGTTGGGTATGCACCATTATATCCCAGACTTCTGCCTCCTCAAAGATGCTCTGCATTCTTTCCTTCCATACACTATAGTTACTATGCCCATCCAACCTATCCTCCACGCTCAAGCCCAAAGACATGCTTACTGTCTTAAATAAGCTTAAAATAACACTATTGTAGTAAAGGTATTGTTTTTTGTGTGAAAAAACAGCTGCTTGTAATTTTTCTTCTTCTTGTCCCAAACTGCACTTTTCAGCAAAATAGCTCCTATACCATGTAGAAATTTCTGTTTCCAACTCCGGTTTTCAGTTTTTCCTTATTTCTCCCATAAAATTAAATGCCCATTCCCATAGCCATACATTCAACAAGCTGGAAAAATAAATATTTTCTGAAAACACAAATTCTGGAAATTTCACAATGCCGAAATGCAGAAATAAAACTCAGAAAAATAAATCAGCCACACAGAGAAAATAGACATGCTGATTTTTAGTCAATATGACCCTGGAAAAACCCCCTACAACTCTTGGGGAAAACCATTTCAAAAGCTCTTCTTATCTCTGATAAATAGCTTTTATAGTGAGGGAGAAATACTCAGAAAATTTCAGCAAGTAAACAAATACAACTTATCTCGTTTTACATGCTTAACCATTGCCTCGGAAAATGTGCAAACAACAAAACAGGAACAACAATAAATGCTGTACGATCTCCCTTGTTTTTCGTGCCCAGAAATACAACAATAAATGCTGCTGTACGACCTCTTCTTTTTGCGTGCAAAACAACAATAAATGCTGTTGTACGACCTCCTTGGAAAGCATGCAGACAATAATAAATGTTGCTGTATGGAAACTGCCTCGATTTCTGTGCATAGCAACAGTAGCAGGTTGTACGACCTGCCTCGAAATCCATGCCAAAAAAACAACTTTCCTCCCTCAAAATCTGTGCCAGAAACTATATGGCTGCCTAGGAATGCGTACCTTCAGCTGCCTTGAAAAGCATGCCAAAACTGCCTTGAACTGTGTGCCAACCTTGCTGTATGGATTTGTTGAAGTGCTGCCTCGGTATGTGTGCCAAGGTTCTGTTCTCCTTCTCCTCACTGCTCAGGAATCTCCTTTTTTCTCTTCTTCTCCTTCTCTCAATCTGCGCATGAAAGAATGAATGATCTTTTATCTCCTTTTCCTCCTTTAACCTAACCCTAGGTGACTTTTGGGGAATCTTTAAATCGAATGGCCGAGATAGCTTTAGATATAGGGCTGAGATTAAATCCTCATTTAAATCTCACTTTCTATTTTTTAATTCACCCCACTTTAATAAAGACCCACTTAGTCGTTTATTTCCAAAGTCACTGTTCACTTTCTAATTTCACATTGGCTTTATTAAAGTCACTTTAAAATTAGACTTAGTAACTTTATCACTTAAAGTCACTTTTAAATTAGATTTGACTTTATAACTTTATAAAGTCACTTTAGGAGAAAAATTAAATTCTTTTGGACACTTTTCCCTAGGCCAAAGATCAAAGCCTTAGGGAACCACCTGTCCTTGTAACCAAATTTCAACACACTGTAGACATGGCTCTCCAGCTCAAGCGTGCTTACTCAAATCTGCCATATGCTTCCCACCATGTGAGAGCATCAAATCTGTCCCTGTCTTCCATTGCATGGAAAGAACCAAAGTTAGCAGTGCAACTGAAGTATTTGCCTAATTCAAGGCGCAATCTAGCACACTCTTCCCTGTCAGGTACCAATTTGTCCAATGTCTTCATGTACCCCTCTTGTACCTCTGGATCTGTGTGAGGTTTCACCCTAACCCCACCTCCAGGTGCAGGTTGGCCCAACCAAGATGGAGAGTAATATTTTGGCGTAAGGATATATGCCAAAGCATGTAGTGGAACATTGAGTTTATTCCACCGTGCACACACACAGTCATGAATCATAGCATAAATGGGCTTGTTAAAACTCAAAATTTCCCTCACACGTGCCCAAAACAGATGGTCAAGGGCGGTCTCCTCCACATGTTCGAAACCTTGCCTGTCAACTATTGTTGCTGCCCTGTCCTTTAATAGCTGCCAGTGTGGGCTTGATACCATTGCAGCGAATGACTCTCTTACCTTCAAAAGGCGCTTGAAGGTGAGGTAATAGCTAGCAAATCTAGTTTTTGCTATCTTCAACAACTCCAATTTGGAGTGAGTACGGAAAATCCCATGGGTATTGCTATGATTTGTAATAAATTTTATCATTTTTTTACCTCTCTTGTACAAATCACCAAGCCATTTGAATTGAGGTTGTTTGTTTTTGACGATATCATGCATCAAAAGGTTCATTGTGTGAACCAAACACCCAGACCAAAAAATGTTGGGGTATTTATCCTCAATACTGTCTTCATTTGCCTACAAGCAGCGCATTAATGTTGATGACCCGTATACATTGTATGGCACGCCTTTTCAATTATATCAAGTAATGGTTCTCATAATGTTAAATGCTATTGAATTTTCCTAATAATCATATGTCATTTAAAGATTAGACCACTAACCGACACAGCCAAAACATTTATCAATGGTTTTCCTTTTACATTGGTCCATCCATCAGAGACAATGGACATCCCATGCTCATTCCACGAACTTGTCATTCTAGCCAAAGAATTGTTTATTTTAGCTCTTTCATGATCAAGATCCACGGTTCTGTCCTTGTCATACCCAGGGTTTTTGTATCCTTTGGGGGCATCATTAATGGCAGAAACCATTTCATGCCAATAAGGTGAGCGAAGAACATTGAATGACACCTCACATGCATATAGAAACCGGTAAACTTTTGAATCCACATCATTCCTACACCCTTCGTCTAGGAAATCGGATATGGTTCTACGCCTTAATCCAGTGCCACTGCTTCCAAAACCACTGGCATGGGTGGAAGTTGAACTTGTTTGTCCATGATGTGTTGGGCCCGAATCAACGAAACCCCTAGATCTTTTAGATGATCTCTGTAGGGCAACCCCCTCTTCCTTCCTATATATCTCTCTCTGTGGTGCTGGCACAAAAGTACAAACTTTGATTCCAAGATTTTTAGTTCCATCCCCTGGCATTATCCCACAAAGGTGCTTTCTCAGACGGGTGTATGAACCATGGTATTGTTTATTGCAATGGGGGAAAATAAATTTAGTGGTTCCACCACCTTTCCCTCCTTCCATTTTCTGAACATATTTCCACAAAGGAGTTTGGTCTTGTTTAGTTGGGGAATCTATGTTCTCAGGTTCTCCACTCCCCACTTCCTCCTCAACATAATCCTCCTCCTCTTCAGGATTTTCTTTAGATCCACCATAACCCTCCTCTTCATCCTCCTCTTCTCTGATTTGCCTCTTTCTTCTAGCACTCTCCAACACCATTATCACAAAGAAAGGAACCAACATGAGGAAAATCCCTAGCCATATAGCCATGATGGAAACAAGTTTCAAGTTCCTAGCCTGCAAAACAAATGGAAAAATGCCAAATGGGAATAGGAAATGCAACATAGGAAAAAAACAATTCATTTTTTAAGTTTTAAATCCAATAAAATGCAACACTCAAGAAAAATTCAAGTTTTCATTTTTAAACAATTTAACAATCTACAAATTCATTTTAGAAAATACTAAATTGGATTAGAAAGCCTACCTCTTTCTTGCAATCCTCCTGTTGCCTTGCTCCTTGCTCTCCTTCAACTCTTGCTCTCGCTTTTCTTCAACTCTTGCTCTCGCTCTCGCTCTCGCTCTCTCAACAGTTAACAAACAATAAAAACTAAAATGAAACCCCCCCCCCCCACCCACTTTTAAACAATTCGATTTTTCACATAAAAAAATTTGCGCGCGGCGGGAAGCGTTTATTTTATTTTATTTTATTTCCGGGGAGCATTCGGGAGCGAACGCTCCTCGATCGCTTCCGGCGTTTAAAAAACGCTCCCGCAGCGTTTTTTAAACGTCGGAAGCGCTCAGGGAGCGTTCGCTCCCGAACGCTTCCTGAAACGCTCTCGAAAAGGCAGGGAGCGTTTTAACAGTTTCGGAAATGCGCTCCCGAAAACGCTCCCCTCAGGAAGTGTTTTCGGGAGCGCGTTTCTGAGCGTTTCCAAAACGCTCCCGCACGGAGCGCGTTTCGGAAACGGAAACGAAGGGGATTTGAAGCTTCCCCGCAACCTTGGTTGAAACACTTCTGAGTTATTCTTAGCAAATCCTGCCCTAGAATCTCAGCTTAGCTTCAGTGCTCTGCCTCTGTGTGTCTTTACAAATGACCCCAAACCTTTCCTTTATACTTTTCTCGTTGGGAAACCAACGACCATGATCAAATCTTGAATCAATGGCTAAGATTAAAAGAAAGCTTGATCCGTGTGACTTGAGAGAATTTCATCACATGTTTAATTAAATTCACTTTAATTGTTTAAGTTCCCTAAGTTTTAACTTCGGAAATACATTAAAATAATTAGTTAATTTAATATCTCCTAAACCAGATGAAATTTCCCAAATCAATTTCTGGGTCTCATAGATCAAGTGTACTCTAGTTCCTCCACAAAATTTGGGAGCTAGAGCACAACTGATGCTACCCCAAATACACAAAATCTCAACAAGTAAGAGGTAGAAATGCATTGCAAACAAGAAAACACTTTAATGATTCTTGGAAAAATGACTTTGTGGTGAAGTTTCAAAGTTAGAAAATGCTAAACATGGTCTAGAGAGGAATTTTGAGGCCAAAGATAAGTGCCTTAATGCTTGTTAAAATGGTTTCTTGGTGAAGGATCATAGAAAGATAGTTTAGGAAATGTTTGAAAATGGGATTCTAATGACTTAGATGGTACATTGTCTGGAGTTTGGATGATGGATAAATTACTAGGTAGGGCCTAGTTTTACCTCTGCCACCAAGTCGAACATGTGGATCTAATGTTATGTGTGGCATTGCATAGAATATAATATTTCAATATGTGGTTCCTTAGGCTATTTTCATGGGATAATGGTGTACAAGTGGGTTTTAACATGGGAAACCCATACTACAATAATGTATTTCAGTAATCCTATCAATTTAGGCTAGGTGATCATTCATTGGTGATAACACCAACGAACACCTAATGAAGTTAGAAACCTATGAGATGTATGAAGTCGTCCTGCAACTTAGTTTGTACTCTTTCAAAAAATCCCCATTAATTTGCTCATACATTTTATATCGTGTATGTTGACTTCACTTTATGTCATGTCATGTGCTTTCTTAGCTTAGCTAGTTACTTTATCTTTTTTCAATCAGATATCTTCTTTGATATGCTTTCTGACATTTTTTTTTCTAGCTGCTTTCACACACCCACATTGTACTTTGGTTCTTGATTTACTATTTTAGTCCCATTGAGCTACTTTTATGGTCGTTTATTGGACATTAATGCTTATCCCATGTTTTGGGAATATTATGGTGGACAATTTTTAGGCCCTCAAAAGCATTTAGGTGTTTTCCTTATCATTGAGCTTGAATGAATTACTTGCCAATGACATCCATATTTCTGAAAATATCTGTATGATTGGCATAATGCTAGTATCTTGGCTAACTTTTTTTGATGATAATTTAGAAGGGGATGGTGGTGTTCCCTGTTACCCAACAATACTGGGTACCCCTAGAAGAGCATTTCTCTTAATTAGCTTCTTGCAACTAGCAACCAACAACCCCTAATAGCCACCTTGCAGCTGATGTGATGTGCCACTTTAGTCTCGCCTCCTACATTAGTCGTATGTTTTCTTGCCCATTTTTCAAGAGCACATGTTAGAAGGTGGGCATATGACCCAAAAGGTATGCCATTCATTGTGCAATCGGGTGCTTATGCTTGTTTCTCAATTGGGCATTTTGGCATGGATTATTGGGCGACTTGGAAGAAGGAAGGGTTTTGACCGTGGTTTTGTTCCCTCACCTTAAATGAGGGGTTAATCTTCATTCCCAATCCTGTGGGATCTCCCCTATTGGCCTATGGCTTTAGGAAGGGCACTACTTGGGAAATCCAAATTTTGGCAGCGTGGTCTTGTTTTCCCTTTCCATATTTATTACTTCCCTCTGCACATTACGGGCCCTATTCACTATTTCCCTTCTCTATCCACATGACAATTCGGTCCACATGCCCCCTCCCGTTGTCCACATATTTGGGTCGGGCCTAGAAACATTGCCCCATAGGTCGATGCAACTAAAAGAAAGTTAAAAGCATACTATGGCCACAAGCAAGAAACAAAAGAAAAAGAAAATCATAAAATGCAAAAGATTGCCGTGACATTAATAATAGCACGTGGGCAAAAGCCAAGCATGAGATCTACCCCTTATCCTTATGGTCATCACCTTGGCTCCTAGGGCCACTAGTTGCCCCATCACATCACTAAAGGAACCCATGCATGTCGAGCTTTCGATAGTAATACAAAGAAAAATCAATAAAAAGCAAAAGGCAATTAAAGAGGGATGGAAAAACAAAGGTTGGGGTAACTCATGCATCCATGATTGCTCCCTCCTCACATCTATATACCCAATATGTGGAATTCCTCGTTATTGCTACTCCTTGTCCTGTGGCATTTGGCTTTGAGACACCATTTATCCACATCCATTCCATCTTTATTCACATGCCACCTATTGATTGAAGGATGTACCAGGGACATGTCTTTCCCCTAAGGGGCTAGGAACACCTAATAAGGTTGTCTATTAGCCACTCCTACCTAGCAATGTAACACTATTACGCTACTTTGCACAGGTTCGCGAACACGGGGGTGAGTTTCTCGATCCCGTCCCAGGTTCTCGTCCCCAAGTACGGGGTTCGGGTACGGGTTCTTCTAAAACACACCCAAGAGAATCAGGTTCTCCGAGTAAGCATCAGGTTCTTCGCAACCAAAATTTGTGTTCTTTTCTCTAATTGGGTTTGCCGAATCTCGATAACGGGTGCGTGGAACCCCAAAATCGGGAATGTTAGGGTCAATTTTTTTTACTGATTTTGTTGTAATTCTTTTCAAGCTTGGCCTTTTTACTTCTCTTTCTATATTTTCGACCTAGAGATGGCCACTGTAGATTCATTATGTAGGACGAATGTCATTACTATTGTAGCTATGTTAAGGTCATTACTATTGTAGCTATGTAGTTGGAGAGCATGCTGACTAAAGATTTAAGTGATGCTGATGACATGGCTTGAGGAAGCCATTGTTCACTATTTTGAAAATTCCTAGTTCATGTTTGTAGATGCATTTAAGGCAAATTTTGAATGTAGTATGGCAATGGACATATATCATGATTCTTGAATCTTATTAATATGTAAACTTCAATTTGCGCTTGATATCAAACTAGAAATTTTGAAATTTCAATGTGAATGTTGAATGTTATATGATGTGCATGTTTAAATCTTTAAAGTTTAAATCATAAATTTTTTACTCTTCTTGTTTAAAGTTGGAAAATATACAAATTCATATATATTATAATTTATAAAATAATATATATAAATTATGATATACCCCAACGGACCCACACACCTTGTTTTAAAAAGTGACGTACCCGTCCCTGTCCCTGTCCTCGTCCTCGAACCCACGTTTCCTGGCAATATAGCTATTATGTGATCAAAGTCCCAAATTTGGAAGAGAAGCCTCGTATGAAGTCTCAATTTGCCCTTGATTAACAAGCTTGGTCCACTTAGATGCACTAATGATTAATTGTACCTAATGGTAAAGATGCAATACTGGACATTGTGTGTGATTGGCAGATCGTTCCATCATGGGCTGGGCAACTTATCTGGGGCCTATGTGCACTAGAGGAGCATTATGACACCCTTTAGGTGAAGCGTTGAGAGCCATGGGACTCTTATGACTTATAGAACATCGTTTCATTCCACGAGCACCTACAATAACCCCAACAGTCTACGCTTTGCCCCACATTATTCATGAGATGATGCACTTGGACCAGCGTGCCTCCAACCAACTTGGCAATATACATGTGGTTTGGTAACTGATCTGAGGCCTAGATGAGGTTTGTCTCACCCCTTGAGACATGGGAGGGCTAACATCATTCTTTGAGCCCTCAATGTTGGAGCAAATCCAACCTATTTTTTCACCAGGAGACCCATGAGACCCACTTTTTGCCCCAGACACAAAACTTGGGTCCACAAGATGATTTGCATGGAGATTTAGGGGCCAACCCGTAGATCTAGATTTTTGGAGCCCTCTACACTCGACTTGGCAGTGGAGGAGCCCAACGCATGCCCTAGAAGGGCCTATACATGCATGGCGTCGACATTTCGACCGCTTTTGTGGTTATTTCTTACGTTTTACATTTGCTATGAGGCTAGCTTGTAACCTCACTTAGTTTTGCCCATCATTTTACAACTTGGAGGGGCTTTTATGCTACATAAGAGATCATTAGACATGTATAAATAAGAGAGAGGTCATTTCACTCTTTCATGATCATCACTTGGATAATTCGACCTCTTTAGAGAATTTTGCACTTGTTCCTTCTTGGCTATTGGAATTGTTTGGATGCATTTCGATGTATGGAAGCTTTCTTGGATTATCTATGGATTATGGATGGATATACTACATGTTGTCTTGTAAGTGCTCATTGTTGATGAATTTTATCTTGAAATTGTTTAATATATGGAATTGCTGCTTGTAGATTATGCCAATTTGTGCCCTAATTATTGAAAATTAATTTTGGAAAGGCTATCTAGTTGAGGATTGCATATATTCATATGATATGTAATGAATGTTCCTAGTGGAGGAGTCCTTTTGTTGGAAAAGTATCTAGGTTTGGTCTTCATATTTATATTTGTACTTGTATCAATTTGTATTTTATGTAAAAGAAGAAAAATAATATTATTTAAGCATGGGTTTCACGCTGAAGTCTAGGTCAAGCATGTTCTTCATGCTCCTAGGATTTAGTGAGTCAATAAGAGTCTTTGTCCTATGTATAAGACCCATTTGGGCAATTTGTAACAAAAATAAATAAATTATTTTTGAGTCTAGAAAGACAGAATGACCCCCATGACCAAGTCGACCCTGCTAGTGAAAAGTTGTCCTAGGAGAGGCCTATTCGACCTCTTGAGAAGGGTATATAAAGGAAGAAACTTCGACTCAATTGGACATACTTCACAAGTTCGATTTGAAGCAGGAAGAAGGAAGTAAGAAGAACAAAGATCAAGAAAACAAGAGAGAAAAAGAAAAAACTGATTTCATGCTTGGATTATCTCATGAGTGCGAAGCTAGGGTTTTTGAATAATTGCAGGTAGCGGAGCACTGCAGGTCCGAATTCCAGACCTAATATGGAGGGCCAAAACTTTTGGCTTGAAGCAAATTTTGTGAAGTTTGATCAACTTTGACTTGGTGAACTTTGTCTTGATTGAGGAAAGCTTTTGGAGAGCTGACTTGGTGCTTGGAGGAGGTCTTGGTCTTTGGGTTTTGGAGGCCTCATTTTGATATGATTCTATAAGAAGAAGATTGTTCGGGTTTTCCCCAATTGTGGGGTTTTTCCCTGGCGTGGAGCCGATATCTTGTGTTCTTTGTGTTTTTGTGATGTTCATGTTTTCATAATTGATTATGGAGAAGTCAAACTAAATAATAAAAAGCCAACAAATATCACAAGTAATTATCAAGGGAAATTAATTTTAATCTACCATCTCATTGATTTTTTAACACCTTTAACTATCCATCAAACTACCTAAGACTGGGTCGAGAACCTCAGTTCGAAGAGTGCTCAGATCCGAAGCAGTTTGGAGGCCTTTTTGGACGCTTTCAATGAGAAACTAATGCAAAGTGACGTGGTTTATTGGTTCTGTTCTGAAGTAATAAGGACAAAAGTATAGAGCCCTATTTAGGGCAATTTCTTAGCATGTACAATCCCTAAAGTCTGTGATCTGGATTTGCGTAAAGAGGAAGGGACGAGCTCCTTGAATAGGGTCTATCTCTGCAACAGGATCACCGATTTGGAAATAAAGAGCGTGAGGGTTTGTATGGATAGCATATCCAAGAGATGGCCACATTTTGAAGCAGAAGAATGAGCAAAAGCAAGTATGTTGTGGACTGCCAAGAAGAGGAGAGAAAAATGAGGCCTGTTTAAGATCTGAACATCAATCATTTGTACCCTTGCCAAGGGTTCCTTCCATGGTACATAAACTTTAAGGGTATGCCTGATATACAATACTGTAATTAGTCAAGGATGAATAGAAGTCGACTTATAGTTTTGAGGAAAGAAAGATCTTCAAGGAATTAGCAGATGGGCAGTCAAGATGGGCTTGTACAGTGAAGGTAAAAGAGCAGACTGATGGAGAAGATTGAAAGCCCGCTCATAGGTAATGAGCAATAGTGTTATGAGGAGCCTAGATCAGTCAAATTATTGATTGTAAAAGGCGAATCTTTTATCCCTAGATCTGTGGTTTGAGGTTCAAACCACTAGTGTGAGGGAAAAATTATTTATGGAGATGCGTTGACTAATAGAGATTGATTGGAAAGGTCAATGAAGTTGTGTTCGTGGTTGATTGAACTATATTGATTGGACAACAGATTGGCTAACCTTGTATTGTGATAATTAGTTCGTTGAAGGAACTATGTGACGGACTATCTTCAAGGCAGGAAGTTGTGCTATGCAGGAAGTAGTGTTGGACACAATTTAGGATGTAGTAGGTGAAGACCTCAAGTACAGGATCATAGACTGTTAGGAGGCAGATTTGGAGCCCTAATTCAAGAAATTGCAAGATGAGCAAACTCAGTGATAAGAGGTTGTTGAAGCCTCGAAAATCGTTGCTTCAAACATTGGGGGAAAACCACCTGGTCCAGACCTTAGAACAACTCCTCCATTTGGGATGGTGGCTCCGACTAGATTTGTAGGACCAGTTTCCTAATAATAGATGGACTGGTGATGGAGTGTTTGTGCAAGTGGATAAATGAAAGAAACTAATTAAGCTAATCTATCTATCTTAATTTATGACTTACAAATAACTTTAAAACTAACTCGGGTATTAAATATGAAAACGACTTAAAGATTATTTCATTTAAACAAATAACCATGAAAATGTATTATTTACTTAAAAGAAAGATGCAGTATCATATAATGATAAATCTGTTTAAGAAATTAAACAGAGTTATAATAGCATATCACACTCATAAATTTATATCATTTACACACATTATGAAAGATGATATTTCTGTATCTTCAGAAATGATATGATAAAGAAATATTTAAGAAACAAGTATATATAAACAATAGAAAATTTCAATGAGAATATTTCATTAAATAAAGAGAATAAAACGTAATCGATAGAAATACTAGATACATTTGATATCTTCCTGATGCAATTTGATATTCTGATCCTGCTCTTTAACTTAGAACAATCTTCAAGGTACAAAAATTGTAGAGACCTTATTTGTTAATTTCCTAAATTTTACATTTAATTTCAGAGAATTTCAGAGTTTTTGCTGGAGAGAAAGACTTAGCTAAATCAACTAACAGGGAATCACTGCTACAATTATCAGCGTGTTAATGGATACATTTTAAGACATCCCTTCATCATAATGAATCTAAACATATATCAATATAAGTCAGCAGTAATACGATTTGATGCAGAGCAGTAATGAAATTTCTATTTTTGCATAAGGAACTAATCTATACATGGGAAATACCTGGAATACAACAGATGATTTAATGGTGGCACTCCTCAGGCACTCCTCCTGTGATGCTGTGGACAGATTGAACAGTTCACTGAAACAATATAATCCTCCCAGTCGATCTAGGAACAATCCTAGATCCAGAAGATCACTCTTCTGCCCCCGTGCCCAGAATCCCAAGGACGATGAGACTCCCTTCCAAACACTTCGTATCCTTCAATCCTTTCTGTGGACAGAATGCAGAATTTTCCTCCAAAAGACCGTCCCCCACCTCCTTCACATCCTTTCCCTTATATTCCTTTTTCTCCACCGCCCCCAACTCCCGTAGATATTATCTCATTTATGAGGGTGGGTATGCATTTAAGGAGATATTATGTTCATTTAATGAGATATTTAACTTAGAGATAAGGTTTTGGGATTAAGTGCCTGAAATATCCATATGGAATCCTTATCTAGTTACGTAGATGTCATGGCTTTATGTAGATTTTAATTTGTATTATGTTTGTTTTTAAATTAATTAATTTGCCTCAATTAAATTATATTATTATTTTATTGGTTCACCCACATATAATTTTTAACTAAATTATAATCTGATTTTCTTAAATAACACTCTCCCATGCATATGCAGATAGAGCGGTATACGTGTTAGGTATCCTGTTGATATTTCGTTATATCATGGCGAGATAAAATATATAGTAATATTCAATTCGTTATTCTTACTTAGGCAGTCTTAATACTAATGCGGGGTATGCGATATAGGCATGTGTAGCTATCATATGCGTATGTCGTATACTCGCTAATGTTATTTTACTTATCAATTAGGAATGAGTCGTTACAAAAATGCAACTCTCAAAAATAATTCACCATAAAATCACAGGATGTGATCCTTCTATAAAAATAAGATAGTCAAGGAGTACAGAAATGTATTATCCAAGCCCAAAATATTACAAAACCCTTTCTAAAATCCCTGAAAGGGGTTTAAATAGGAAATTCAAAAACAAATTAACTAAAACTATTGCTAAGAAAGATCATCAAAGATCTGAAAATAGAATTGCGATCTTCAATAAAACAGGTTCACTGGATTTCCATAATATCTAATGTGCGAAGCTGGCAGATCTTGAGCATATCTTTCACTTCAGTTGGGTGACTCAGCCGAGAATGCAGTTGACTGGTGTATGTGGCATCAGAAAGTCCCAGGATGATATAATTGATGGCACTGGAAAGACATTTGGTTGCCATCTGCTGACTGTATGGCTTGATCAAATGGGACCATAAGTCATCCCATGTAATTCCCTGTGTTTTATTAATCTTTTGCTCTTTACTGATTAATTCCTGTTTCCACCTTTTATCTATTTCTTTGACCTTCGACAACTTTCCTGGAGTGCAATCTGAGATTAAATTTGCTGCATATAGACTATCATTAACCAGCTGTGTCAAATTATCCATTATAGTCCTTGCTCTGGAAGTAGCACGTTCTTCTTTAATCATTTGAGTTTTCCACTTAGAAAATAGAATTTCTTTATGCGATGCTTCAATTCTAGGAAGATTTGCAATTTTACCCTGTTCTGTTTCCTGCCATGTGATAAATTCTGAAATCTTCTCATCGACGCTTTCAAATTCTACTCTTGTATTGACTGCTTCGTCGATGAGGGATGATGCTATTCCACAGAGGGGTTCAGCTTGTGATATTTTCTGGCATAGATCACCCAATTGTTGGGACAACAACTTACTCACTTCAAGGGCTTTTGTTTTGAATTGGTCCAGTTTAGGATAATCTTTGAATTTATCCATTTTTGCTTGAAATATTATACTTTGCTCTTCTTTGGCAGTTTTCTCATTTTGTAGCAATGTCTGCAATTTTGTTACTTGCTGGGACGATTGTTGTTGTTTGTTTAAAGCTTGTTGATTAAGCTTTTGCTTTTCAATGTTCAGTTGTTCTTCTAGTTGCAATTCTCCGTCTTTCTTCTTCCAGCTGTTGCTCTAACTGTGATATCCTTCGTTGATCATTTGTTGTCCTTTCTTCTAACAATGCTATCTGCAACTCCTTTTGTTTTACCAGTTGAATAACCTCAGTAGCTTTATCTATTGTGGCTGCACTATAAACCCTTGCATATTGGGATAGTTTGGTTAGATCCTCTGAAGGATCTACTTCAGAATGTTTCCAAACTACATTCATTAGTTCAACCTGGGGAGTTAAAAGTGGTCCTTGATCAATCCTCCTCTTTCTTTGTTTTCTTGCTACAGCTCTATGCTTAGGGCTGTAAAAGATATCTAGAGGGGGTATGTCTTCAACTTTTAGTAAAATTTCTTCGGATGGGTCCTCAGGAATGATCTCAATATCTTGACAGTCAAGGTTATTAATTTGAGAATTGCCTTGGTCTCCTATTTGTTGAGCAAATTGTTCATATTATTTTAATAACTTTTCATTAATATGGGTTTCAACAGAATCTCCCTCTTTCTCACTGGTCTTCTCTTTTTCAAGTTGATGATCAGGCTTGCTGCTTGTATCTTCTTTCTCTATCTGTACATCAATTTTGCTGCCTATATCCTGCTTCTCTGCTTGTACATCAATTTTGCTGCCTATATCCTCTTTCTTTTGTTCTGTTTCAGTACTCTCTTCTTCTTGTAAAGTAGTCTTTAACTGGTCGAGGGGAACTGTAAGCAGTCTTTTGCTTCTAAACTGTAAAAACTTATTCATATCCTCTGCTTGAAACTTTGATTTAGCTGAATCATAAACCTGCGAAAATTTCTCAATCGAGATAAATAGGTCATCAAAAACATCGGTTTCATGCTCAAATTTAGCAATTTGCACCATAGATGTGAAGTTGAAGGCAACTTCATTTAGATCATATTGCCTATTGGGAACAGTTGCAAGCTTGAGTTGTTTTATCTTAAAGGCTTCTTTTTCTGCATGCTTGAAATCATTGAGGGTATAAGTTCCACTTTGGAAAGGAGATGTAGGCCACATCAATTTTTTAGAATTCTTTAAAATTCTAGACATTCCCTTTTTGATCAACTGGTAAGCTATTTCTTGAGCCAATAGTTTATCGGGGACATATAGGGGCAAGATGTGAGGTTCAACAATGCTTCCAAATAACCTGATATAGGTGAACTTTTCTTCCCCGAACCAATTTCCAATTGGGGTTAAATCAAGTTTTGCCTTATCTGAGAGCCGAGGAGGGGGTTGGTTAAAAATAGCTTAATAAATGGGCAACATGTAGCCATGGCAAACTCTGTATACATGGTTCTTGAAATGGGCTTTCCACAAATATTTATGATCGATGTGTATAGGAGTAGGATCCTGAGGGGTCCATTTCCATCCCAAAATAGGAAACTCAGAATTAAAGCATAAGGCATCTAAAATGTAAGCATAGAAATGAAATGGGGGTGTAGTTCTAGTATGCTTATTTCTCCTATAATCTAGAATTTTATTTGCTATTTTATTAGATAGAATAACTGACCAATCCATAATAACGGAACCTACAACGACCTAAATCAGGGGTACCATTTGAATAGAAAACCTTGCAGAATTATCACTCCCAAAAAGTCTGCACATCATGGCAGCAACATAGCAATATGGAGGTGCGAGAGACTCTACAGAATACATACCTGAGGTCTCATGCTTATGTTTGTCTGGAGCTTGTCTCCATTGCCTAATAGGGTTTGATTCTATCTCGTTGCTTGAAGCGAAATCCTCTATGAAGGCTTTGTTGTAGGTGTTCTGAGGTTCTGGCAGATGGTACATTGCCTTGATGTCTTATGCTCTAAAGGATCCAAACATCTTTCCTCCAACTGTGACAAATGTTCTGTCTGTGATGGTTGTGGTTTCTATTACCCATCTTATTAGATCATAGTATTGAAATACATTTACGCGAGCTGCAATTCTATGGAGAAAAGAGTTTGCCAGTTCTTTAAGGGGACTATCATCTGAATCTGATTCTTCATCTGGAACCGTCGCCTTTACTTATGTTACTGTAGGGTTTTCTGCTTCAAGCAAGTTATAAACTTCTTCCCAGGAAATCTTTCCTAGACCCTGACATGTAGTATCCGCAATTAGCTTTATTTTGACTGGCTTTTCCTTTGGCATGATGGTAACCTTTGCGATGGCAGCAACTCTCGGTTTCTTAAGCTTTTTTGACATTTTCTCTTTCTGGTATTGTCTCGACGGTTCTGCGGATAAGCAAAATCGCTGTTCTACGGCTCTGTAAATGAGAAAACCTTCTTAGAAGCGAGAAGAAATTGAGTCAGAATAAACATCATTAAGTAAAAAGAAAATTATTTAAGAACAAATTTGCGAAAGATTTTCTTCATAATTCTAAATTGATTATCTCCGTATTAAAATTCAATTCCCTTAAGGAACGTCACATTCACGCATTACTCGTCATAATTCGTTTAATGATAGTCGTACATCGGGGATTGGCTATATCAAAATCTCGATGCAAGATTTACCTTTTGGAACTTCCGATTGCGATTTGCCGATGTGCGAAATATGAATAGCGATTGATGATAACGAATGGTTTATCGCATCGGAACTTTCCAATGGAAGTGTATTGTAATGTGACTTTCCCAAAATGTGATTGCGATTGTAGTGGGGTCCATCGCGTCTGGACGTTTATAAAACAAACAATTGTGATATTGTTTCACCAAAATGCGATTGCGATTGAAATTACATCGCATCGGAGTTTCTCAAATAGACCTAATGAAGCATGACTTACCCGAAATGCGATTATCGATAAGTCTCATCTCATCGGAGCTTTTGCGAAGAGGATATTAGAAATGTAATACTTCTCCGATTTGCGATTTGCGATTTACTCTATCGCATCGGACTTTTTTGAAAGGAAAACATTTAGACTTTGTGCGATGTGATATAAGTCTTATGATTTGATTGGATCGGAATTACTTTGATATCACTTTTGTTTATTTGCATTTGGGATAAGGGATATGCAAATGATGCTTTTGTGAATTTTTTAACAATGAATCTTTTTATTGTTTTTTTATGATAATCGGATTTCCTCAAAGTTTTATTCCTATCTAGAAAGAAAAAAAAGGGGGACCTATTTCTTCTTGAAATTTAATATAAAAATTTAGAAATGGGGAGGGTTGTTGGACAGTACAACAGAGGGTTAGTTGAGGAAGCTACAACAATTGTAGGTAGTTGATGTAAGGGAAGTATGAGTACTTCTCACACATGCTGAGGCTTGTTGATGCACTCTCCCTGTTTGAAAGGGAGTGAGCATGGATTTCTCCTCTCAGGTTGAGAGGGAGTATGGTTGGACACTGGTTCTCCTTGTGTCAGGTACTGCCACGGATTAGGACTGATATCCTAAGCCAAGTACATGGACATGGATATAATGAGAATGGTGGATTGGATAAGCATCTTGGACATACATTCTTGAGTCATGTATTGTGATGGATTATGATGGAGATCCTAAGTCAAGTACATGGACTTGGATAAAAGATAGTCCGGTGGACAAACATTTCCTTTAGGGAAATGGTCTGGTGGAAGACATACTGTGGGTATCCTAGGTGGAGTATGTACCTCGGTGAGGCAGTGTGGTGTCCCATGGAATGCCTTCCAACATTGTGCTCTTAGCTTGTGGAGAGATAGAGTGTACCTACCAAGGCCTTGGTAATGTGACAATACTGGCTAATATGATATTATCGTCATTGATGCTTATCAATCTGGATCCCTTCTTATGAGAATATTTCAACTTGAAATAGACGTGTTGAGTCATTATGAATACCTCGCTAGTTAAGAGGGAGTGTTGGAAAAGTAACTAGGTTTGGCCTTCATATTTATCTTTGTACCTGTATCAATTTGTATTTCATGTAAAAGAAGAAAAATGATGTAATTTAAGCATGGGATTTATGCTCAAGTTTAGGTCAAGCGTGTTCTTCATGCTCCTAGTGTTCAATGAGTCAAAAAGAGTCATTGTCATATGTATAAGACCCATTTGGGCAATTTGTAACAAGAAAGAAAAATTGTTTTTGAGTCTAGCAAGATAGAATGACCCCTAATACCAAGTCGGCCTTGTCAGTGAGAAGTCGGCCTAAGAGAGGCCTATTCGACCTCTTGTGAAGGGAATATATAAGAAGAAACTTCGACTCATTTGGACATACTTCACAAGTTCGATTTGAAGCAAGAAGAAGGAAACAAGAAGAACGAAGATCAAGAAAACAAAGAAAACAAAAAAAATATGATTTCATGCTTGACACGTGCAAAGCTATGGTTTATTAATAATTGCAGGAAGCAGAGGAATGGAGGTCCCAATTGCAGACCTAATATCGAGTGTCGAAATTTTTGACTTGAAGCATATTTTGTGAAATTTGATCTTCCTTGACTTCATGAACTTTGACTTAATCGATTGAGGAAAGCTTTTGGAGGGCAGACTTGGTGCTTGGAGGAGGTCTTGGTCTTTGGGTCTTGGAGGTCTCACTTTGATCTGATTCTGTAAGAAGAAGATTGTTCGGGTTTTCCCCAATTGTGGGGTTTTGCCTTGGCGTGGAGCCTATATATTGTGTTCTTTGTGTTTTTGTGATCTTCATGTTTTGATAATTGCTTGATGAAGAAGTAAAACTAAATAATAAGAAGCCAACACATATCACAAGTAATTATCAAGTAAGGGAAATTAATTTTAATCTACAATCTCTTTGATTTCCAACACCTTTAACTATTCATCAAACTCCATTATTCTTTGAAGTGGGTAAATGCTAGAAGTTGATATCGAGGGCATCAATTTTTACCCTCCTTGGAAACAATTTAGCTTATCTTGAGCCTCCTTGACTCCATATAGCCAAAGGACAAGACACTAATCCAAGTCCTAGGTGATCATCATCTCTTTTCATCCATAATTTTTCCTCCTAAAAATTTCGGTCCTCTTAAGGTAGCATGCTTAACTAGGGCTTAGAGTGAATTTCATTGGGAGAGGTTTTATGGGAGTTTAAGAGCCTAAACATAAAGCTAGGGGTCTTGGCTACTTGACCTCCAAGTTTGGTGGGCATCCACTTAGATTTTATTCGTAAAATCTCTTTCCCTAGGTGTTGCCATAACAGGAAAGCACTAGTTATTCCTCCTCAACTTGGCGTCTTCTTTGAAGGTTGTATGAGCTTATTACTTGTTGAAGTATATCACAAGAAGCTTTTTCTCCTTATTACCTTGATCTTGGAAGTACCTACAACTAAGCAAATTCAAGAAACCCTAGGTCTTGTGCACTTTACTCCTAGATCTTGTTAAAATTATGCAATTGTAGTAAAATTTCACTTTGGACTGCTCATTTGATGGAGTTGATGATGGCATTGAGTTCCTCTTTTCAAGAGGATCAAAATTGACCTAAAGATCACCTCGTTCGGATAAGCAGAAGTTGGTTTTTGATTTTATGCACCCACTCATGGACATTGGATCACGTCAACTTCACTCACATACACATTTGGATCAACATTATCGGAACCGAACCGATTCTGGAAAAACCGGCCGGTCCAACCGGTTTGGAGGCAAAACCGGTCCGAACCGGCCCTTCGAACCGGAAAAGATCGGTTTGGTACCAAACTGGCCGGATTCAACACCGAACTAGTTAATTTTGGCACTGAACTGGCCGGTTCAGTACCGAACCGGCCCAGACTGGTTTGAAGATCGCTTCCACCAGTTCACAAGCCTCGCAACGTTTTAAAGTTTTATTTTTATTTTTATTTTAAATTATTATTTTTCCTAGTTACTAACGCTACCCTAGCCCCCCTAAAGCTATTTAAACAACACCACCGCCTCTTATTTCACTCACACTATTTATTCGAGTCTCTTGCAATTCTTGAGATGAGTTCGATGAGGAGAATTCATAGAGTTTTTTTGCAGGGCTGTTTTGAGGGATATTTTTTGCATATTTGAAGAGCTGTTTGGAGTCATGGAGAGCTGTTGGGTTGGCATATTTTCGAGCTACTTCAAAGATTTTTTTTCCTAGAGATCTTTGGGTTTTCTTCAGTGGTTTTTGCAGCTGGTGGAAGATGTTTTTTGTTTTGTTGTTGGGGCTGCTACATAGTTGATTTCAGAGGATTTTGAAGCTAATTTTCTCCAAAAATTTAGAGGGTAAATCAAGGGCCAGGGGAATCAAGCCATAATCCCATTGCAGACTTGGATGCTACTCATTCTTCAGATGAGGATGAGGAGGATGATTCTGATGATTTGATCATTGATTTGTTGTAGCTGTAGCTTGTATTATTGTAGGCTGTAGTATAATACTATGATCTATGATGTTATTTTGGAATATAAAGGCCTTTTAGAGTCTGCTTTTTGATGTTTGTAACATTTTTGGTTCAACGATGTTTTGCACTAAGTGCTATTTTGGTTATATGCACTATTACTTGAAGCTAATTTTCTCCAAAAATTTAGAGGGTAAATCAAGGGCCAGGGGAATCAAGCCATAATCCCATTGCAGACTTGGATGCTACTCATTCTTCAGATGAGGATGAGGAGGATGATTCTGATGATTTGATCATTGATTTGTTGTAGCTGTAGCTTGTATTATTGTAGGCTGTAGTATAATACTATGATCTATGATGTTATTTTGGAATATAAAGGCCTTTTAGAGTCTGCTTTTTGATATTTGTAACATTTTTGGTTCAACGATGTTTTGCACTAAGTGCTATTTTGGTTATATGCACTATTACTTGCTATATAAATGAGAAATTTTTCATATTTGTGTATAAATGGTTTGGATTCATATGGATGCACATGAATACATCTGTTTTTTCTTTAAAATATGAATATTTTATGTGTTTTTGGTAAATTGGTTTCTTTTCCGGTTTCGGTCTGGTTCCGACTAGTTCCCGATCCACAAGGTTTTCTGGTTCGATAACCAGTTCGGTTCTGATAACATTGATTTGGACAGGTCGACCTCAACATCAAATGGACATCATTGGACGCCCCCTAGAAACCTATAAATATAAGTGACCTAGAAGCTCATTTGGACATCACAACATCAAGCATCTTCTTCTCTTCTATCTGATTTGGTTTGGCGCATTAGCGAAGGAAAAGGTCGTACGGAGGTCCGAAGTCTTAGATCTGAAGCTCGCACAAAATTAGTGTTTCTGTTCCCAATGCTGGCATAGAACTGGGAAATTACGTCCTTGGACGCACGCATGCTATGACCAAGGTAGCGTGCAGGAACTAAAGATGCTCCCATGCTAACCTGAAGGGAGTGTCCAGGGGTTTGACCACAGTTCACCATCATCCAAAGTTCTCTGAAGTTGTATGAAGTTTGAATCAAGTTGTCTCTGATATATTATTCTGTCATTGTATACTAGTTTCTGAAGTTGTTGTGTTGTATTGCTGATCATATTGTATTGGGCTCATTGCACTCTCTGCTGAACATTTTATGACAGTCTAATAGAAGAAGAATTAGAAAGGGTTTTCTTCCTAGTGGGGTTTTTCCCTTGTCTTTGACCAAATCCTATGTCTCTTGTGGATGTGCTGATTGTCTTTTTTGTCATTGCATACATTGTTCTATCTTCAATTATTGTTGATGAATGGAAAGACTAATTGTAATTGGAAATATTGCTAATTGAAGTTTGGAATTGGGGAATCGAAAATGAGTTTTCGAAATGGGTTCGGGTACAAAACACGACCCCCCTAAATTTTGGAAACGGGGAAACGATATATATATTGATACAACATAGCACCTAAGTTGCATGAAACGGGGAATCGGAAACGAGTTTTCGAAATGGGCATGGGTACGAAACGCGAGACCCCCAAATTTTGGAAACAGGGAAACGATATATATATATATATATATATATATATATTTGCGACATTTAAGAAATGTTATGTGCAATCATAAAGCATACATGATAAATTATAATTTATTACATATGAAGTTTAAACATTATGATTAAATTGTCCAATGTCAATGCATAAACTATAAGTATCTAAATTTACATCAGATTTACTCATGAATGATTACAGACACATAATAAAAATAACAATATTGGAATATCCAAAACCAGACTTTATTATATATCCAAATCTCAAAATGAGCGTTTATTATATATATGAGGTTGCAAGTACAATAAAGACTGAGCATGTCAAGTCAATATTTTGTTTGAGTGATGGGTACATTTTTAGTAGGGTCATGATAGAGGAGTTTGACAACCAATGTCACGAACATCAAGGTACATAGAGGGATTGGTGCTCTTGATTAAATACGAGTTCCATACCCTAATACATGACAAAATCCAATGGAAACATTGCAATGTCCCAATCCTGAAAATCTGATAAGTCTGCTGGATTTTGATTGAGATCTAAAATTCTACTTTCTCCATATGAAATCCAATGAGGTCAGAACCACTCTCAAACATCCCGAGTCATTTCATGGTAATGTTAAAAATTTAAGTAAAAGGATGAAAATGAAGATTAAGGAGAATGAATAACATATAGATACTAGGGCCATAGCTTGATCATTAGAATTTTAAACACCGGAAATGCACCCGTACGGCCATACTGGGCATGTTTCCCCAATGCGAAATGGCCCAGTACGGATGGACATGCATTTCCAAGCCGTACAGTACGGTGAAACGCATTTCTGTTTCGTTTCTAGGGGGGAATGGCCCTCTGGGTAATGTTTCCTGCAACTTAGCATAGAACAAAGTATTGCTGATCCTTTTCTTTTTCGTTAGATGCTGCAACTTTCTTCTTAAATTTTTCTAATCTTGTAAGGGCCATTCTGTTCTCTTGCTTAATAGTTTTCACTTGCTGTTCTTCTAACTTCCACCATGACTTTGCATATTCTTTGCCAATTTTTTTTTCCAGCTGTTCCATCTTCAACCATCCTCCAGGCTAGCAGGAGAGCCAACTCTGATACCACTGTAGTATTCTAGGTCAATCTTTGCCATAGGTTTTCCTTCAGTAACTAGGGTTTTAGAAATTCTCCTTTGAGTAAACAATTGAATTCAACACAAATAATATGATTCTCATTGAACAGTAACTGACTTTTAATAAACCCAATAGCATAATCCAATGGTTTAGTACAATAAATGTTGTCCAAACAAATCTTAATGAATTCAACAATACCACAGAGATCTGATTTAAAGCAAATTGATACTACAAAATTCAAATACCCTAGCTTGCTTCAGGATCGTGCCTCTTTTTTTTCTGTCCTAATCACTGCCACAGTTCAGGTCTGTTCAAATAAGGACCCTTGCACTTCCGCAGGAGATTATTCTGTTTCATTACAGGCTTGCACTTCTTGTTAAAGAACTTGCACTTAGTTATGAAAGTTAGGATCACAGGAGTAGCAAATAATTGTATGCTTCTATATACTTGGTTAGCTATCAACACCAACAGTCTTGCTCTGTTCAGAATGAATTTGGATCACAGCTTTAATGACAGACATTGCCATAGATATACACTTTAGATTCCAATTGTGCTTCACTCCTGCAGAAGGATTTCGGCCTTCTAAGAAGGGTTTGGTCTTGCGCAATTTCGGCCTTCTAAGAAGGGTTTGGTCTTGCGCAATTTCGGCCTTAAGAAATGTCACCGCCCAGCAATAGGATTGATCCACAGGCAGCTCGTTTTGCTTAGGATTGTCACTCTTCTAAAACTCAGAAATTTTGGCCAGTTTCAGTTTAGTTTTCACAGAGATTAGGCTACCAGTGTTCTGTCCAGCAACTATCTTTTGAGGAATTCGTTCAACCTTCAGTTTCCCTTGAGATACCTTGCCGTAGTTGGTCAATGAATTTTTCCTGTGCCAGAATAAATAGAAAATAGGAAAATAAAAGAGAAAATAGGTTTATTAACTAGGGTGGAATCTTTCACCACCACAATTGATAGGAGAGAAGGGGTCTTAAAACCCTCAGAGCCTCAGGCTCAATGAAAACAGATATTTGATCCAATCCAATGATGATCCAAATGAGTTCAACCGTCTTGTATGTATAGATTTCTTTGAGGGGATTTTTCTCTTTAATTGATTGAGCAAGGTTCACTCAAGACCCCAACTTTGGGTTTCTTTGCCCAGCTGCCCCAAAACTTTGGATATTTTGGGGTTTTTCCCTTTATCAAGGACTATAGCCTATGGGGATCGATAGGCTACTTCGTCTCTTGAGCAATTAATTTCTCGGGAACATTACACATTTGTATGGGAAAAAGGTTTTACTTTTCTTCAAAGGTTTAGAAAGGAAATTGATCTTCATCAGATTTTGTTCACTTTAAATTTCAATGTGTTCCCTGAGATTTGAGAACCAAAACCTCAACCTAACTGAAACATTTTTTGTCACCCCAGTTTGTAATATTGAAGACCATATTGCGGTAGTTACAGTTAACGCACATTGTCTACACAGTCTTGATAGACAACAATCCACATTGTTTATGGCAGCATTGATTCGGTACATGAATTTTCAAACTTTCATTATTTCCGGCAAACCTTTTTATTTTTATTATCTCTATCTAATGGTATTTGCAAGTATACTGTGTTTTCTAATGTTCATCTTAGTCTCTATCTTATATCAGCTATACTAGTTTGTCTGCATCATGTGATTTGGAAGATATATGTTCATGTGTTTAATTGCTCAATCTCTGGATATTTTGTTCCAGATTGGATTCCCTGTAGCTACCATTAACCAACCATCTCCTAACCACAAGTTTAAGCTTTAATCTCTTTGCATATTATAGATTTCTTTGAGGGGATTTTTCTCTTTAATTGATTGAGCAAGGTTCACTCAAGACCCCAACTTTGGGTTTCTTTGCCCAGCTGCCCCAAAACTTTGGATATTTTGGGGTTTTTCCCTTTATCAACGACTATAGCCTATGGGGATCGATAGGCTACTTCGTCTCTTGAGCAATTAATTTCTCGGGAACGTTACACATTTGTATGGGAAAGAAAGGAAATTGATCTTCATCAAATTTTGTTCACTTTAAATTTCAATGTGTTCCCTGAGATTTGAGAACCAAAACCTCAACCTAACCGAAACATTTTTTGTCACCCCAGTTTGTAATATTGAAGACCATATTGTGGTAGTTACAGTTAACGCACATTGTCTACAGAGTCTTGAAAGACGACAATCCACATTGTTTATCGCAGCATTGATTCGGTACATGAATTTTCGAACTTTCATTATTTCCGTCAAACCTTTTTATTTTTATTATCTCTATCTAATGGTATTTGCAAGTATACTGTGTTTTCTAATGTTCATCTTAGTCTCTATCTTATATCAGCTATACTAGTTTGTCTGCATCATGTGATTTGGAAGATATATGTTCATGTGTGTAATTGCTCAATCTCTGGATATTTTGTTCCAGATTGGATTCCCTGTAGCTACTATTAACCAACCATCTCCTAACCACAAGTTTAAGCTTTAATCTCTTTGCCTATTATCATAAAACATGAGTCAAAACCTAATTTGACTTGTTTCCTAGCTGTTTCTGGTAGATATATTTGATCCGAATTCAATGAAGTCAACTTATAACCTTTAGAACCTGAAAATTGCAAAACAGAAAGCAAATTTTGTTGGCTTTAATTACACTTTGCTTGTTTGTTTTAGGAGGAGCTGGAGAAGGACCTTTCTGTAGAAGAATTGTTTTCTCAACGAAAGGCCAGCATAGCGGAGATTGGAACTGGCCTACTCTCTGATCCAGAGAAAAATATTTCAACTTTGAAGGAATTAGTAGAGATGTGCAGTGACGAGGACAAAAACATTTCACAACTTGCACTGCTTTCTTCTGTGGCCGTTTTCAAGGACATTATCCCGGGGTATGTCTTACCATAGTCATTAAAAGATCATTTTAATGTGTCAATGACATCTAGCATGAAATATTTGGCAATAATTTGGTAAGTCCTAATTTTACTATAATTAACTGTGATATGTCAAATATTTAGGAAGGTTTTACACCGTATTTTCCATTAAATAATTTGGTTATTGGTGTGTCTACTTTTATTTATTTGTGATATGGCAATTGGCATCATTCATCGAATCAGTGGCAATGACTTGGTGAATTGGATTTATAAGATAAACATTGTGATGTGTAAAATACGTAGGAAGTTAGTTTCCTGGCTTGTAAACCAAATTCTTTGTTCTGGTATAAAATAAGAAAGTACCTTGTCACTTTTGGTCTAAGCGTGTCTTCCTGCTTCTATGCATTATGTGAAACAGTTATCGGGTGAGGCTTCCCACAGAAAAGGAACTGGAGATGAAAGTTTCCAAAGAAGTAAAAAAAATGCGTGATTATGAATCCACCCTTCTAAAGTGTTACCAGGTGCGGGAATTATTCTGTTTTCAGTTCTTTTCTAGAATCTATATTTTATTGTGAAAGTGTTTTTTGGTTGGTACCATTACTTTAACTGAATTAGCTCTTTATGTATAAACTTGGTTTAAATAATAGTTTTTTGAAACATTTTGCCTAGATTGACACACTAAAGGTATATTTTATTACATGAGATCCTATTGTGGTATATCTGTTAGCTATAACATATTATTGCTATATAGTTCATACAGAGTTGCAGATGAGACTAAAAAATAATGCAAATGTGAGAGGTAAATCTTTTTGGGTTAAAAATGCTACCTTTGACTTTTAATATGTGCAAAATATGTACATATAGGACAGTTCTGGGGCATTTTCCCCAAAAAGAGGGAAACATGGTTGGCCACCTTTAGCCACAGTATAATTGGCTTACAAAGTTAAAAGCCATATTGCTAACAAAATTGCCCTGGAACATTTGTCATAATGATAGTGCTACTTGGCCAAACAACATATGAGCTGAATGTCCCAAAAAGATTGCAATCAAGGCTCAAACAGTCATAACACAAAACTTCAAGGAGGATGATTTAAGCAACCACTGGAATTAGACCTGCAGCATTGGGTGGAGGATTAGACCCTTTTCAGGTTAGGAGGGGCCCCATCCCTTATTTGTTGACTCCAGTCTCTACATCAGGTACAATGTACATCATCATACACATCATTTTCAAGCTGATTGTCCTTTTCAGGGAATGCCAGTTTGAGAGTTAGGAAATTGTCACCTAATGGCTGTCCGGGAGGGCTGCATGTCCAGCAGTGGCAGTGCTCTCTTGTCTCCCTCACAGCTGGGCCATCTCTGTCCCTAGGCCTCCCCTCACTTCACTGAGATAAATTAGATTGAGAAGAAGGGGTCCAGGAGGTAGCAGGAGGTATATTGTGTTTATGCCATCTCTGTCCCTAGGCCTCCCCTCACTTCACTGAGATAAATTAGATTGAGAAGAAGGGGTCCAGGAGGTAGCAGGAGGTATATTGTGTTTATGATTAGCTAAACAAGAAGTTTATTCTTCTCATGGGGATGTAATTTTCCTTGAATCTTCTAAGACTAACAACATTGTTGAGCGGCAGATTGATCGTTTGGATAGATTCAATCATGCAAAGCCATATCATGAATTTGATAACGAGATTCCACATCTTGAAGGGAAGATCCCTATCTTGGATCAATCTATGGAATCTCCTTCTGGAACATTGGCTCCCCCTCATGAAGTTCCAACCACTTCTTTAGATCGAGAAGACCATTTGAGTGATGTGATTGAGAGGATTGTAAGGCTAAATCTTGATGCAACCCCATATCAATCAGTGGAGAAACCTAGACCATCTCAGAAGGGTCCTTCAAAATGGCTCATCAAAACACATGAAAGTGTTCATCCTGGTGAGGTCGGAAAAATAGGAACCAGAGGTTCCACCAGACAAGATGGAGGTGATGTAGATAATTCTGATTCAGTTGATGTAGATGATATGGATGTTTCATATGATTGTGAATTGAATTTATCTACTAACTTTGAACCAACTTCCATCAAAGAAGTTGCTTCTCATGATGAATGGAAAGAAGCAATCCAGGAGTATGATGCTCTCATAAAGAATGGAATATGGAAGTTGCTGGATCGTCCATTCAAAACCAAACCAGTTGGCTACTAGTAGGTCTATAGGAACAGGTACAAATTAGATGGCTCACTTGAAAAGCATAAAGTAAGGTTCATGGCAAAAGGATTTGCGTAGAGAGGTGGTGTTGATTATGAAAAAACTTTTCCTCCACAGCAAAATGGGCCACCATCCACTCTGTCTTTGCCTTGGTAGCCCAAAATGGATGGAAAGTTCATCAAATGGATGTGAAGACTGTTTTCTTGAATGGAGACTTGAAAGAGAATGTCTTCATGGCTCAATTGAAAGGTTTTGTTTTAAAGGGAAAAGAATAGAAAGTGGGTAAACTTATCAAATCCTTATATGGCCTAAAACAAGCACTGTGAGCTTAGTATGAAAAGTTAACTGAGCATCTTCTGGAATTGAATTTCAGACACTTTAATCTTGATGAAAAACTTGGTTTGTTCATTTAATTGGCAAAATTGTTGTATATTTGGTGGTTTATGCAAATGATTTGTTGATAACAGGGAATAATGAAACTCTATTGCATCCATAAAGAAAGATTTGAAGAAGGGATTTGAGATAACAAATTTGGGACACTTTGTTAGACAAGTGTTCTAGTCTCTATTTGTGTCTAAGAGGCTAAGGAACACAAGATCTCCAAAATCCAGAAAAGTTTTTGGGAGAAAACACCTAGAGACCACTCAATTAAGTTAATTAATCAATAATTAAAAAATTCTTAAGTCTAACTTAGGAAAATTGATTAATTAGATCGACTTATGCTCTAGAGATTTCCTGAAAGTGACTTGGATCAAGTCTTAGATGATCTTAGCCATCGATCATGATTAGATCTTGGTCGTTGATGCTCCAACGAGAGATTATAAGAGCAAGTTGATGGGATGGAGAAAGACACAAGAGGGAGAGCGAGTTAGCCAAGGTAGTGTGAGTTTCCCAGTGCACAATATTCGATGAGGGAAGAATTTGAGCCAGAGAGTAGCAGGGATTGCAATAGGGAGAATTTCCAGAGAAATTCTCTTGTGGTTTTCCAGTTTCCAACGTCAGGTAAGGGAGGCCGAATTACCCAACAAAGAGGCTGCATTCTGTAGTGTGAGTTGCCCAGAGAGTTTCGATTCAGTTGCTAGTGTCCAAATCAAGCACTGAGAGGCCTAGTGAATTGTTTCCAGTTTGGCAGTGCGAATTGCCAAGGAAGTGCAAGTTGTCTAGGGAGGGCCAAATTGAGTTGGATTGAGGGAAAACTAATTTTCCCAGTTGAGATATAATTTTTGGAGCTGAACCAGGAAGGCGAACAATTGTAATTCTCTATTTTGCTACATAATAAAATAAACCCTCATTTGTTGCAGCGATTTTCAATTCGTGGTTTTTTGGGGAACTTTTTAGTTCAAAATAATTATGTCGATTTTTATGTGTGTGCATCTATTTCTTAGTTCCTGATTTTACTTCTGCAAGATATTTATTTTGTGAAGAATTGCAGTGTGATTTATTCATTAATTGTCGTAAACAATTAAGCTGCTAATGAGTTAGGAGGATAAATTCTAGTTGCTGTAATTTCAAGGATTTTTTCACGTGGAATCAAACATTATTGATCAGATTTGAACCTCAAGGGAAAAAAATTGGAAGATCGTGTAATTTTAGAGGGAAATATGAAGCATGGGGTTCAAATCTGTGCAAGCCAAGCTAGGGGTGCGAATTCTAGAGGTAGAGGTTTTGATTTCTAGATTAGTTCATAGGAAAATTCGAATAGCCTCAGGAGCAGAGTTTGCAGGTAGTGTGGTTGCCTGGACGCAGTTTCGGTGAGTAGATCAGTTGATTCACAGAGCAGATCTCGGTGCAAAAGGTTTGCAGTTGTTAGAAAATCAGAAAGGCAAAAAGATTTTCTTATGTTGATAATTACTTGTGTTATTCTTGTATCCTTATTATCTTCTTTATGTTCTTTTTTATCTTCTTTCATCAAGCAGTCATCAAATCAAAAACATGAAGATCAACAATACAACAGATGTAGGCAGTCAACCAGGGCTAAAACCCCTTTCTAGGGGAAAACTGTAAATTTTTGTAGATGTTCTATGCTTGATGCAACTTTACTTTTTCTCCCAATATCAGATAGCAATCACATAAACAATAAAGTAAAATGCCGATAGAAGATACCAGTGGATCGACAAAAGACAAGCCAGAAATATATAAGTGTGTTGGTGCGCTACGATGGTCAACAGGATGCTTCAACCAGCAAAGTCTTAATATGGTCAGCCAACCAACAATGTCACACAACCCTCTAGGACAACCAAACGATCAACTCAAAAGTCAACCCAAATCAGTCAACAGTCAACGCAAACATCAACAACAATTAGGTTAATGCAAAAAAGTCAAAGTCAACATCTAGCCTCGGGAATAGTGCCAAAAATGCGGATTTGAAAAATTGAATTTTTGGGAGAGTTTCAGGTCCGTTTAACCTAGCGTTGACCAAAGTCAACGCTGGTCAAAGTTTGTTGCAGAAACCCTAGACCGAAATCAGAAATGTGCTGCTTCTGGAATTTTCCCACGTGTGGAGAGAAGAGCCTCCAAGGTCATTGAACCAATCAGATGAGGAGAGAGAAATATGTGAGGATGAGATGAGTGAAAATGTCCTCCAACGTTGACCAATTTATATCCGTCAGTGAGGGTGTGTGACACAACTGCTGGGGCACAAAACCTTAAGGCCGACCTGCACATATCTTGAATAAATTGAAAATAATTTTTCTGCTCATCGGATCAAGATGATCTTTAGATCGATGTTGCACCTCTTCGAAAGAGGAATCCAATAAAAATATTGGTATCTTCATCTGAGCATCACAACATGAAGTTTGGAGCTAGTTGTCCAAAATTAACAAAAATCCAGCCAAACTATTCCACTAATAGAATTGAGATAGACTAGGACCTTAGACTTGACCAAAAGACCTTCGTCCTCCACCAAGTCAACCTTCCAATATGATTCAACAAACTTTAGTAGTCTCGTTTTGTGCAACAGCTACAGCCCAATAATCACCCAGAATTTCGGCTGCCAACAACTCCAAAATTTCGACCCAGCAACAGTACTGCAGTTTTGGCCCTTCCAGCAACCCAACAACTTCACACGTGAGGGAAAAAGAGAGAAAATTCAACTTCTTATGCTTGACAAAGACCTCCTTCGCTAGGGTTTCCTTCCTTTTTGTTGAATTTCACACCTTTTTCTGCCTCCAACAATTGCAGATTGAAATTGTTGAGGATGTGTTTCAAATAAGGTCGAGTTGTTGCCTTTATATATTAGATTCTGCCTCTCAATTAGGTCGACTTGTCCAGGTTGAGGCCGACTTGGTGGAGGAGGCCTAAATAACCTATTTTACATAAAAATAAATTTCTTTCTTGATTGATAAAGCCCAAGAATGGTCTATTACATTTACATTATGACATGGACAAGGACATTTTGACTTAAATCCTAGAAGCCTACAATGGAGGCTTTGACCTAAAAACATTGACCCAAGCATTAAACCCATGCTTTAATAAGTCAATTTTTTTTATAATAAATTTTCTTTTTATTTCTTTTGACAAATACGTTACGTCATGACTCATACAATTATGAAGGACAACACTAGTTACATTTTTCAACAACAACGAGGGTTACATCTGCAGATCTGCACAAGGAAGGAAGAGAAAAGCACACCAAGAGGAATTTCCAGAATTTCTCAGAGGGTTTCCAGATCCAGTTTCCAGGAGGAGATCCATAATTTCTAGTAGTAGGGCTCGTAGCAGGCAAAGTAATTTGCCGGTGCGAGTTTGCCAGGATAGTCAGTTTGAGTTGTAGAGGTTGCATTTTGTGTATCGGTTCCTGGAGAAGGACATCCGAAAGGTGTAGCAAGTAGTCTGACTGAGCAAGTGAAGGCAATATATCTGCTGGAGAAGGACTTTTAGAGGCAAATCTACGCATTCCATAGAGGAGTGTGAGTAGTAGAAAGGAGACCAAGCAGGGAAGAGAAGGAGATTTCCAGATCTAGTCTCTAGTTTATTTGAGTTTTACAGAGATGGCCACAACAGGACTCAAGGATCAAGACAAACTTGACGAAGGATCTAACTTTGGTGTTTGGAAGGCCAGGATGCAATTCTTGTTGAATGAGCATGGTCCGAAGGAGTTTGTGACCAATGTCATGGCAGAGCCAACAAATCCACAACAATTGACTACCTTGAAGAAAGAGATGGCCAAAGCTAAGAGAATGGTCCTGGATGGTGTTCGGGATCATGTCGTCCCGCAGGTTGAAGAGAAAAATACAACCAAAGATATGTGGGATATCGTTGTAAAGTTGTATCATAACCCATCAGATGTTGAAGGATGTAACTAGTTTCGGTCTTCATAATTGTATTTGTGTCAATATGTACGTTATGTAAAACCAAAAATAAAATTCTTTGTGAGTCAAAGTCATGTCCCGAAGTCAACCCCATTAGGGGTTTTTGTAAAAGAAAGAAAAATATTTTTATTTTTGTCAAAATGTCAAATGTAAGACCAAGTTGGCCCTATGAGATTGACAAGTCGGCCTGCCCAAGGGACGTGACCCTTCACATGGAAAAATAACTATAAATTGGCATTTATGATCCACCAAAAAGCAAGCAAGCAATTCATCTTCTGTAGCAAGTTCTGCAAGTTTCTCTAAGGTTATATGTGCAAGTTTCTTGAGATGAAAAAGGTGAGAAGGATACCCGTGTTCTAAGAGGAGGATACTCGAGTTCTGTTCTAAAGAAGACATCGAAGTTCTATTCAAAAAAGGAACCCAAGTTCTGTTATAAAGAAGACACTGTAGTTCTGTTCTAAAGAAAGGTTGTAATATCCCCAGATGGGGATTAATAGTAATAAAAGTGCAAATAGACAATTAAGTACAACAAAATAGAAACACTATTAAAATCAAAGAGAATGAAGCCAAATCCAACGTTGAGCCATTTTATTAATTTTGTCAGAAAGAGTACAAGATTGGTTCTTAGAAGGATAACATCTGGGCCTGTTCTAAGCAGGCTAAAGAACAACTCTAAACCGAACAAAAATCTCTACTGGAATGTGCTCTGCATGGCCCTCCCTTTGCGCTGTCAGTCCTGGAATTGCTGCTGCTTGTTGACTTCGGACTGCTTTTTGGCCTGTGTCCCGTGCTCAGAAAATTCCGGGCTTTTAACCTCGGACTCTACTCACCAAACCCACAATAACCCGCAAAGGGTTTCCAAAAAGCTTGACCCTGGAAAATTGCCCCTTTGGGGTTGGCACGTTGGTCTGTTGGGTAACTCGGCCTTCTCGCTGAATCTGTTGGAAAATGCCTCTGAAATGTCATCAATATCCTTGATAGGAGGTGACTAACCTCCCCTCCAAATCCTCCGACAACTCTTCCCCATGACTCCCTTCTTTCGGCACTCTGCCTTGGTTGGACTGCGCAATCATTGCGCTGCTTCTACGCTGTCTTGAAGGGGCTACGTACTCCTGCTGATGTAGCTCTGAATCCTCCTCAAAAAATGGTGGAATCTACTCTCCTGAGTGGACACTCGAAGTCCCCCGAGGCAGAGGTTGAGATCTCTGCTTGAAGATCTCTTATGCTGAACAACACTGGATACTTGGCTCAATAGCTCAAGCGTGCTCAATCAATTAAGACAGAAAAATACTAGGTGAATGAATGATCAAGAATGAGTTTCTTCCTTCCTTTTGTCTACCATAGCCCAACGTTCCCCTTGGGCCCCACCTAGGACTGCGCTGCCCCCTCACTGGTCACTCCTGCGCTGCCCCTCCTTGGCAATTCTCAGAGCTGCCTCTCCTTGGCAATTCTCCGCATTGCCACTTAGCCCAGCGCAAAGCCTTCTTATTTGCTCTCACGGCTCCCACCTAGGTTGAAATTTTTCCCTCTAACTATAGGAAAAATACTTTTCTTTTGCTTTATTACGATTTGTGGGTTCCGACCCACATTATTTCTGTCTAACATTAGGAAAAGCCAAAATTTGTCAAAAATTAATACTCCCAATTAGCTGACTGTTAATTAGGGATATTACAAAGGCACCGAGTTATTTTCTAAGAGAGGGTTGATACTTGAGTCCTGTTGAAAGAATACCCTGACTGAAGATATTGTGATATGATTATGTTGAAAGAAGAATCCGAATATGAGCTTATGAGAATTTGGCAGATGAATTTTGGAAGGAGGGCTAACTTGGTTCTTGTGGTGGTCTTGAGTTAAGGATATCTCACTTTGATCTGATTCTATAAGAAAATAAGACTTTCTGGGTTTTCCCCTTTGTGGGGTTTTAGCTCCGACTTGGAGCCTATATCTTGTGTCTCCTGTTCTCTATTTTTGCATTTGCTAATTGCTTGATGAATGAAAGAATACAAATGTAATAACAATAAGCCAACAATAAAGTCACAAGTAATTATCAAGTAAGAGAAATCATCTATTTTACCCACTCTACTGATTTATGAACATTGGAGAATCGCACGATGATTCTCAAGGAGAAGCTGAGGACCACTAGGATGCAAAAGGGTGAAGGTGTTACTCGTTATATCACTAGACTTAAGAATGTTCGAGATGAGCTTGTTGGCATTGGGGAGAAATCTTCCGAGGATGAGCTGGTGCGTATAATGCTAAATGGATTTTCCAAGGAGTGGCTTACAATCGTCCAAGTTATCTCTAGATGAGACACACTTCGAGGATGGGATCGCCTATGGAGTGACTTCACTCAGGAGGTGCTGAGACTTAGTCTCACAGAGGGTACCATTAACAACAACAACAACAAAAAAGGACCTGTGGACCACTGGAGTGGCACCTAATGATTATATGAAGACTCCATGCCCAAAGATGTACCAAATGACACTTGTACCATCAGATATCATTAGATTACCAAAGTATTTAAACTCTACTTATGTTAATTTTGGGGAACTGGGTCCAAACTCCATGTTGCACTGCTCATATGATGATGATTATATTTTTGTAAGATTGTTCTAAAGATCATCTTGTTTGGATGAGCAGAACTTATATTTTGATTTTATTTTCCACACGTGCAAATTGACAAGGTCGGCCAAATTTGTAATGTAGGCTCACAAGCCCCAACAGATGTGACACACACTCTCATTGATGGATATAAATAGGAGAGAGATGATGCTCATTTCATCATCATCTCATCTCACACATTCCTCTTCATGTGATTGGTTCGTGTAGCTTTTGGAGGCTTCTCTCTCTCTCCGACATGTGAAACAAGCTGCTGAAATTTTCAGACTATTTTAGGGCTTTTTGGACAACGTTGACCAGCGTTGACTTTGGGTCAACCCTTGAACTTTGACCTCGATTTCAACACCTTAAATTTTGATTTCTCGAGGCTGCATTGGAGGGCATAAAAATCGAGGTTGGACGTTGACTTTGATTGTTGACTGCTGACTGCAGCTTTGACCACAACATTGACTTTTGCGTTGACCATTTTTTGTTGACTTGCGTTGACTTTTTGGAGCTGTCTTTGAGGGGTGTGTGTGACTTTTGGAGAAAGATTAATTTGTTATGTTGGAGGAGTTGGTTTGGCCAACTAAAGTCTTTACTGGCTAGCGCGCATCCTGCTGATTGTTGTAACAAACATTCCTCCCCATATTTGCTGGACAAGAAGAATTACAAATTCTAATATATTATTTGGCTCATCTTCTGTTGATCTATTATCATGTTCTATCAACATTTTACTATCATGTTTATGTGATTGCTATACTGAATTGGGCCTATAATTAAGGTTGAAGTAAAACTGCAGTAAGCATAGAACATACCATAGTTATCTAAATTTAACATGGTATCAGAGCTTAAGGTGAAGACAAAGCCCAAGCTAGTGTGAAAAGCAATCACCGAAGAAGAAGTTTTATCAAGGACCAATGGCCTCCTCAACGTACAAGGGTTTCAACTCTGATGATAAGTTGACTAACAAGTCTGATTATCATGCATGCAAGATGTCATGGATTATGTGCAGGGGAAGATTCACGAGCCTCCATCAAATGCATCGGCTGCCACAAAGACAAAATATAGAAGAGGGGAAGTCTAGGCGAAGATGATTATTAATGATTCTATACATAAGAACTTGGTTGCTTATATCTCTGAGTTGGGCATATCTAAAGAGATGTATGATAAGTTGGTTAGCATGTTCAGGGCTAGCAATGCTAATCAAGTTCTCTTCTTCAAGAACAAATTGAAGAATATTAAGTAGGGCAAAGATGAATCCATTCAATCATATTTTATGAGGCTCACAGAAATCAGGAATGATCTCCTAGCCATTGGAGAAGAAGTAGCTGTCCGAGAGCTCATTCTTATTGCTCTTGGAGGACTCCCCCTAGAATCTTATGTATTCAACACTACTATTCTTAATAATAATGTGATTCCTGATTTTGATGAATTGTTGACAAGATGCACTCAAGAGGAGACAAGGATGATAGATAGAGACCATCCCTCAAATGGGAATGGAAGTGATCCTACTGTGAAATTTTCAATCCGAAAACTATATAGTTGCAGTGATAGATTTATTCCTCCTACTTATTATTTCAATAAGTTATTTTTAGAAATCTTTTGGCAAATATCGAAATAAATACTACTGCAACATTCACAACTACATATGCAGAGAAATGAACAGTAAAGGACATAAGCACAAGAATCAATCACATGTACACAATTATTTTTGGACAATTGTCCCCAGAAAAATCCAATGCGGGAAAACCTGAGCAGTAGATGAAGCTTTTATTAAATCTTCAACAAATGATATCTTTACAAGGAAAAATACTGGCAGATAAAATCTGAAACAACTGAGACATAATTCTCAGCTCTCTCGGACAATTATCTAACACCCTGATCAACCTCTGCCATCTCATGTTCCTGTCTGCGTGTTTCTTTGCGTAGTACCAGCGCTGCATTGCGTAAGTCTGTGTAGGGTCTGCGTGGGTTCTTTGCGCCGCAGCGTAGAGCTACCTCCACTGGCCCACTGCTTCCCTCTGTCCCTGACCTTGATCACTTCTGACTCCCTCCTCCTTTTGCTTCTGCAACCTCTTCGCCTTGCAACTTTCCCACTGAAATCGAATTTTCTTACTTCAGAATCGATCTCCTTTGGGTACTGAGTGTATTCCCGACTTGTTTTCCAAATGACCCTCAAGCCTTCTTTTATAATCTTCTCGTTGGAGAACCAATGACCCAGATTAGAAGTTTAATCAATGGCTAAGATTAAAACTTGACTTGATCCTTGTTTTCTAGAAGATTCACACTTCTGACTTATTAATACCCTTTATTTATTTCATTCCCTTAGCGAGGAAGGTGTTCCAACCAAAGTTGCAAACATCGCGATCGGGATTAAATCGGCGAGGGGAAAAAATGGGAAAAAATCGTAAAAATCGGGAAAAAATCAGTAAAAATCGGGAAAAAAACTTCACATACAAAAATATTCATTTTTTTTCAATTTTTTTAATATCTAAAGCACCCACAACATAAAATAAATGCATTGACACATAAATATGAAAAAAAAACTAATATATAAGACGTGTAATATCATGTCTAGTGCTACATCACACATAATAGTGAATCATGTCCTGAATACTAAGTCCCGAGTCTCAACTCAACCTCAAAATATCAACAAAAAATATAATAATGTATCTCATATCATGAGTCATAATGTTATATACAAAGGAATGCACCAAATAACCTATACTACCGATTTCCTCTGCCCCTCTTGCGAGAAAATGTAACAACTTTCCCTCTAGACGAAGAAGCTGGCGGGGCTGGCAATGGACTCTGTTGTGCTCCAGAGCCTGAAGCACCAAGAGCTAAAGGAGGCAGACCACGTCCTCTACCGGTAGCAGGGGTAGGTGGTGTCACCTCCTCCTCCTGTTGTTGCTCCTCCTCCTCCTCCTCATGAAACTCATCATTGATTCATCGCTACTAGAAATGGGATCATCAACAAGAGATACATAAACATCATCTAGCTCAAAATCTTTAGACTTAGATTGCTCAACCTTATAACATGATAGAAATTGAAAAAGTTTAACATGCCTAACCAATGATTTTGGTTTGAGTGAAGGGTTCATCTCCTCAACCTTAAAATGCGGTAGAAAAAGATTAACATGCCTAACCAGTTGTTTTCCTTTGAGTGAAGGGTACATTCTTGTTAAGGCCACAATAGGAGAGTTCAACAATCAATACCACCAACATCAACAAAGTTCAACAATCAATGCCACCAACATCAAGGTTCTTAAAGGACTTCATACTCTTGATCAAATGCCAATCTCATATCCTTACACATAATAGAATCAAATGGAAACAATGCAAATCCCCAAACCATGAAACCTTGAAAACCATTAAGTCTGTTGAATTTTGAGTGAAATCTAAAATTCTAGTTTCTCCATATGAAATCCAATGAGGTCGAAACCACTCTTAAACATCCTGAGTCATTTCATGGTAATGTTAAAAATTTAAGTAAAAGGTCACTTTTACTTTAAGAATTTAACATTACCATTAACTGCCAACAGGGTGTGTCAGGCAAATGAGAGGGCTGCAAAAATGACAAAAAAAAAATCGATTTTTGAACTTATAGGGTTGCTATTTGATGGCCCTACGATTTTTACCCAAAAAATCACGATTTTTTGAAAACATCGCGATGTTTGCAACTTTGGTTCCAACAATATGCCTGCTGCATGTTGCTCTGCTTTTGAGGCACCCTCTGCGCTGTTGATCTCTGGATGCTGTCCCTCTTCTGTTGCGCTGTTGTCCTCTGTGCTGGTGCCTTTGACAATGCCACTATCACTGCTGCATCTGTACAACAACTCCCTTTGAATACTGATCCTATCCATTCCTGCGATTGGAAGGGATTCTTCATCATCCCCATCTTCTCTCTGAAGTAGACAAACTTAGTATTCCATAGAGCTTTTGTGAGGGTGTCTGCGACCTGTTCTCCTATTGGAGTGTACTGCAACTGAACAACTCCACGTTGTACACAGTCCCTGATGAAGTGACACCTGATATCAATATGTTTCGACTGATCTTGAAACACATGATTTTCAGAGAGCTTGATGCAACTTTGATTATTGCATAAGATACTGGTCGCTTCCATTTTCTCCTTGAGTAGGTTCACTAACAGTTTTCGAAGCCATATGGCCTCACACGAAGCTGTGTTGGTTGCCATATACTCTGCTTCAGCTGAGCTCCGTGCTACGAACTTCTGTTTCCTGCTGCACTAGGAAGTCATTCCTGATCCTAGACTGAAATAATACCCACTGGTACTCTTCCAATCTACTGAACTTCCCGCCTAATCTGCGTCGGTGAAACCATTCATCATGATATCATTGCTACGTGTGTACTTCAATCCAAGCTCGACTGTTCCTTGAAGGTACCTGAGAACATGCTTGGCTGTTGCCCAATGAGCCCTCTTAGGTTCTACCATGAACTGACTGAGGGAATTTACAGCATAACAGATGTCTGGCCTTGTATTTACCAGATACATCAAGGATCCTATGAGCTGCCTATTTAACGTAGGATCAGCCTCATCGTCTTCAGACGTGTCGATTTTCTTCCAGTTGGTGATCATTGGAGTTGTCATGGGTCTACAATCCTCCATCTGGAATCTCTTCAGAATCTCTGTAGTGTATCTCCCTTGACCAAGGAAGATCTCCCCATTTTGCTGCCAAACCTCCAGCCCCAAAAAGTAGTGCATCTGTCCTAGATCCTTCATGTTAAATTCCTCAGCCAAATTCTTCTTGTAGTCTGTGATGAGCTCTGATGATCCTGTCAAAAATAGATCATCTACATACAAAACCAGTGTTAACGGCTCACTTCCTACTCTCAAATAGTAGAGATTGGGATCTGTGTCACTCTTGACGAATCCCATCTTCTGTAGGTAGCTGTCAATTCGACCATACCAGGCTCTAGGAGCTTGCTTCAGTCCATATAACGCTTTCTTCAATCTGCACACATGAGTCTTCTGATGATGTGTGTCGAACCCCTCCGGTTGTTCTATATACACTTCTTCCTTTATCACCCCGTTCAAGAATGCCATCTTGACGTCCATTTGATGAATTTCCCATCCCATCTGCGCAACAAGGGATATCACGGATCTGATAGAGGTGTATTTGGCTAATGGGGCGAAGGTTTCTTCATAGTCAATCCCTTCCTTCTGAGCATACCCTTAGCCACAAACCTGGCTTTAAATTTCTCGATGCTGCCATCTGCAAAATAATTGATCTTGTAGATCCACCTGGATCCTACAACTGATCTCTCCTGAGGTCTGGGGACCACATCCCAGACATCATTTGTCTTGATGGAACTATACTCTTCCACCATTGCATCAAACCACACTTGGTGCTGAGGTGCTTCCCTAAAACTGGAAGGTTCTCCGACTTGAACAACCAAGGCTTGATACTTGTCAGGTTGCTTATGCTGTCTCTTCTTATTTCGGGGGATTCCGACAAAGCCCTTTGCATCCTTCAGAATCTGTCGAATTTCCCTGCTCGTTCTTCCACTGGTGGTGCGTGGATTTACCGACTCTCCCTCTTGCAAATCCCCGGGAGACACGTCCCTTGGATCCCTATGCCTTGGAGAGACAATTGAATTTTTTGCTGTTGGTTGTTGGCGCTAAACGAGAGGCTCCTCCTCAGACTTCGTAGCAGAAGGCAACTCGCGGGATCTTCTGAAGGCCTTCTCCTCCATGAACTTCACATCCCTCCGAACCACGACTTTCTTGCTCTCAGGAATGTAGATGCGATATGTCTTTTCATTCTCGTTGTATCCTACTAGATGCCCTTTTTCTGTAGTTATTACGAATTTCTTCCTCTTCTCACTGGGCACATGACAATAAGCTGTACTATCGAAGATCCTAAAGTGACTCACTTCAGGCTTACTGCTAGTGAAGACACTTTCCCGCGTGATCTTTCCCAATGCAACGTGAGGAGTCCTGTTCTGAATGTAGACAACTGTATTACACGCTTCAACCTACAGGAATTTGGGCATGTCTTGGTCATACAACATGGCCCTTGTTGCTTCGACAATAGTCCTGTTTTTCCTTTCTGCCACACCATTCTGCTGCAGATTGTATGGAGCTGTGCACTCCCTTTTGATACCTTCCCTTGCGTAGAACCTAGGGAATTCTTTATCTATGTATTCACCACCATTGTCTGATATCAATACCTTGATCCGCTTTCCTGTCAGATTTTCAACCAGAGCCTTAAACTCTTTAAAACGACTGAAGACTTCATTCTTGGTCTTCAAAAAGTAGATCCAGGTTTTCCTGGAATGTTCATCAATGAAGGCGACGAACTACTCGGCACCACTAAGAGCTCTAATAGACATCGGTCCACAGATGTCCGAGTGTATCAAGTCCAATGCACCCTTGGCCCTATTGTTGTTTCTCTGATACACTGCCTTGGCATATTTTCCCAATACACACCCCTTGAAGACATCATCTCGTTTAGTGCTCAGCTCTGGAACTCCTGTGACAGACTTCTGGAGAATTCTTAACGCCCCATGATGCAAATGCCCCATTCTTCTGTGCCATAGCTCATTCAGGTCCGTTTCATCTGCGCTGCCGACCAGTGCCATTAGAGACTCAAGCTGCAACTGGTAAAGTTTGTTGCTTCTTACCTCGATCTATGCCTTCTTCTTCCAACTGGGGTGTTTGACGTATATTCTATTGCCAATAAAGTAGATGTCATAACCTCGATTTTGAAGTTGAGACACTGAGAGCAAGTTCATCCCCAACCTAGGCACAAGCGATACATTAGTGGCCCAGATCCTATTTCCAGCCTCGGTCTGAAAAACTACAGTACCTCTCCCAATAGGAGTGCATTTTGCTTTATTACCCATAGTTATTTTAAAATTCATCTGCTCTTCTTGGTAGTCGGAAAAACAGTCCCGTACTCCAGTCATGTGAGCAAAGGCTCCACTGTCATTATACCAGACATCCGAAGATGCAGTGCTTGATACACAAGCAAATTCTTCCTCAAGTTTGGATGCCAAAACAGAGACATCGTGATCCATCTGTTCTTCATGCTTCTTTCCCTTCACAGAGAACTGCGTGAACCCTTCGGCGCTGCTGATGCAATAGTAGACTTCCGTTCACTAGTCGATTCTCCCTTCCTGTTAATCATCTTTGGCTCTGATACCATGTGAAATTTTTAATCTGAAAACTATACGGTTGCAGTGATAGATTTATTCCTCCTACTTATTATTTCAATAAGTTATTTTTAGAAATCTTCTCGCAAATATCGAAATAAATATTACTGCAACATTCACTAGTACATATGCAGAGAAATGAATAGTAAAGGACATCAGCACAAGAATCAATCACATGTACACAGTTATTTTTGGACAATGGTCCCCGGAAAAACCCAATGCGGGAAAAATTAGTGCAGCAGATGAGGCTTTTATTAATTCTTCAACAAATGATATCTTTACAAGCAAAAATAATGGCATATAAAATCTGAAACACCTGAGACAGAAATCCTGGCTCTCTCGAACAATTCTCTGACAACCTGATCAACTTCTGCCATCTCTTGTGCCTGTCTACGTGTTTCTCTGCGCAGTCCCAGCACTGGACTGTGTAAGCCTGCGTAGGTTCTGCGTTGCAACCCAGAGCTGCCTCCAGAGGCCCATTGCTTCCCTCTGTCCCTGACCTCGATCACTTCTGACTCCCTCCTCTTTCTGCTTCTGCAACCTCTTCGCCTGCAACTCTCCCATCGAAATCAATTTCTCTTACTTCAAAATCGATCTCCTTCGGGTACTGAGTATATCCCTGACTTGTTTTCCAAATGACCCTCAAGCCTTCTTTTATAATCTTCTCGTTGGAGAACCAACGGTCCAGATTAGAAGTTTAATCAACGACTAAGATTAAAACTTGCCTTGATCCTTGTTTTCTAGAAGATTCATACTATGCCTTATTAATACCCTTTAATTATTTCATTTCCCTAAGTTTAGACTTAGAGTCTTCATTAAAATAATTAATTATTTTAATAAATCATGAACTGAGTGGAATTTCCACGAATGGTTTTGGAATCCTACTGCCCAAGCCTCCCTGCAAAGTTTGAGACTTGGAACACTTCTGGATGTTACAAAAATCAACACCTATGACTTTCACCGCTCATGCAAAGAAGAGGAACAATGGTGGTCCGAGAAATCAAAACCATGGAAGAGCGGGGTCCCAAAGGAAGAAAAGGAAGATGTTACACTTGTAACAAGTTTTGTTACTATGCAAGAGAGTGCCCCAATAGAAGGGACTTTCCTAGGGACGACAACAACAACAACTTCAGGGGAAATGGAAATCAAAGGAACAACATATTCAAAGGAAAGAGGAAGGCTCCCTATGATCGAAATGGAAATGGCCAACCTTTCAAGAGGTCAAGGAATTCCAGGTATGATGAATCCAATGTTGTTGATAATAAGAAAAATGAATATATTCTTGTATCCGCCCTCTCTGCTGCATCTGCTCCCAACACCTTGTGATGAAACCTTAGTTAAATTGAGAGGGGGGGTGAATCAGTTTAATGCATTCATGGACATTTAAAACTCTTTTCATTCAACTCATTTATGCCTTCATTTCTGTTAAAATTGGACAACTAGGTCCAAACTCCGGGTTGTGCTGCTTAGATGACGATCGCAATATTTTTATTGGATTCCTCTTTCGGAGAGGTGTAAGATTGATCTAAAGATCATCTCGATCGGATGAGCAGAACATGTACTTTGAATTTATTCCACTTATGTGCTAGGTCGGCCTGGAATAAAATATAGACTTAAATGTCTTAAAGGGCGTGTCACACACCCCCAAAGATTCCTATATATTGGAGAGACTTAGAGTTCATTTGACACACATTGTTGTGGAGGAATTCTCTCTCTCTGGATAGCGTTGGAGCTGTGATATATATATGGACTGTTCTTTGTCTGGGTTATATGTGACACGCTTGGCTGAATGACCTATTGGAGACTTTGCTGGTAGAAGCATCCTGCTGATCGCCGTAACGCCACCATTTCTTATCTCTGTCTTGGCTTGTCTTCTATCGATCTTTTAGTATGTTATATCTTCTTCAGTGTTGTGCCCTAATTTGAAATGGCATAGAACATGAGCAGAAATTAACATGGTATCAGAGCCAGGTTTGAAGACAATGCCCTAGTTAGCGTGGAAGAAAGGCTTAGCGTGGAAGAAGCTGTAGGTTACAGCATATGGTTGAGGCTGTTTGTGGGAAGTTCTCCTGTGCCCTAGACGCTGAATTAAGCCTGCCTTGTAAGTTCGAGAATGCGCTTTCTGCGGAGAAGTCTATGACGCGTAGCATCAATTTAAGTTTTCGTAAATTCTGTCTGATTTGATGCTTCACCAAATTGAACCCCATGTAATGGAGAACAGTGACCAACATAAACTGCGGAATCTTATTATAGAGATTCTGTGTTTCGGCCTTACGTGTAGAACCTGCTGATGGTCGCCACGTACGTTTTAAAAGAGAGGGAGCTTGCGGGGTGAACACACTTCATAGCCAACGTAGTTAATATTATGAAGCATGAAGAAAATCGACTCGAATTGAACACTGATCTCTCGAATTATAATAAACGTACTCGAGCTAAACCCCATCGCGGAGTTGGTCTGAGCCAATCCCACGGGCAGCAGAGGAAGCCGCTCCGGTGACTTCGTCTTTCTGGGACAGATTCCTCTCCCGTAGCGTGTTTTGTGCGGAGGCATTCACGGTATTGTGTGGTGTGTACGCCAGCAGATTGAGCGGGGGCTCGGTCTGCCAGAAGAAACAAACCCTCGCCAAACGTTCGAAGAACAAAGCCTGCAGTTGTTCGTGCTCTTGCAAGGCATTTGATTCGTTTAATCTTCGAACCACCAATTTGGTTAACGGCGAGCGGGTTTATTCTGTCAATTTTTAAAGCCCGCACTGGTCAGAGGTATTGGAAATCGAAATCTGGAGCCGTCTACTTGTGGAATCTTTAACAAATGAATCCCGTGAGGTAATTAGCAGTAATGGACTCCTTGTAAGGTTCTTGGTGGACAAGTGATAGATGGTTTTTTACAACGTATGTCGCCTCGCGTCACGTCCGGAGGTCGAATGGTATCGTGTTGGGGACTGGCACCACGAGGGACTCCACCTAGATAGTCTGTCGTGGGCAAATCCGCAATGATCATCGATCAGAGTTCACAGTTGGTAAAGTCTTTGTGGATCCCGTCTCTAATAGAGTGGTGAAAATCATTCCCAAAATGTGTGCTGCAAAAGGCCACCATTAATCAATACGGCAACAAACTTCAGCCACTAACCACGACACAGCTCAAAGTATAGATTCCTTCAAATCCGTGGAACCTATGGGTTGCTGGCTGCGTCGACTTTCTGTAGCTACAATGATTTATTGCTATAAGTTGTTGCACTTCTCCATCGATGATGGACGTCTGTATATCACTGAAACTCGCTATCTGCACTTCCGAATAAAAGGAATAGCGGTGCTTCCCTATAGTGCAAGAAGCATATCGTTTCTGTGAAGGCTTGTTTCCATTCCCAGCCTTTATGATTTGTTCTGACTTTGACATGAAGAACTTCCCCTTCAGCATTCTCAGATATGATTTGAGCATTGATTGTTTTATCATTGTCTGCATAAAATTCTTGAGTAATCTCGTGCTTCTTGCTGGATTGGGGTAGGGACTGTTCCGGAATCTCGTCCATCTCCACAGACAGCTGAGGTTCCTTAAATATATTTGTTGATCTGCACTTACATGCTGTCTATAACTGAACATATTCCCAGGCTATCTAATGGACAATCCCTTTCCAACAGCCAAATTATACAAAAGACACGAAATATAGTTTCTTCACTTTCAAAGGTGGGAACTGCAGAAGGAGCTATGAATACAGGGTGTTTTAATCCATCATCTCAGAAGAGTTCTAAGTCATCTACCAAGGTAGCTCCTCCTTGTAATCTGGTCAAGGCAACTTTCAATCATAAGAAATTGACTGATAGCAGAATTTCATGGTATACACTGCCATCCAGTTTTGTTGGACCTGGAAAGGAAGCTCTGCAACGACGAGATGCAGCTCTTTCAGCTACAGTAGAAGCCTTACAAGAAGCATCTCAAGTAGCAGAAAAGTGTTATTCGATGTTTAAGGTAATTGCTGAGATGCTTGAAAGAGTCATTTGCATTTGTCATTTATGTATGACATTCAAGCCTACTAATGTACCAGCAATGTAATTCATACCATGAATATATGCCTGTTATATGTTTAGTGAAATTGCAGTCATAGACACATCAATACCCAGTGATGCCACTTCTCATGATCCTGTGTCATAAAATATATCTATAGACACATTAATATCCAACGCTAATATCTGCAGAAAAATCACAATAATTCCCAAATCTGTGCACGTGGTAAAGACTGGATCTCAAGTGAAGACAAAGAAATTGTTTTGAGGTACTGGACAGATTCTTTAAGAGCAGTGAAGTGCCTCGTCCTGATTTATCCTGTTGGATGGTTGGGGCTGAAACATTGATGAGTAGGGGTGCCACTATGACTGTCTCGGATCTGTATGAACTGACATGGAGAAGGGTATAAAATCTGTATGATTGGTTCCTAAATCTGTGAAATTCAAGAGGAGAAATCGCTGAATTGAGATCTGCAGTCTTGGCCAGATCAGTGATTCAGCAAGCAGTGATGAATGTGATAGTTCTAAATCAGTGATTCTATGTCACTGTCATCATGACAGTGACATAGACAGACACCCATGATTGAAGCTGGAAGTTTTAAAGGGTTGACTGCCGAAGTCCTTGGGGAAATTCTATGTAGTGGTCAAATTGTTGACGAAATGGGCATAGATGTAAGTCATTAGGCCAGGCAAATTTTGACAGCCCTAGGAGCAGTCTGCTGAAATAACTAGAAATGGGCAGATCTGGAAGCAACTCAAGGTGCAATGCCTCAAGTGCAGGATAAACCAAGGTAGATTGGATCCCTAGTTTTGTAAGCTGCAGTCTTAGAAGGCTGTTTGAAGGAGCTACTCACAGAATAACAGGTAGTGGCTAAAAGGACTTATAACACAAGTTGAGGCTTGTTGATATGTTCCCCCTGTATGACAGTGACATAGATAGACACCTATGTAGTAGCAAGCATGTGACTGTATCAGTCTTACATTGGAGCGTTATGGTAAACTTAAAATGTGAGCTGAGAAGTTTATGCAGCTTTTGGTCACATGGTTGGAATCTTGAATCATGATCAGCAAAGTCTGATTGGATGGCTTTGACTGTGGGAGATCAAGTCCCAATTCCAAGTTGGTGTCTGGGATGCCCTCATTTAAATAGATGTCTTCTCTCTCGAGAGAAGCCGACATTAAGAGGGAGATATATCTGTATATGCTCCTGAGTGGATACCTTTGTTCAACGAAAGAAGATCCTCATGGCTCAGGGACATATGGCTTCAGAGGGGGAAATTCTAAAGGAAAACCAAGAAGCCATATAAATAACAGGGTATCTAGCAGCCATGAGTACTTTTGTACAATCTGACCTTGGATCCTTTGAGGAAGTCGTAAAGCATCAAGGATGCTATGCCGTGGTCCCAAGACCATAGCAGTGAGGCAAGCTTGTCACCTCAAAATGGCTCTACAAGATCAAGCATGGATCTGATGAAAGTGCTGAAAAGTTCAAGGCAAGATTCGTTGCTCGTGGCTTCTCTCAAAACGAAGGCATAGACTATGATGACATATTTGCACCTGTGACCACCATCCGATCTATCATAGCCCTTGCTGCTACGCAAGGATGGAGTCTTCATCAGATGGATGTGAAGACCGCATTTCTGCATGGTGCGATAAAGGAAGAGGTGTATGTGGAGCAACCTCTTGGGTTCGAAGTCCCTGATCGGGACACCCATTGTTCATGTTCTGGTGTTGAAGAAAGCCCTTATGGGTTAAAGCAAGCACCCGCAGCTTCGGTATAAGAGGATGGATAGTTACTTGATGAAGCCGGGCTTCACTCGTAGTATCGCCGATCTGAACCTTCACTGCAAGGTTAATAGAAAGAAGCCTCTCACTCTGGTGCTGTATGTGGATGAGCTGTATGTGGATGACCTCTTCCTAATAGGAGTTGACCCTCTCATTCATCAATGCAAGAGGGAGCTCCCTATTGAGTTTGGGATGAAGGACCTAGGAGGAATGTCTAGGCCTGAAGGTCTAGCAGAGACCTGGCGAGATTTTCCTTTCTCAAGGAAAATACATTATGAAGTTTCTGGTATGATGGACTGTAAGTCCATGGAACTTAACTTTAAGAAGTAGAGTGGCAGCAATGCTGGGCCCATCCTACTGAGTATTGTCAACTCATAGGGACCCTGATGTTCTTAGTGAACACCTGTTCGAATGTATGTTGTGCATTGAAAACTTTGAGTCAACACATGGTTGATCATAACATTCATTGGGTTGGTGCCAAGAAACTCTTGAGATATCTCTGAGGCACGATAGACCATGGGCTGAGATACACTGCCGGGAGTATGACACTCCATGGATATACTGATGCTGATTGGGCTGGCAGTGTGGTGGATAGTAAGAGCACATCGAGATGCTGCTTCAATATTGGTTTTGCTTCGATCTCATGGATGAGCAGGTAGCGGAAGTCGGTGGCTTTGAGCACCGCCGATGCCGAATACATTGCAGCAAGTATGGCCTATTGTGAAGCAGTTTGGTTGTGAAAGCTCTTCAATGAGCTGTTTGGGCATGTGCTAGATACCACCGTGACACTATGTGATAACCAGAGTGGGATTCGGTTGTCCGAGAATCCCGTGTTCCATGATCAATCCAAGCATACTGATATCAGGTACCACTTTATCCGAGATATGGTACAACGAGGCGCCGTAAGGCTCGATCATATAGGAACTAATGGGCAGGGATGAGCAGGTCGCGAATATTCTCACAAAGCCCTTGGGGAAGGTCAAGTTCCTAACCTTCGTGAGAATCTTGGTATCGTGGAACGACCCTATGCTGAGGGCCCTGTTGGACGATGAGCTCTTCGAGCTCTAGGGGGCTTTGGGGATAGCTTCTCGGAGCTATAAGCACTTATGGTGCTTCTGTCCCACCGTTGTGATTATTGAGTTGGTTCGCCTCTCATTTATCTGTGCCCCGTATGCATCCTACCCATTGAGTTAAGGGCTCATGGGAAGTACCTTTCATTTGGCCAATGAGATGGGAAAGGCTAGAGACGAGTAGCAAAAGACTCCATGGACGCATCGAACTTCGTCGTACTTATCTAGATGGCATCTGCTCAACCACTTGGATTCGGGATCGTTTAGCGGAGGTTCGACCTTTGCCCCACGGTCGATGAACCAATCTCGGGTTGGTTGGAGACTCTTGTGAGCCGATAGAGGTTTCTCGGCGCCCTTGGGCCAAACTGGCCGCCCAGCATGATGTCTGTGACCGACCCACTTCGTTCGAAATAAGAGCGCAAAGCAAGTTAAGGCGAGATGACGACGATGTTTGGATGGCACTATGCACTAGTGGACTCGAGAGTCGGTCCCTAGTTGAGAGGGAGGCAATTTCTGACAACTAGGTCCAAACTCCGGTTGTGCTGCTCAGATGACGATCGCAATATTTTTATTGGATCCCTCTTTCGGAGAGGTGTAAGATTGATCTAAAGATCATCTCGATCGGATGAGCAGAACATGTACTTTGAATTTATTCACTTATGTGCTGGGTCGGCCTGGATTAAAATATTGACATAAATGTCTTAAAGGACGTGTCACACACCCCCAAAGATTCCTATATATTGGAGAGACTTGGAGTTCATTTGACACACATCGATGTGGAGGAATTCTCTCTCTCTGGATAGCATTAGAGCTGTGTATTCTCTGTTTGGATTGTTCTGGGGTGATGTGTGACACGCTTGGCTGAATGACCTATTGAAGACTTTGCTGGTAGAAGCATCCTGCTGATCGCCGTAACGCCACCATTTCTTATCTCTGTCTTGGCTTGTCTTCTATCGATCTATTAATATGTTCTATCTTCTTCAGTGTTGTGCCCTAATCTGAAATGGCATAGAACATGTTCAGAAATTAACAATTTCATAAGCAACTTAATACATAATGAATCAACAAACTTAATGTGTGGAGAGCAAGTAATTAAGCAGATTAAAACATCACATCAACACATACTCATCAAGCACATACACAACAAATATAAGTGGAAATCAATAAGGGAGAAAACCACATCTTATTATTGTTGTGATGCAAAGGCAAGCTCCAACTCCCTCTCACCACTGATTTTCAGTAGGATCCAACCTATAGGAGGCTACTACCTCAAATTCTACAAGCTACAACTTTCAAGGAAGCTCCAAATCCCATCTATTTTCTGCAGGCTACAACCCACAGGAGGCTTCTACCTCAACCAACTCCAACTTGACATCTATCAAGCTACAACTTGAAACGGAAGCACCAACTCCCATGTATTTTTCTATAGGCTACAACCCACATAAGGCTCCTACCTCAACCAGCTACAATTGGACATCTATCAAGCTACAACTTGATATGGAAGCACCCACTCCCTCACACTACAATGAAATAATATGTTGATTTACCTGGATATCAGCTCTGTTTTTCTCCTTCTTCAATGCTACCCTTCCAGCCTTCCAATATGCTGCATATTAGCTCTGGATCTGCATAGCATCTCTATCTTATCTCTCTCATTCTTCCACTCTCTAACCTCTCTATGCATATTACAATAACATCATTTATAGAGATCACTTCATGGTTGTTTTCATTCTATATGGGAATATGAAGTGAATAGGCATGACTCTTGCCTTCCATCCATTCATTTCCTCACGCAGCATATTCAGGATGTTACAAATATATACAATTATTACAGTATCAAATGGAATTTTGCATTGCCTGGGAGACTTGCCTTTTCATCACAAACAATATAAAACAAATAATACATTTATAGTTACATTCAAATATTTCATTCAGCCCTTTCAACTTCTTAGATTTGCTGTGTGTTTGTCCTCTTCTGCTTGCTGTCCCTTTGTCTTTTATGTTTATGCAGTTACATTCCAACTGTGTTGCATGACCGCCTTTTTGCCCAACTCGACCCATGCTGTTGCACTGTTATGCACGAGCGCTGGGTCCTTTTTCTTACCGGAGCCTTTTCTTGCTGTGTGCAGACTTTTCTTTTGTTACCCGAGTCTTTTCTTCCGTGTTCAACCTTTTTGTTTGACTCATTGCCGCAACACTGTTCTGCACGAGCTCCTGGTCCTTTGTTATGTGTTCAAGTCTTTTCTTTGTGACCTGTGGGGTATGGCCCAGATAAACATCCTTTTAACACATAGCGGAATACAACTTCGGAGTTAAATACAACATACATACATGAGCGATTAAACAATGCAAAAATAAACCAGACTACACATAAACCCAAATCTCTTGCATACATGCGAAATTCCCTACTGGAGGGTCCCACAATGCCTTGAACCAATCACAACACATCGCATCTCGGCAAACTTACCAAACAACCTTTATAGCGAGCTTATCATTTCGTTGATGCGAAGTTGCGCTGTAATCTCCACCGTAGATCTTCGCCAGTTCTAATGGTCTTGCTATACCTCTTTGTCTTATCGCAATTGCTCGCCCGCAAGTTTAACTCTTATTGATAATGCTAAACCATATAATCTGCGATGTGCGCTAGTGCGCAGTGCTGACACGTGGCTCCTCCCTCATAGCATCACATCCTTCCATCCTTCCCGCATCGCATCGCAAACTAATTAACATACCTTGCGAAGCCTTAGCATTGTCCGCTAACATTTGCGATGTGCGAACACGCGATTCGCCATCCGCCATTGATCTGCCATACGATCTAACGGTCCTCACTGCTTGCCCTGCCGTGCCAACACGTGTCTTCTCCACTTCGCATCACAAACGACTTAACATATCATACAACGCCTTAACATTAAACTCTAAAAGTTGCGATTTGCGAAATCGCTCCCGGTGCGATTCAATCACTGTCGTTGCTCTTTGAAGGATCAGACGATCCACACTTGTTTCGATGATCAACTTCGCATCGTCGGTTAAATAACTTATCGTGTGAAATCTTAATGTTGTCCTCTAAATCTTGCGATATGTGAAGTCTTCACGGGTTTGCGACATGATCCCCTCGCTGCTGCTTGAAAATCCGATTGGTCTTCGATTCTTCTAAGTCTTTGTTGCCTTAGTTGATTTTTCTGCTATCTACGACCACCGCTACTCTGCATCTCCGCTATCCTTCCCGAGCTTTATTCAGTTTTTAAAAGCGTTGATATCTCCTGAGCTTATTTTTCTGTTTGTTATTTACTCTGACTCGACCCGCTTGTTGTTCACGACTCTGCCCAACTGTTTTGCCGCCTTTGCTGCCTTTGCCTTTTTTCTACCTTCGCTCCTTTGCTGCCTTTGCTGATGGTCTAATGCTGCTCCTTGCCTCTTTGCTGCTCCTCTTCCTTTCTTTTATGTTCTCTTTACTGCATTATTGCCTGATCTTCTTCTTTGCCTTATTGTTGTTGTTTCTCTGCTCGTTTGCCTTAGTGATGGTTCAGGTGCTGCTCCTCTGTGCTCCTTTGCCATCAATGACAATATTTCCAACAATCTCCCCCTTTGGCATTGATGGCAACACTTCCTCCAACACTCCAATACTTCCTCCCCCTTTCATTCTGAGAAGTGTCTTTCTTCCTCTGCTTGCTTTTTCAAAAGAGCCTTTCTTCTTCTGCTTGCTTTTCCTCCCCCTTTGACATCAATGGCAAAGGGTTGCATATTTCCCAGTGTAGTTTCCATCTTTGCATTATTTCTCTCTGAGTTGTGTATAGGCCTTCTTCTTTTGACTTTATACCTTGCTGCTCCAGAGTGGTGTACAAAAGTTTTTGGGAGAACACTTTGAGAATCATTGAAATTGTATGTATATACACAGTAAGCTGATACCATCCCAAAGCACAGACTCCTTGCACTTGTATAAAGCTGAAAGTGATGATAAGAACACTTCATAGAACAAACTGTACAAGACTTATATAATCAGAGATGCATCATTGGAATAATACTAAAATACTAAGAATGCTCCATGCGACATATAAAGTTTGCTCCAAATATACTTCAGTTTATGTTATGATCTTCATCTGAGATACATATCTGTTGAGGAAGGTTGTAGATGGAATATATCTTCTTCTGCAATACAAATCTGCAGTACACATTTGTTCAAATATGATGATGCCAATATATCTTTTGTAGCTATGGCTCACCTTTATTGCCTATTGGTGGTGATATGTGCTAGACTGCTGATAGGGATATTAGACTAACAGCCAAAAGGCCCTTGATACTGATGTGAACAATGAATCTCAAGAATCCTTACAACTTGTTGTAAAATTAGACTGTCTTTCAATCTAAAAGACCCAATGATACTATTTTCAAAATAAACCCTTGAGGCTAGATACATTCAATTCATTGATTATCTCACTTATCAACTATACAATTTTGTTTATGACATAAGGGGGGTATGTATGTCAATGATCAACCTCTCTGCAATGGTGAAATACCAACAATTCCTTTCTGCTGAAGTAGGCTTTAGATGAATGAATAAAAGACTCTTGAGCTTCAAATAGTAAGATTAACACAACTAGTCCTTCATACTTCAGATACTTTCACTGTTCTATCATAATGATCTTCAACAAAACATCTTCAAGTTGTTTAATTGAAATCTCAACAAATAGACTGCACACAATTTTATGAATGATCTTAAGAAAGAGGCCTTGAAGATATGTCTATACTGACTCGAGGAAGGCATGCAGTTATATCTAGAAATAGATACTGCTTCAATGCTCAATATAATACTTCAAATGTAGATGAGATAATGATCCTTTAGCACTTTTATTGACCTTTTCATGCTTTAAAAATGCAGCTCGACATTCTCCAATATTTACAATCAGAAAATACTTTGCAATAATCAGAGCAACCAGAGGTTAATCCACATATACTATAATGCTGATAATGCTGGGAATACTACCTTGATGTACTTCTGCCATAATACTCTGATCCTAAGGACCTGTACCATACTACTCCTCCACTGATAACACTTGTTATTCTGCTGATAGGCAGGCTGCTTGTTCCAAATACCAATTGATACTAATTTGATAATCCATGAAGTAATTTCACTTCAGCTCGTACATACAGCCATAGTTAAGACAACTTTCATAGTTTCTACTATTGAGCTCTCCACTGTTCTCAACAACAATCATCTATATACTGTATTTGATGCTGGCTTCATTAATCTTTTGCTTATTCTGTTTTAAAAGAATGTCACTGCATATTCCTTTCTAGGACGACTCCAGAATCATTGTTGCTCTTTATACAATTTAGCTGTTCTAACATAATGATCTTCAGGAAGACATCTTCAATTTCTTTACTCGGAATCTAAAAGGGCAGACAACTCATAGTTTTATCACTCATTTAACTGCTTTCCTCCAAGGGGACCTTCTATTGATGAATGATGCAATGATATAATGATGATAAACATTTCTCTTACTCATCCTTCTTAATTTTGTTTCATTGTTAACTCTTGCAGTGTGATGCACAGTGTGATCATCCTCTATGGATCTTTCCAGTTCTATAGCTCGAAACATAATTTTTGTGATTTTAACCATTCATCACTTAGTGTGTTGTTGTCTTCTTAGCTTACATGTTCATGACTGATGTTCCCTCTACCACCATGGCTACTTGTTGCCTTCTCTCCTTCCATCGACCTGTTGGCTATTGAATGCTTCAGGTATCCTTCTTCCTTTATAGTTCTTTGTCAGAGGAATTGTCCTTTCCCTTCCTGAACTTTTAGCTGTTCTTATTCCAAGGAGCTCTTCTTAGACTACTTTTATGGGGACTATTTATGAACTGCTCTCCCACTGGGATGTTGCTTCTTATCTATTATTGGTTGGATATTTGCATTGCTTCCTAGAGCAGCTCCCCCCTGAGACTATGATGGATTCATTATGTTATTGAGGTAACAAACTCCCCCTTTATCTTTTCCTTCCATACTTTATTGGGGTTCTTCATAATGTCTCCACTTCTTTTTGATTCACAGTTTTGTCTGATTTGATTGGATTCCATTTTCTGTCTAGAGTTCTTTAATGTATATGCAGATTACAGTCTTTTGCTTTGTGACCAAGCTTGTGGCATGAATAACATCTTATTTTACCTAAGCAAGGTTGAGTTGACGTATGGCATTTTGTTCCCCTTTTTGAACACAATTTACATTCAACAGATTTATGTCCAAATTTATTGCATGCCATGGAGATGATTTGTGTACCTGGTGATAGATTGTCTTCTCCATTTGTTTGCTTTAGGTAGTCTTTTCATTGGCTACATCTTTAGTTGGTTGGACTGGATTTGCTCTGTCTTACAGTATGCCGTAGTATGTCCAGGTTTGTGGCAGGAAAAACAAGTGATACTTCTCATAGGAGGAAATAACCTCCTTTGACAGCTTCCGAATTTATTCAATTCATATTCAAGAGTCCATGAGCCGTTTGCTGCTAACTATTTCTTCATTTCGTTCTTTGTCATTTGAGGTTGCTGCTTGTTTCTATTTGCTTCATTACCCATCAAGGTCTTGCTGGCTTCTAATTCTTTGGATCTCTTTTGGGTTGCTTCATCATCTTTCTCAATGTCTGCCTTCTCTGAGTTTTCCATGGAGGTAATCTCATCCCCTAGTTGCTTACTCAACCCATCTCCTTTCTTCTATCAGTTTTCTAGCTGCAATAATCTTAGATTGCTGAGAGTTATCATTTTCTTTTGTTACAACTTTCACGAAAGTGATATTCTTGTCATCTTCAACCTTGGACTTGCTGCTTTCTCCTTCATAGCCTATCCCGGTCTTTATAAGAGGAGATCTTTGAGCATTTAGTATTTTGTCCAATTGTTCAGAGCTTTTTATCTGTGGAGTATTCATAGATAATTCCCTTTGGGCCTTTTCTAATTTCTTTCTCAGGCATACTACTTCTTCTTTCAATTTCTCTTGCTCCTGGTTTTTATCTTTTATTTGTTTTATTAGAATGTCTTCCACCTTCTTAGCTTCTTCAAGTTCTACTTTCAACTGAATGAGGTTTTCCGAACTTGGCTCTTCCTTTACATATTTAAGGAGAATGTCTTTCTGTTTTTTTGCACTTGAGTTTAAGTTTGTCTATTTCCTGCAGGGCACCCATTAGCTCCCCCTCAAGATCTACCTCACCTTCTTCCTCATCTTCCAGAAGGAATTCTTTATGCTCTTCCTTGGCCATCAACACAAACTCAGAGGTTTCTTCTTCATTTGAGTATTCATCTGAGTTTTCAGATGCACTGATATCTTGCTGAGCATAAAATGATTTTCTATTGAATCTCTTCCCTTTCTGCCAGTTATTTATGTTGTTTTTCTCAGTCTCTTGTGGGTGGTTCTCTGCTCTCTTATAGGGACATTTTGAAGCATAGTGCCCCACTCTTCCACAATTAAAGCACTTAAATGGAAGTTTACATTTGTACTTACCCGTGCCTCTATCCAATCTTCTGACGAATTTGACCTCTTCTTTATCTGAGCATGAGCATGTATCTTCCTTCTCTTTTGTGCACTTGTTTGCCTCCCTCACATTTGACTTTCACTTTGGAAGTCTTATTTGATAAGCTGTTAAGTTTCCAAGTAATTGGTTCATGGTCAAGGTTTCCCAGTTCGCTGTTTATTCTATGGCAGAAACCTTAGGGTTAAATCTGGATGAAAAAGATCTCAATATCTTTTGCACTATCACACATTCCTTGATGGTTTCTCCTAGAGCTATCATGTTATTCAGAACTTCCGCATCCTTGAAGAAGAAACTGGCTACATCTTCACCTTTTTATCTCCCTCATGGATATTTTCTAAGGTATCCTATATATCTTTGTGCATTACTTTGATAAATTCTGACTCACACAGACCGCTCAAGAGTGCATTCATTGCTTTTACATTAGCTATGAAATCTTGTTTGGCTTTTTTCTCTGTGTCAGTATCCTTTGCAGCATATCTTTCTTCCACAACAGCGCAAACTTCTATTCCTAGAGACATTATGTATGTCCTCATTCTTATTTTCCAGAAAGCAAAGTTTGTGCCAGTAAACAATGGGGCTTTATTTGTTGAGCATCCTTATAGGCTAGCCATTTTGGGGACCTAGGATCTCCTTCCAGTTGTTAAACTGATACAGAAGGAACTTGCTCTGATACCAATTGATGAACCCTTAGTTAAACTGAGAGTGGGGGTGAATCAGTTTAATACATTCATTGACATTTAAAACTCTTTTCATTCAACTCATTTATACCTTCATTTCATAAGCAACTTAATACATAATGAATCAACAAACTTAACGTGTGTAGAGCAAGTAATTAAGCAGATTAAAACATCACATCAACACATAATCATCAAGCACATAGACAACAGATATAAGTGGAAACCCACAAGGGAGAAAACCACATCTTATTATTGTTGTGATGTAAAGGCAAGCTCCAACTCCCTCTCACCACTGATTTTCTGTAGGCTCCAACCTACAGGAGGCTACTACCTCAAATTATGCAACCTACAACTTGCAAGGAAGCTCCAACTCCCATCTATTTTCTGTAGGCACAACCCACAGGAGGCTCCTACCTCAACTAGCTCCAACTGGACATCTATCAAGCTACAACTTGAAACGGAAGCACCAACTCCCATGTATTTTTTTGCAGGCTACAACCCACTGGAGGCTCCTACCCCAACCAGCTACAACTAAACATCTATCAAGCTACAACTTGATATGGAGGCACCAACTCCCTCACACTACAATGAAATCATATGCTGATTTACCTGGATATCAGCTTTGTTTTTCTCCTTCTTCAATGCTGCCCTTCCAGCCTTCAAATCTGCTTCATATCAGCTCTGGATCTGCACAACATCTCTATCTGCTCTATCTCATTCTTCCACTCTCTAACCTCTCTATGCATATTACAACAACATCATTTATAGAGATCACTTCATGGCTGTTTGCATTCTATATGGGAATATGAAGTGAACAGGCATGACTCTTGCCTTCCACCCATTCATTTCCTCACTCAACATATTCAGGATGTTACAAATATATACAATTAGTATAGTATCAAATGGATTTTTGCTTTGCCTGGGAGACTTTCCTTTGCATCACAAACAATATAAAACAAATAATACATTTACAGTTACATTCAAATATTTCATTCAGCCCTTTCAGCTTCTTAGATTTGCGGTGTGTTTGTCCTCTTCTGCTTGTTGTCCCTTTGTCTTTTATGTTTCTGCAGTTATATTCCAACTGTGCTGCATGACCACCTTTTTGCCCAACTCGACCCTTGCTGTTGCACTGTTCTGCACGAGCTCCTGGTCCTTTTTCTTACCGGAGCCTTTTCTTGCTGTGTTCAGACTTTTCTTTTGTTACCCGAGTCTTTTCTTCCACGTTCAGCCTTTTTGTTTGACTCACTGCCGCAACACTGTTCTGCATGAGCTCCTGGTCCTTTGTTATGCTTTCAGGTCTTTTCTTTGTGACCTGTGGGGTATGGCCCACATAAACTCCCTTTGAACACATAGCGGAATACAACTTCGGAGTTAAATACCACATACATACATTAGCGATCAAACAACTCTACTTTAAATCAGACTACACATAAACCTAAATCTCATGCATACACGCGAAATTTCCTGCTGGAGGGTCCCACAATACCTTGAACCAATCACAACACATCGCATCTCGACAAACTTACCAAACAACCTTAACAACGAGCTTATCATTCCACCAATGCGAAGTTGCGCTGTAATCTTCACCGTAGATCTTTGCCAGATCTAATGGTCTTGCTATACCTCTTTGTCTTATCGCAATCGCTCACCCGCAAGTTTAACTCTTATCGATAACGCTAAACAATATAATTTGCAATGTGCGCAATGCTGACACGTGGCTCCTCCCTCATCACATTGCATCCTTCCATCCTTCTCGCATCGCATCGCAAACTAATTAACATACCTTGCGAAGCCTTAGCTCTTTCCGCTAACATTTGCGATTTGCGAACTCGCGATTCGCTGTCCGCCATTGATTTTCCATATGGTCCTCACTACTTGCCTTGCCGTGCCAATACGTGTCTTCTCCACTTCGCATCACAAACGACTTAACTAACCATGCGGCACCTTAACGTTAAACTCTAAATGTTGCGATTTGCGAAATCGCTCCCGGTGTGATTCGATCGCCGCCGTTGGTCTTTGAAGGATCGAATGGTCCACACTTCTTTCGCTGATCAACTTCGCATCGCCGGTTAAATAACTTACCGTACAAAATCTTAACGTTGTCCGCTAAATCCTGCGATATGCGAAGTCTTCATGGGTTTGCGAGATGATCCCCTCTCTGCTGCTTGCAAAATCCAATTGGTCTTCGATTCTTCTAAGTCTTTGCTGTCTTAGACGATTTTTCTGCTTTCTATGACCACTGCTACTCTGGATCTCCGCTATCCTTCCTGAGCTTTATTCAGTTTTTAAAAGCGCTCAACTCTCGTGAGCTTGTTCTTCTGTTTATTATTTACTCTGACTCGACCCACTTGCTGTTCACGACGCTACCCAACTGTTTTGCTGCCTTTGTTGCCTTTGTTTCTTAGCTGCCTTTGCGTTTTTGCTGCCTTCGCACCTTTGGTGCCTTTGCTAATGGTCTAATGCTGCTCCTTGCCTCTCTGCTACTCCTCTGCCTCTCTTTTATGCTTTCTTTACGGCATTATTGCTTGATCTGCTTCTTTGCCTTATTGCTGCTGCTTCTCTGCTGCTTTGCCTTAATGATGGTTCAGGTGCTGCTCCTCTGTGCTCCTTTGCCATCAATGACAATATTTCCAACACCCTGGATGTCTGGTTGATTGATAGTGGTGCTTCAAGGCACCTCAATGGATATAAAGCTCTTACTCTTGGTTTTAGAGTTGATACACTCTATCAGGTTGGAGGAAGTCCGTTGGGGGCCATGTCATGTGACACATCTCTTCATACAGAGCTATGGCACCGAAGGTTTTCACACCTTCATTACAAGGCCCTTCCCGAAGCAAGGAAGGTGGTGATAGGGATGTCCGAGTTCAAATATGATCATGAAGGTGTTTGTCAGGGTTGTGTTGAAGGAAAGCATACAAGGGGACCATTCCCCTCAAGTGTCACGAAGACATCTGGTATTTTGCAATTGATACATTCTGATGTATCTGGTATGCTGCCCATAACATGCTTGAGAGGATGTTCATATTACATGACTTTTATAGATGACTTCTCCTGCAAAACTTGGATATACTTCTTGAAGAAGAAGGATGAAGCATTCAAATGGTTCTGTACCTTCAAAGCCTTGGTGGAAAATAAATCTGGGAAGTAGATCAAGATTTTGAGGACTGATAATGGAATCGAGTATGGGTGAAATGAATTCAATGACTTTTGCAGGGAAGCTGGCATTAAGAGGGAGACTGCAACTGTATATACTCCTGAGCAAAATGGTATATTGCTCGAATGGGAATGGAGGTGGCCCTACTGCCTTCACCGCTCATGCAAAGAAAAGGAGCAATGGTGGTCCGAGAAATCAAAACCATGGAAGAGCGGGTCCCAAAGGAATAAAAGGAAGATGTTACACTTGTAACAAGTTAGGTCACTATGAAAGAGAGTGTCCCAATAGAAGGGACTCTCCTGGGGATGAATACAACAACAAATTCAGGGGGAATCGCAATCAACGGAACATCAGGTTCAAAGGAAAGAGGAAGGCACCCTCTGATCGAAGTGGAAATGGCCAACCTTTCAAGAGGTCAAGGAATTTCAGGTATGATGAATCCAATGTTGTTGATAATAAGAAAAATGAATATATTCTTGTATCTGTCCTCTCTGCTGCATCTCCTCCCGACACCCTGGATGTCTGGTTGATTGATAGTGGTACTTCAAGGCACCTCACTGGATATAAAGAAGCTCTTGCTATTGGTTTTAGAGTTGATACACTCTATCGAGTTGGAGGAAGTCCGTTGGGGGCCATGTCATGTGATACAACTCTTCAAATCGAGCTATGGCATTGGAGGTTTTCACACCTTCATTACAAAGCTCTTCTCGAAGCAAGGAAGGTGGTGACAGGGATGTTCGAGTTCAAAGATGATCATGAAGGTATTTGTTAGGGTTTTGCCGAACAGAAGCATAGAAGGGGACCATTCCTCTCAAGTGTTACGAAGGCATCTAATATTTTGCAATTGATACATTTTGATCTATCTAGTACGTTGCTCGTAACATCCTTGGGAGGATGTTTAGATATGCTGCTCGTAACATCCTTGGGAGGATGTTCATATTACATGAATTTTAAGAAGATAAATCTAAACAAGAATAGTGACACAAAGAAATAACATAAATCTTGAAATTACTTACCTTTAATGAGGATTGTAGGAAGCTATCAACTCCCTCTTGATCCTGCTTCCATGCGTCACCACTGTCCATCAACCATATGTCAATGTTGACTGCAAAAGAAGAGATGCTTCCTCTTGAGAACCAACTAAATCCAAATCCTTAATCGCCTTCCAAGAACAACTATCAAGATGACCACTTGATCTACATCATACTCTCTTATTAGATAGGAGACAAGCCCAACTAGGTATACTCTGAATTTGAATCAACCACTTTAACTCAATAGCTTCTCGTTGATCATATCATATCATTTTAAATCATACTAGGGTTGCAATGTTATAGAACCCAAGCCTTTCAATATTCCAGTCCACTCCTAGTGTTCTTACCTTTATTTGTAAAAACAAGGGCTCCCTAGGGTTTCCTCCAAACCCTGGCATTCTTTTAGGTCTCCAACATCTTCATCTCTTTCACTTTGGTTGATCAAGAAATCCATCACATGTGTCTACACAGGCGTGATCTCAATGATATTTTCTTCATCCCAACTCTGGTACCATGTTAATTTTAGGGCTAGATTGTTCTATGCTATAGAGAATGCATTTAAAAACTTTTTCAACATTTTCACATTTTCACATATCATAAGCAATTTTATAGAGAGAACATTAACATAAACAATGCAACAGAACAATAAGGAACATTAGAAGACAAGCATACACAATAGAGACACCGAGATTTATGTCAAAGACCAGGGCAAAACCCCACAAGGTGGAAAACCTATAATCAATTTTTCTTCTTCTATTAGTCAATCAATCTTTCGTTGAGATACTAAGTACAAATAGAATGAGACATGTCTTTCATCATTAATCACATTAGGCCTCCTAGGGCCAACCCAGGATCATGCAAGACCCTCATGAGATGGCTGCAGACAAGTCTATCAAGGAGGAATTCACAAGCCCTTCTTATGACATGTTATTGCCATAGGAGCATGTGTCATTGTCATGCATCACGGTCATATCACTGTCAAGTAGTACTGTTATCACAATCATAAGAATCATTGTTATACAACATTGTCATTAGGCCACATCCATACATTACCGTTATAAGAACATTTCCATTCATCACTGTTATAAACACACTACCATATATCACTATTATTAGGATATCGCCATACATCACTGTTATAGGAACATTACCATTCATCACTGCCATACATTACTGTCATCAATGTTAGAAACAAACTACCATACATCACTATCATCATTGTAGATTAAGGCACATAAACCCTCATCATAGCTCAGGTAGGTTGAAGTGATCTCCCAGCAAACCTTATAAAGGCCTCATAAGCATCATACCTTATTGCCCTTCACAAGGGACTACAATGTTAGAAAATGTAAAGTGACAATTATTATATCTTATTTTCTTTATCTTCCTTAGTTAGATATTTCATCAAACAATATTAAGAACAATAACAGTGACAAAAAGAGGACACCAATATAGGCTCTAAGCCAGGGCAAATCCGGTCCAAGTGGAAAACCCATAAACTCCGCTCTTCTTAGAATCTACTTCAGATGAGATACAAAGACTGAATTCCTAGACCAAGTCATTTTCCCAGTATCAAGTCGACCCTTTCTCAAGTCCTTTATTTTGCATCAAACTGCTACACTTTGTAACTTTGACCTGCCAGCTACAACACTGCTACTCGACTTGCAACTTCGACCCAACATCTTCATCTTTGTAGCTTCTTGGAAACCTTAATATAGCCTCCTCCTATGACCGACTTAGAGAAAGATAGCTCTCCCAAGGTTAATGAGGTCAAGATAAGGGTTTTACCTCTTCCAACTACTAGATTCTGCACTTTCTCCTACTGCAATTTAGACCTGCAACTTCGGCCTGTTTCTAAAACCCTAGAATTTCGCACGTATGAGAGAGATAGAGCCCAAAAACAAGAAATTTCGTCCTCCAAGCTTCTTCTAAACCTTCACTATCCTTTTTTTGCCCTTCCCAGCTACAAATCAAACTCTTTCTTGTAGATCGAACTTGTGAGTGAGTGTGTCTCAAATGAAGTTGAATTGCTCCTTTATATAGCCTTCTGAAGGGGTCAAAATACCTCCTTTAGGTCGACTTGTCGTGTTGAAGATTCTAGGACTTTCAAGACTCAAAAATAATTATTTTTACAGTTACAAATTTCCGAGAAGGGTCTTATAAACATGATGTTGACTCCATTAACTTATGGCAATAAATCTTAAGACCTGAAAAACCCTAGAAGCACGAAGAACATGCTTTTACCTAGAAGATCATCAATAATGGGCATGAAACCTATGCTTTAATAATAATAATTTTTCTTTCTTCTTGTTTTTGTTTGTTACATAGGATACATATTAAAATGAGTACAACAATTATGAAGACCGAAACTAGTTACATTTCTCAACACCCCCTCTTAATTAGGGAGGTATTCATAATTGTACAACTAATACAACATCATATCTCAAACTGTAGAGTCATCACAAGAAGAGTCGGATGGATAAGCCATATTGTAAGCATCATCATCATGACCAACACTGTCCCTGAGGCCTAACTGGACAAACTCTACTTTAATCAAGAGCATTATGCTAGGAGGATTTACGTGTGATACCACACTACCTCTACAAGGCACATACCCCATCCAGATGTCTACAAGGTATGTCCTCTTAGGACTATTCTTATCTTGGATCTCCAATCTCGAGTCCTTAAAGAATATCGGTCCTCTTCGACCACTCTTCTGTTGGATACCTGTCACATCCTCAAAGAGTGTCGGTCCCTTTTCTTTCTTAGATGCTTTATCCTCAAGGAAACTAAATATGCTTATCCAATCCTCCATCATTCTCTTTTCATCACTTGAATAGAAGAATGCACATGTGATGTACAACATCACTTCCTCTCAACCAGAGAGGACATCCCTATTCTCCTTTAATCTTGAGAATAGAACCTTGATCCTATACGAGGAGACTGCTTTACTCCCTCTCAAAATCAAAGGATATCTAGATTCTAGAATTCCTTTCTATTTGAGAAATGATTATCACAAGCCTTACAACTTGTCTTCATAAGAGTATCAACTACTAGTTCTCCATAGCTACCCTCTTTCCTCTATATCATTGAGCTTTCTTTCTTTCAAGATATCATGGAGCCACCTTCTCTCTTCAATCTTGTGACAGGTTCTAGGCCAATGTTCTTGCTCATCACTTCCTTCTTTGACATGAAGGCATTACATTGAGCCTTCCTAACTTCAAGCTGATCATAGCCTCCTCTTGAAAGTGATCTTCCTTTGACCTTCATTTTATCTTCTCGCACCGCTACCTTTCAATCTCAAGATGTCCATATCTTGAATTCACAGTTGCTAGGTACCAAATATCGAGCTTCCCTTAATATCCTTCATCCATACAGTTGAGATTGCCTCAACTGCCATCCATAGTTTTAAAAATCTGAACCGGTGACCGGGCCGGTCCACCTAATAAACCAAGTTTCAAACTGGAACTGGTCGAACCAGGACGGTTAGATATCAATGAACCAATTTTTAAAAAAATACGTGAAATAATTAATTTTTAATGAAAAAAACTATTTTTAAGATTTAAAACCATGATTCCAAACCAATAAAGACAAAATATGCAAATTTTTCTCATCTATATACCATGTAAAGGTGAATATATCAAAATGGCACTGAGTGCAACACATATCATCAACAAAATAGATAAGCAATGACGCTTTAAATGGCCTATAAAGTCCAAAAACAATGCTACAAGCTATGGGGCCATTGGCCTATAGTCTACTACAAGTCTACGTATATGATATTATTGATAAACATTATCACTTGAATGTTGAAACTTCTCATCATGATCAAACTCAGTCGGTTGAGTCTCAAATCCCAATCTTGCAACTGCTTGAGTCACGAACTTTTCTGCTAGTTCAATGACTTGAGTATCAAACTTGTAGGTATTTTGCTCTAATATGCCCTATTACTTCATTTGGTGCTCCACATGGCTTTACATGGCGTCCTATCCTAACCAAGTGTTGCTTGAACCTATTAATACCCCCTTCTTCAATAGATTTTTGGCAATATTTGCAGATCATTTTGCCATCAATTATATCACAATGAGCCCATGCGGTATCCTTGGCTTTTGAAGGCATGGTTGCTAGTACTTAGCTCAAACTCTTTGTTGTTCCGCTACTCTATCGAAAACTCAACACTCTCCAAGCTCCCAATGAAACTCACAAAAAATCCAAATGAGATGTGTGAGGCAAATGAGGGGGGTGACCTCCTTTTATTGGCTCGGAGAAATAAAAGCCCCTTTTATTTTGCTCTTAATAATATTAAATACATTTGTTGAATGCCTTGATGATTGCTTGCCCAAATAAGTTTGTCACATCACATAATAACGAGAGGAGTGCCATAATAATAATTTCCTTTTTTCAATTTGAATTCTCTTTTGGGGCAAAATGGTTTCTCCTTGGGGTAATTCATCCCGAAGCTGCCCAATTTTCAACAATTTTTTGTGGAATTGTACAACATTTAATTGATATTTCCAACAAAATTTCTTTTGAAATATTTTCTGGGCATTTTATAGCTAAATATTCTGAAAGGAATATTACATTATGTGATTGTATTCTAGCTTTCTTAGTTGTATTCAAGCTTTCTCAAATGTCTTTGAGTTGGGTATTCATTAACCACTCATAGATTATTTTCAAGCTTTCTTAGTTGAATTATTGCTTTGTAAGTAGAATTCATGGTCTCTTAGATGTAATCAAGTTAGGTATAGGTAAACTCGCTCGCTTTTTGTTTTGTCCTAGGTTGAATCTATATTGAATTGGCTCTTTATAGATACACTCTCAATTTGTATTTCACGGTTTTACACGATGTCTTGCTCAACTTAAGTGGTGATGCTGAAATGATGGTGTAATCTTCACATACACCATGGGTAATCTCACTTTGTAATCATTATTATTGTGCATTAATGTGTTCCTAGGGCTTGGCTTAAAGCTAACATAGTCAACGCTCATTTATTTTATTCCTCGATGGTTAAGACTAGCCATGACATAATGTGGGATCATAACACCTCTTAGGGAAGGCATCCTACCTCTTGAGTTGTGTATAACATTCAAGACTCATTTCTAATAAGTGGCTTTTTTTTCTTATAATCACCATCTCCAACATTGCACTCTTTTTCATGGTATGAATTATTTTTAATGGTTTTCTCTCAAGTATTGTACTCTAGTGTTCTTGGGCGATATCTGTCCAAGGGTGCATGCGCTAGATCTTTTTGTTGTGCAGTAGTGTAGATTTTTTTTCTTTTTAAAGTCAACTAACCCATGGGGGATTTGAACTGGTGATTTATCACAAGGAGTGCCTTAACAATGCACCTAAGTTGCATGAAATGGGGAAACAGGTACGAGTACGAAACGTGAACCCCCCAAATTTTGGAAACAGGGAAATGCAATATATATATATATATATATCTATATATATATATATATATATATATATATATATTCTTAAAGGTCCTAATATATATATATATATATATATATATATATATGGACCTTTAAGAAATATGTGAAATCATAAAGCATACATGACACATTATAATTTATTACATTATGATTAAATTGTCCAATGTCAATGCATAAACTATAAGTCTTTAAATTTACATCACATTTACTCATGAATGATCACATAATGAAAATATCAATATCCAAAATCAGCCATGAGAAATTTCTAATTTTTTGTCTCGTGCTTGATTGGGAATATCCTCCTGCATAGCCGAACGAACTTAGTGCTCTTGATGAAATACAAGTTACATACCCTAGTACCCTAGGTGCTCTTGATTATTGGAAGTCTCCCCTGCATAGAGGGCTTGGTTCTCTTGATTAAATACAAGTTCCATACCCTAGTACATGACAAAATCCAATGGAAACATTGCAACAATCATGAAACCCTGAAAAAATGATAAGTCTGCTGGATTTTGAGTGAGATATAAAATTCTACTTTCTCAATATGAAATCCAATGAGGGCCAAACCACTCTCAAACATCCTGAGTCATTTCTTGGTAATGTTAAAAATTTAAGTCACTTTTACTTTAAGAATTTAACAATACCATGAACTGCATATCAACACTAGGGCCATAGGCTTGAACATTAGGCCGCCCTAAAACAAAAATATAAAAAGGATTAAAAAAATAATAAAACACACAAACCGTAAGAACAAAGCTAAAAAAAAATGTTTAAACATCGGAAATGTGCCTGTATAGCCTGGAAATGTGTTTCCGTCTGTATTGGGCATGTTTCCCCAACATGAAATGGCCCAGTACGGACAAAAACACGTTTCCAGGCTGTACGGTATGGTGAAACGCGTTTTCGTTTCGTTTTTGGGCTGAAACGAACCTCTATGCAACATTTCCTGCAACATAGCAATGCACCCATTGATCGTCAATCCAAATCCTCGTGGGTGTGCACTAGTGTAGAGTGTAGACTTATCTTTTGCTCCAATGTTGGTTTATCTTTTCTTTGTGCAAATATAAGTTTGTTGGTTAGTTCCATTCCTTACTTTTTATCTTATGGATCTCAATAAAGTCAAACTGAAGCCAACTTGGAGTGTAAGCAAGTTAACTTGAAAATATAATGTACTATGCAAGAATATGTGCCACATGTCAGTTTGGCCACAAGTAACTTGTTATTCAAGTAATTTCTCCCCTAGGGTGCATTTTTCATTTGGTTAAAATGGCCTAAAACTGATCATTGAGAAAGGTGCAATTCTCTAGGTCAAAATATCAACATGATAATAACACATGGCCAATCCCTAGGTAACTATTACTCCTAGAACATAAAAAGCCCTAAATTTGACCCATTTTTCGAGTTTCTCAAAATGGCTTGAATTTGACCCCCATGTCGTTCATCATAAATGGTACCTGTTATCACACAAATTCTCACTTATTGAGATAAAGTCCTAAAGCTTAAGGAAGGATTTGGAGAAACTAAGAGGGAGGTGATTGTCACCTTACCAACCCTCTTCTACAGTTTAACTTGGCTCTTCTCCATCTCAACTGGGACTTCCCTTAATAGGATTGCTAGAACTTGTGCAACAAAGTCCAAAGTGAAACAGAGATATGGTTTTGGCAAACCATTCTTTTCAAGTTAAAGAAGATAAAGTGGATGGATGGACCAAATGCTAGTGTCTTTCCATTGAGAAATGTGGCTGAATCAAGGTTTAATGGAACGTTGTCCTATTAAGGAAAGCAAAAATAATGTGGCTCCAAAAAACAATCTATAGGTAAATATATTTCAAAGAATATGAAAATTATACGTATTGGGAATGAATTATGAGTGCATACAACCTAATATGGTGAAACATGCATCAATATAGAGCTTCCCAATGATAAACACAATAGAAGAGGATTGATGTTACCCTATTCAATGTCTCCTAACCATGACACATGAAGATTTCATCCAACATAAATATTTAGAAGACTTTGATATCCATTATGCAGTTTACTTATCCTCCAAATACAACCAACATATATTCAACTAAGTTTTAAGGGATTTCTCCACAAATCCAACCATGAGAAATAATGAAGAGAGCAAACTCTTACATAGTTTTAAGCTCAACTTCATCTACAATAAAATATGAATTGTTTTCCTAGATCCACTAATCCCTCAAGGAATACAATAAAATAATTTCTTCAACAACTTCATTACTAAAAGTAGCAATGAGTTGTTGAGATCCACTTTCTAAATTGAGAAGGATCAATAAAACAATGCTAGGAAAATAATACGATAATGTACTTATTTAACCAACTCCATGAGACAAGTCAACAATAATAAAAAAATAAGGTAGTTGGTTATTGAACAACCTCTAAAATAAAAAGTGCAAATTTTCCAAGAGGAATGTCCCATTAATAAACTAAGAAGGATTGTGCAAAGTAAACTCCTTAAGTTGATGTCCTCCGCTCCATCATGAATAAGTGTGTAAAGATGCCTCAATAGATGTAGCACTCAACACTAAAGCATAGCGATATGTGCATAAGGTCCTCCAATAGTGGGATGCTTCCTTCATTAAGGATATGGAAACAAGTAACATTATCTCCCTGTAGTACATGTAGATCGACCATGTAACACCTCCCATCAAATGGTAATAAAAGGTGTGAAAGAAGTTCGTAAATGAGGAGCACTCCAAGTCATGGATGCGTTATGTAATCAACAAGCTTAATGGCCAACTCGAAACAAACCAAAAATGGAAATGTGGCTGTCCAAGATGCAAAATGTCCTCCATAATCATGAATATGTGCACAAGAAAGGCTCTAACCAACATGTTGTACTCAAATTTCAATATCTATGCCAATCATCATGCTAGCAAAAGCATGTATGCAAGGTGTTCAAAATAGGCACAGAATCTATGCCATAGTGGGATGTCACCAACAAAAGAAAGAAAATTCCAAGTCATGTTCTCCAAAAGCCAACACAATCATGGGGGATTGTGCCATAAAGTGGTTTGTAGATGTTATAACAACTCCTTTTATGTAGTATACATCAAAATCATGTGCAAAGTAGACCAACCATCCAACCAACTTTAAGAGAGGGAGGGTGACCTCATTATCTAGCCACAAAATGATGTAACAAAGTGATTGTTGGCTTGTGTTTCTTGTGAATGGATAAGGCAATATCAGAGTTAAGCAAATGAAGAGCGGGAGCGGCTAAAGTGAATGCAGTGAAAAGAGCAAAGATCACTTACCACTTACCTTTGCGCATCGCCAACCTTTCTGCCCATCGCCCATCGCACATCGCAATTCATAACCGTTACCCCCCACTTCTCATAACAAAACACTCTCGATTGCGATTTGTGGGCGGCCCCACCTCCGTCCTACCACGTCACCCTCTGCTCTTCGCACTTCGCACATTGCCCTTCGTAAGTTTTAACACTTACCTCCCGTTCCTCATAGCAAAACTCCTCGACTCTCGATTGCGATTTGCGATATTAGTTTGGGCCCCACCTCCCTGCCATGTCATCAATAGCCCTTCCATGGCCTTTGTCCCACAATTTTTAGTGTTAACCATCTGGCTAACTCCACCATCACTTCCACCATTTCCATCCATTATCCATACGTCCTATCACTGCTAAACCTCCGCCATCTTCCCCTCATCTCTGCTCCTTGTCACACATCCGACGGCTCATGATCTATTTCGGCTCCCCCTCACCTTTCGAAGGTTAACGCCCGGGGTGGGGGGGTCCGAAATGGTTTGTTTTGGAAACCGCCTGTAGAGCTACACGTTGGCCTGTAGTGATTTCGCACCCCCCCATCCAATACCACAAATTGGACAGGCCCCCCTTCGAAATCCGGTCTCTGGTTTTGCAAGTTAAGCACAATATGGGTTTTTGGCTGAACAAATAGAACTATGGTTTATTCAGCTTGTCCAGGAAATCTCCGCTAAAGAGCCAGGCACACGCTACACGACTGGCCATTTCATAATAGTTAATGGGAATCATGAGAATGAGGGAGTGGAGGCTTTCGACGACAGGTGCAATAAGACTGCCCACCTATTCACGACCACTCCTCGCCGCCCCATTTTGAAGATCCTAGGATTTGGCCTCTGTGGCCAAGTATGTTTTTTTTTTGTTTGATTATGATGTTTTGCTGGTGAAATCTCAATTTCACCCGATTTTGTTTTGATTTTCTGATTACGGGAGTGATTGCTTGTTGCATGCTCTGCAAGTTGGTTAGGATATTTTGATTTTCACATGTGTGGGCTGATCATGAATGATTATTCGATCGTAAACCCTCAAGGAGAACTCTATATGTAGAGAGTTCAGAGATGAAAGAAGGGTTCATAATTTTGGAGAATTTTTGCTGTAGTTTTGTGTGACTGTGCTCTTTGTGCTCTGAGATACATATTTGGGAGAGCTGTTTTGAACATAATATGATATACAATGCTGTTTATTTGATTCTAGATGCAGCAATGAGTATTATGTATCTGTGTTCTCTTGTTTATCAATAATCTCCTGTTTCTGTATAATCATCTTTCAATGTTCTGCTGCTTTGATGATTCGTGTAATGTAGCTGCCGGTGGCATGCATTTTTATCCATGAATTCGTGTATGAATAATGCTCATGTGTTAAACTTGTTGTGCCCCCTTAATTCGCACTCCACGAATCTCTATTGTTGGTCACATTCCACTTACATCTGCTTCCTCTGAGTTCACGAGAGACAGATTCTTATGACTTTTAAGCCTGTCCCTCGCGGATTCCTCCTCCGTTCCTTCTTAGCGTCTCTACATATTTTGAAAGCCTCTGCTCATTGTTTCATACTTGGCCCATTTGAAAAGCCACCGAACCATACAGCCTCTTGAGCCCTCTCGCAGTGTAGGGTAATTCACAAGAATCAAACTCCAAATTCTTCATCATTCTTGAACCACCACAATCATTATCCTCTTAATTCATATTTTGTCAGAAGCACCCCTTAAAATTGTCTACACCTAACCTCTAATTTCAAGATGTCCTAGGGACTGGTCTTTTGCAACTCAAGGTTGTCTCTAGGAACTACAACATCTTTTTGGCTCCGTTGCTGGGGAGCGAATTAGAAAATCTTTTCCCTAGGATACGACATTATCTTCACCCTTCAATCAGGGGAGCATGAAGGGTTGAGAGTTGCATAGCCCTCACCTTGGCGACTCCACTATTATCAAAGTTCAAATCAGTTTTAATCCTGGCTTACACAAAGCCTCGTACTCGGTTAGATACTTCCCAGCTGAAACCCCTTCTGTATCTGATCCCGAAAAGATCATATTTAAGAGAATTTGAAAGGAAAAGCAACCATGCCACGCTGACCTACCCTCATTTTCTCTAGAAGATTCGCCTTCCTCATCTCAGAAAGCTGATATCTATGGCCCTGGCTCCACAGCCTGTGTACGTGTACTTGGGTTTAGCCAATTCAGTCATAAAAGACAAAGCCGAATCCGCTGATACTTCTCTGCCTCCCTTACACCCTACTCCTGAGGCTGAAGAAGTTAAAGAAGTTGCAGTACTCGAAAGCTTTTTACAGACAAATATCCAAACCTCTACTCACCGCATACTTGTTATACCTCAACCAACTCATCCTCATAACCTACCACTCCGCATGGTTGTACTTGGTTCCGTCCTCAACAAGTATTCCCCATTGGCTCTACCACATGTGCTGAATGACATGCCACAAGATTATCTAAAGCTCCTGCCTCGGTTCACCGGGGAAGATAATACTTCTGCGCAGAGACATATTGAAAACTTCTGCGCCTTTGCTGAGAATGTGAATGTAGAGCACTTAGATGTGGTGTTAAGGCTTTTCGTCCAATCCTTAGATGGAGAAGCTCGGAAATGGTTCAAGTCTCTAGTCGGCAACACAGTCCACACTTGGGAAGAAATGGAAAGTTTCTTCACATTAAAATGGGGAGAAAAAAGGGACCATGGATACGTTTTCACCGAGTTCAATGCTCTAAAAAAGAGACACAGTGAGGATGTAACAAAATTCATAAAGAGGTTCAATAAGCTCTATAATAATCTTCCTGCTTAAATAAAGCCTCCCCAAGCAGCTGCTAAGGTGGTATTCGCAGGAGCTTCCGAACTGGAGTTTGGGTTCACCCTAAGAGAGAAAATCCACATCTCTAGATTAGATCCAGACTGATGCACTGGAGGTAGAAACAAGCTTTACTTCTACTGGTAAATTTAAGAGGAAGACAGAGCATGAATCCAAAAGAAAGAACAGGGAGGAGGCTTCTACTTCAAATCAGGAAAGGGATCACTAGAGTATAGAATCGAGGAAATGAATAAGCTAATCAAGAACCTTTCAAATAAGCTGATTAAGATTGAATTGGAGGCCAAAAATTCCCCTCCTCGTCCCAACCAAATGATTCCTAACCGGGGGTTTAATATCCTCAATATTAGAAGCCCCCTATGATGCTGTTGCAGCGGGAAAGGAAGCAACAACAAGACCACATTCAACCCCCTCTATACTTGGAGGGAGAAGTGGAGGGACTGACCGAGGAAGCCATAGACAGTTAAGAAGATCAATTCCTCGCTTACTTTGATGATTAGGAGGGTGAACTCATCCTGCAAGGGGAGCAAGAGGAGAAGGAAGTCCCTCTAGAGGATCAAGATATTGATAGTTACTGCAGATAGTTCGTGGATTTCATGCAAGCTCAATTCCACAAGAAATATGAACTCAGGTCCTCCAGGAAGAGAACTTGAGTGCAAGAGTAAAACAAAGAGTCGATATCAAGAGAACAAACGCCCCTTAGTCTTGCTAGTAAAGGGAAAAAATCATCAGAAGAGTCAGCCCCTCATAAGGCCACTGCATCCACTTCCACAAGGCAAGAAGTTGATTCTCCCAAAATTGAGAAGTCCTCATCTATACCCTTGAAACTTCTCGACCCTCTTAAAGAACAATTCAAAGAAGCCATTACAGAAAAAGGGCCCACACCCTTAATCTCCAGAAAGAACTAGAGAAGGTCAATATCCCGGTTCCCTTGATCGAGCTCTAAAACAACCTTCATACAAAGCTCAAGTGTCCCAATTCATGCTACCCCATGGTGTAAGCCCTCTTCCTGATAGCCTCAATCTCCAAGAAGAACGACCCACGGTAGTTTTTGGACTTCATGTAGAAGCGCAAGACTTAGCCACTCCCTCGTTCTATGTGACTCTGGTGATACATGACTTACTATTGCACAATTGTATGTTGGATTCTGGGGCTTCACACAACCTGTTGCCTTTGTCTGTCATCGAACAATTGGGATTGCAGATTACAAGGCCTTATAAAGACCTGTATTCTTTTGACCCCAAAAGGGTAAAGTGCTTGGGTATGATAAAAGACCTGGTAGTGAACTTCACCCAAATTCCGGCCAAAAGTGTGGTAATGGATATTGTTGTAGCTAATATCCCAGCTTGGTTTGGAATGTTGCTGTCCAGATCTTGGGGTTCCAATATTGGAGGGGCAATAAAACTCTACCTCACTTATGCCACTATCCCAGTGTTCGGTGGGGAAAAAAAAGATTATACTATGAGTCCAGGTTTGTAAAGATGGTCACCAAAGTTGATGGTTCGACCAAATCTCCAATGTATGGCAAGGAGGGATGAAAATTTGCTGCAAGAAACGAAGGTCTGCCCTCTAAGACAGGGGGATCCTATAAGCAGAGAGGAAAACAAGATTTGGACCTTGCAGTTTGATGGGGCTTCTTCACGAGAAGGAAACGGGGCCGGGGTACTCTTGATATCACCTGAAGGTTGCTTAGTTCCCCTCTCCTTCAAGCTCAAATTTGAAGCCACAAACAACGTGGCTAAGTATGAAGCCCTGCTGTTGGGATTGCAGGCAACACGGAATATGAACATACAAAAGCTCAAGGTGTTTGGAGATTCAGAGCTAGTAGTGAGGCAAGTGACAAGTCAGGAGCCAATGCCAAAGTAAGCACCCGTGACTCAGAGCTTACAGGAACGAGCTATGGGATTTGGTTGAGAACTTCTTGTCTGCTTTTAACATTCAGTTCATGCCCAGGGATAAGAACAAAATGGCCGACTCACTAGTTGTGGTTGCAATTTCCGTCCTCTGCAGAATCTGTTGCTCAGATACGAGGTGGAAGTGAGATATCGCCTCTCCATTCCGGACAACATAAAACATTGGCAGGTCTTCGAGGATGAAGAGCAAGTCAAGTGTTTTATGGAGATGGTGGGCGAATTCTCGAAGTTGGTGATCGACTCAGTGACAGAGGATGACAGTGAAGAGCAAAAAACAAGATGGGAAGAGACATTGGCCGGGCATCGCGTCTTGCAATTAAAGGGAAATGTCATTCCCAGAGGTCTTTTCCATTGGAGAGAGTCGAGACTATTTGATAAAAATGATATCCCGGTGAACCCCAACAAACTGACCCCCGATGAGCCAGTCAGGGATTTGAATATTGGGACAGAGGAAGACCCAAAGGTGGTGAAGCTGTTGAAAGGAGTCCTGAAGAATATCAAGGACAATACCTAAAGCTCTTTCGATCATACAAAGACGTCTTCGCTTGGTCATGCCAGGACTTGAAGACTTTTGATATTGACATCATATACTTAAGATACCCCTAAAAAGAGACGTTAAGCCTATGTAATGAATAAAATAATGTAAATAATGATTAATTAGTTAATTAATAATTAGGTTGAAAGGCCATGTTTGATGAGAATACCATAAAGACACGACTTTCTGATTGTGACGTGACTTTTATTATATGGGTGTGATTTATAATTAATTTGAAGGTGTTTAATAAGAAAGAACAAAAAAAACAAATTATAATATATACATATATTTAAAAGGAGAAAAATAAAAAAGGATTAGGAATAAAAAAATATTGAGGACACTTAGAAGGGCATTTGAGAAAAAAAAACATAAAAATAAATTTTGAAAAGGACTCAATACTGAAATTTTGAAGGGGTGTTTTAAAAAAAAAAAACCTGAAGTTATTTGACGCAAGAAGAATGACATCGAATACAGAAATGAAGTCAGAACGATTTTTAGAATTAGAAACCCTACCTATCGACCTTAAAGTGCTATTTAAAATGAAAGGAATTCTTGCAGGAAAAGATGTCACTATTACTATATCACCCACCGAAGAGAAAAATTATATAAACCCTAAAATTGCCAACTAGTTGGTGATTAGTCAAATATAATCGAAAAATTAGACTTTTTGACAAGAAAAAATACGACATAAAAAGTCTACAACTAAATATTGGGGATTATACTTTTATCTCTCAATTTACTGTGAAATCCCTATTTTTTGACAATAGTGACATTGTGTTAGGTTCACCATGGATGGAAACCCTAGGTTCATTCATCGTTAATACGAAAAATAAGTTTTTGACATTCTCCTACAAAAAGCAGAAAATAATGCTATAGGACGTGAACTTGAAGCCACATTTAGTGATGCCTGAAGACTTAGAAGAAATTTCAAAAGTAAATTTTCAAGAAGGTAAAAAGGTGATCCAAAATATGCAAAAGGAAGTTGACAAAATCACCACTAACAAGAATGAAGAAGTTGCTTGCCTCAAGGATTACAACAAAAAGTTACTAACACAAATTAAGAAGCTGAAGAAAGACAAGAAGTCATTAGAAAACAAGGTGCAACAGCTTGTTGAAAATGAATCATCGAAACCTTCAAATGTAGAAGTTCAAGTTGAAGAAAAAATGAACATTGATCCAGTAAATGTCACAACTCAAGAAGAAGACAAGCAAGTTGCAGAAGATGCAAATTCAAATGTTGCAGTTCATACAAGGAATATTCTAAGTGAAGATTTTGTAACCAACTAAATAACATCTTCGCCGCGCGAAAATCAAAGAAGTCAAACTACAAAAGTTCCCTATCGACATCCAAATCCAGGAACAAACAACTCGACCATGTTATTTATTTAGAACAGAAACAACAAGCTGATGTTTTGAAGAATACTAATGTCGGTGCAATCTGCTCATGTGATAATTCATCACAAGTTTCAAGTCGCTACAAGATTCCACAAAAGATTGATTTAGGATGGTTTGATCCATTCTCAGTGCGATAGTTTTGTTTGTCACTCAGAGGATCATATCGACTTGTATCAACAAGGATGACTGCCCCGAGACGAGAAGACATTTGCAGAAGGAAAATAAATCAAGGCCTTTCATCAACAAGCTTTGAGGACAAAGATTTTTGAGGAGGAAGGCAATGTAATGAATAAAATAATGTAAATAATGATTAATTAGTTAATTAGTAATTAGGTTGAAAGGCCATGTCTGATGAGACATGACCTTTCGTGAAGAGGCACCTGCATAGGTATATAAACAAGCCTCATTTGTAATTATCAATCATCTCATTCGTCATACATTTTAATATAATATTTGTATCCTCATGGATATTTTTATATTCCAAGTCTTTTGGAGTATTTAACTTGAGAAGGAGCTTTGTTCGCTTCAGCCTCATAAACAGAAGCTGAGGTAGATCAATCCTCTCCTTCTCTCGGCTATTGAAAAAGAAATAAAGAAGTTGTTGCAGGCAAAGATCATTGTCATTCTGAGTACTCCGAATTGGTGGCGAACCTTGTGCCCGTAAGGAAGAAGAACTACGAAATCAGGCTTTGCGTGGATTTCCGCAATCTGAACAAAGCTTCACTCAAGGAAAACTATCCCCTCCCCAAGATGGACCACATCTTGCAAAAGGTGGTGGTATCCTCCCGCATGTCCATGATGGACGGTTTCTCAGGATATAACCAGGTGGCGGTGCTCCCTAAAGACCAAAAGAATACGACGTTCGCTACGCCTTGGGGAACCTTCATGTATGCCTGAATTCCTTTCGGCCTAATAAACGTTGGTGCCACATTCTAGCGTGTGATGGACATCGCTTTCATAGGAGACCAGGATATGTTTGTGGTAATTTACTTGGACGACATCACTGTCTTCTCGAAGAGCGATGCTGAGCATATAGAGCATCTTCGACGAACTTTTGACAAATGTTGAAGGTATGTGTCTCTTAACCCCCAGAAATCCATGTTTGCCCTGGAAGAAGGAAAGCTATTAGGGCATATAGTAACCAAAAAAGGGGTAAAGATTGACCCAAAGCGGGTGGAGGTGATAAACGACATTTCCCTACCAAGAAACAAAAAGGAAGTATAGGTATTCCTGGGAAGAATCAATTTTCTCAGAAGGTTCATACCAAATTATGCCAAGATCGTTTGAAACATCACTGAAATGCTGAAGAAGAATAGTGAAGTGAAATGGACTCCTCAATCCAGGGATTCTTTCAACAGGATCAAGCAGGCATTTGCGGAAGCTCCAGTGCTGGCGGGCCCAGATTATGGAAAGCCATTCATGAGTTTTTCTTTTGCCTCCCCTGATACAATAGCTACGGTGCTGCTACAAAAAAACGATGAAGGGCATAAACAACCTATTGTGTTCTTTAGCCAAGTCCTCCGAGATGCTGAACTAAAATATAATATCCTGGAAAAGCAAGCATATGCTCTGGTCAAGTCACTTAAAGCATGTCGGGTGTACGTGTTACAGTTTGTCATAATAGCTTACGTACCCACTACAGAAGTGAAGGATATGCTAGTGCAGGGCGACAACGAAGGAAAAGGGGCAAATGGATAGCTAAGATTCAGGAGTACGAGATGGAGATAAAGCCAACCAAACTCATCAAAGGCCAAGGGCTGGCGAAAATTCTGTCTGAATCCAACTATCAAGCTCTAGGGATAAATCTGTCTATGACAGGAGGAGAAACGGAGGAGGATACATGTGTATATCAGGGCAGAGAATCTTCCATACAAAAGACACATGTAAAGTACCTTCGATCCTTATGGTATAAAGATATAGTGGAGTGCCTTTTAACCCTGAGGTGTCCCCCTAACTGTGACAAGACCAAGTATCACACTTTAAAGTTAAGATCTCAAAAGTATACTGTGGAAAACGGGCGACTGTATTGGAAGGACCGAGCAAGAGGTTGACGAAGTGAAGACAGAGTTCCATGAGGGAATATGTGGTGGGCATTACAGCTGGCGATCCAATGCTCGCAAGATCCTGAGAGCAGGCTTCTTTTGGCCCAAGCTGTTTGGTGGCATACATGCTCACGTCCGAGCCTGCGAAAAGTGTCAGACATTCGCCGAAAAGCAAAGGTTTGCACATCTCCCCTTGATCCCAATTCATGTTGAAGAGCCGTTTAAACAATTGGGAATCGATTTCCTAGGTGAGATTCACCCGACTTCTAGCAACCAACATCGATGGATCCTCACTGCCACAGATTACTTCACTAAATGGGTTGAGGCCGTGCCCGCAAGGAATGCCACAGATTTGGTGGTGATCAAGTTCTTAGAGGAAAACATAATAGCCATGTTTGGATGCCTTGCCAAAATCGTAACAGATAACGCCCAGGATTTTAAGTTGGCTAGGTTCATGAAATTTTGTCAACATTATAATATCAGTCTAGGGCACTCCACTGCATATTACCCATAGGGGAACGGGCTGGCGGAGTCATCTAACAAGGCACTGGTGAGGATCCTGCAAAAGACCATCAACGAAAGCCAAAAGAACTAGGATTCCCAGCTCAAATTTTCTCTCTGGGCGAATCACATCGCCACTAAAAGATCCATAGGGAAGTCCCCTTATGAGCTGGTGTACGGTAGAGCAACAGTCTTCCCTATTCAGCACGCATTATTTGTGGCCCGATTCTTACAAGAGAGCGAGGAAGAGCCAAATGACCTTATCAGAAGAATGAACCAATTGGTTGAACTAAATGAAACACGGGAATGTGTAAGCCACAGACTAGCATAGTACCTGGAATAGATGAAAAGCTTATTTGGCCAAAGAGCTAAAGACAAGGAAATCCAAGCCGGGGATTTGGTGCTGCGATGGGATGTCAGGCGGTCAGACAAAGGGAAACATGGGAAGTTCAACCCCCTTTGGTTTGGTCCATTTAGGGTGGCAGAGGTCAAAGGCAGCAATACCTTTGCGCTGAAGAATTTGGAATGAGACATACTCGAGATTCCTGTCAATGTACGGTTTCTCAAGCCTTACTTCCAACACTAATAGCGGGCTACGATGACCCATTGTACATATCCTCAAATTGTATATATGCCTTTTGTTATTTTCGCATGAATTGCTGTTTTGTTTTTGAATAAAATTACTTGAAAATGTTTTTAGCGATGATCCCAGGCATATCAAGAACACAAGAAAGCGGTTTGTGAGTTCTCGCCACACTCGAATGAGTGCGTCGTCCCCAATGGAGCCAATGTTGGCTTGTGTTTCTTGTGAACGGATAAGGCAACATCAGAGTTAAGCAAATAAAGAGCGAGAGTGGCTAAAGTGAACGCCAAGCACTTCAACACGGGTCGGGCAGAGTCGCAGACACCTTGCAGTCAAAAGAGGAAAGAGCACTTACCACTTACCTTTTCGCATTGCCAACCTTTTCGCCCATCGCACATCGCACATCGCAATTCATAACCGTTACCCCCCGCTCCTCATAACAAAACACTCCCGACTGCGATTTGCGGGTGGCCCCACCTCCGTCCTGCCACGTCACCCTCCACTCATCGCACTTTGCACATAGCCCTCTGCATGTTTTAACACTTACCTCCTGTTTCTCATAACAAAACTCCTCGATTCCTGATTGTGATTTGTGATATCAATTTGGGCCCCACCTCCCTGCCACGTCATCAATAGCCCTTGTCTCGCTCTTTTCAGTGTTAACCATCCCACTAACTCCACCATCACTTTCGCCATTTCCATCCATTATCCATATGTCCTATCATCGCTAAACCTCTGCCATCCTCCCCTCATCTCTGCTCCCTATCACACATCCGACGGCTCATGATCTATTTTGGCCCCCCCTCGCCTTTTGACGGTTAACGCAGGGGCGGGGGGGGGGGGTTGGGGTGTTGGCCGAAATGGCTGGTTTTGGAAACCGCCTCCGGTGTTACGTGTCGGTCTGCAGTGTTTTCACACCCCCCCCCGCCCCCCATCCAATACCACAAACCAGACAGTCCCCACCCCGAAATCCGATCTTCGGTTTTGCAAGTAAGCACAAAATGGGTTTTTGGCGGAACAAACGCAACTATGGTTTATTCAGTTTGTGCAGGAAATTTCCGGTAAAGAGCTAGGCACGCGCGACACGACTGGCTATTTCATAACGGTTAATGGGAATCATGAGAATGAGGGAGTGGAGGCTTTCGACGACAGGTGCAATCAGGTGAAGGAAGCTAGACTGCCCACTTGTTCACGATCACTCTTCGCCGCCCCATTTTGAAGATCCCAGGATTTGGTCTCCGCAGCTAACTATGCTTTTTCTTTTATTATTTGATTATGATGTTTTGCTGGTGAAATCTCAATTTCCCTCGATTTTGTTTTGATTTTCTGATTACGGGAGTGATTGCTTGATGCACGCTCTGCGAGTTGGTTAGGATATTTTGATTTTCACATGTGTGGGTCAATCATGAAAGATTATTCGATCGTAAACCGTCAAGGAGAACTCTATTTGTAGAGAGTTCAGAGATGAAAGAAGGGTTCAGAATTTTGGAGAATTTTTGCTGTAGTTTTGTATGACTGTGCTCTTTGTGCTCTGAGATACATATTTGGGAGCGCTGTTTTGAACATAATATGATATACAACGCTGTTTATTTGGATTTTAGATGGAGCAATGAGTAGTATGTATCTGTGTTCTCTTGTTTATCAGTAATCTCCTGTTTATGTATAATCATCTTTCAATGTTCTGCTGCTTTGATGATTCATGTAATGTAGCTGCCGGTGATATGCATTTTTATCCATGAATTCGTGTATTAATAACGCTCATGTGTTAAACTTGTCGTGCCCCCTTAATTCACGCTCCACGAATCTCTATTGTTGGTCACATTTCACTAACATTTGCTTCCTCTGAGTTCGCGGTAGACAGATTCTTATGACTTTTAAGCCTGTCCCTCGCGGATTCCTCCTCCGTTCCTTTTCAGCACCTCTACATATTTTGAAAGCCTCTGTTCATTGTTTCATACTAGGCCCATTTGAAAAGCCACTGAGCCATATAACCTCCCTTATTTTTATTGTTGTTGACTTGTCTTACAGAGTTTGTTACGTAAGAGTTTTATTGTATTGTTTTCCTTACCATATTTTATTGGTCCTTCTTGGAAAAGAAAGTGCATCTCAACATCTCATAGTTACTTTAGTAATGAAGTTGTTGAAGAAATTATTTTATTGTATTCCTTGTATAGATTAGTGGATCTAGGAAAAGAATTCATATTTTATTGTAGATGAAGATAGCTCAAACCTATACATGGGTTTTCTCTCTTTGTTATTTCTTATGGTATGATTTAAAGAGAAATCCCTTGGAGCTTAGTTTGATATCTGTTGGATGTGTTTGGAGGATAAACAAATTGCTTAATGGATGCAAAAGTCTACTAATTTTTTTATGCTATCACATGTGGATGCAATCTCTTCTTGTGTCATGGATATGAAACATTGAATGAGGTAAGATCATTCCTCTTCTGTTGTGTTTATCATTGAGATGTTATATATTGATGCGTGCTTCACTCTATTAGGTTGTATGCACTTATTCATTCTTGATAGGTATACTTTTCATTGGTTCTGGAGTCTATCTGCCTTACTAGTAAGTGGTCTCCCTTGATGAATTTCTGAAGTTTGGGACAGCAAGTAAAGATCTAATATAGCTTGTGCTTTGCAGCCATATTATTTCTCTTTTCCCTAATAGTACAACCTTCTACTGAACCTTGATTTGACTCTGTTTCCCAATGGAAGCACACTAGTCTTCAGAGCATCCATCCACCTTATGCTAGTCTTCAGATCATCCATTCACCTTATGTTTAATTTATAAAAAAACATTTTGCTAGAACCATCTCTTCATTTCTTGGAATTTCTTGCACAAGTTCTAGCAATCCCATTATAGGGAAGTCCTCCTTGAGCTATAGGAGAGCCGGCCTAAAGTGCACAAGAGGGTTGGTGAGGTGACAGTGGCCTCTCTCTTAGTTTCCCCAAATCCTTGCTTGAACTTTAGGACTTTTTCTCAAGAAGTTGAGGGTTTGTGTGATAACAATACCCAAAATATGACTATATTCAGAAATGTAGAAACCCTAATTTTGACCTAATTTTTCATGGTTTCAAATCCCCCCAAAATTTGGGCCACATGCTGTATTCAATAAACAGTCTCTAAAATTGTAGTAATTTTTAAAGTTCGAAGAACTTAGTTTTGACCTACTTTGAACAAGTTTTGCCTTTCCCAGATTCCCTCTAAAACTGAATCATATGCACATCCTTTTAAAAAGGGTACCCAAATATGTGATCAGACCTCAATAAAGATGTATCTTCTGAAAATAGAAATATCCAAGCTATCAAATCTGATCTTTACTTGTTTGGAGTCCTCATCTGCCCATTCATGCATCAAGTAATGCATATACTATGATGCATGCTTGGGTTGTCTGCTGAATTTTGAATGTGTTTGAACTGAAGTACTATGCATGTTAGGGATATGTGATGAAGTTTGTATATGTTTGAATTGAAGTACTGAATATGGTTCTCTTTGGTATGAATTGATTTCTGAAGAAAACCTCTCTGAAAACTTATGTATGACAACTCTGGAAATAAAATTATGTGATCATGTGCTAAGTCTGGCCAAAGTACTCACAAATAGTTGAGGTCAAATCCACCGCTAATGTATCTGTGAGCCATCGATACCATTTCAATCAGGCTGAACTTTGGATAAGTTTCTGCTGATCACAAAATGTGCTCACAAACATACTGGAACTTAACACTGAATGTATGCAGGAAAATTCATTTTTAAGTTTTAACACGAACCACAATTAGGTATTGACAACATTAAATTCAATTTGTTTTGCCATGAATGTGACAAAATAGTTGGTAAACCTGTCATACTTAAATATAGTTTTGATGGAACACTTCAAGATTTTTCTATCCTACCAGGGTTTTGAAGACTTTGTGAAAGGTGTATATGAAAATTGAACTTGAGTTTGTTGAAATAACTCTTCGTAAACTAGCAAGTTGATGTTATACAATGGTTTGTTAGAGAAGTTGGTTCTCCTCTCTATGAGTTGGTTAATGAACTATGTTTCTTGGATTCTAGAGTATTTTCCAGGCTTGAAGATTGTTTGTGTTACCCAGATTGGAAGACGGGAGAAATGTCATCTATGATTCTATCTGTCCACTGAGTGTTCATATTCAGGAGCTATTATCCGCGTGAGAATAAATTTGTAGCACAGGGAATGGCAGAGATGTAGCTATTGTACATGGAAAATGGTAGTCAGTCAACCACTCATCTTTTGGAAGAGATCTGTCATTTTCCTTAATGAATGCTGCTTATTTAGTCAAGGATGTGGAGACTTAGAAGATTTAATGAGGGTAAATGGTCTTTCTAGATGTGTTTCTTTTTACAGTAAAATGGAAGTATGGGTCTCTAACGAAGCGCTGAAATGTTTCAGAGTTTCCGAAATGAGTACGTATTGAAACATCACCTCCTAAAATGGAAACATTGGCCAAAATATATATAGAAGTGAATAACACATTATCTTGCAAGAAAAAAGGGAATAAGACCCATAGATGACAATTTAGAAGGAAAACCAAGTCTATATTAACTCTAATGGATGATTACATGGTCGTCGAGTTTCGGAGTTTCGGGTATGGCCCGAAACGTTGGGTTCCTAGCTTGCTCGTAATTTTTTTTGAATTGTTCTCCTTGAGCATAGATTATGATGCAAGGTTCTGAACACCTGTTGTTCCTTGATAATTTTTTGTGCCAACTTATACATTGATGAAGCCAAGGGCTATCTAATTGAGCCTTTTCATTAACTACCACTTATGAAAGTTATTTTGTTCAAGCGGGTCACTGTTTCTAGTATTCACAGTAGACTCTCTTGTTAATGCAAGTGTTAAATGCTTAAGAACTAAGAAACTGGATTACACTGTACACCTACAAATATTTTCAGTTCAATCTAGTGGACTTTGTGAGGATGTGTTTTAAGATTTATTGACCATTATTGAACCAAAATGCATAAATTTCTTAGACATTTCCTAGGTCACGGCCTTGAGGATTTCAAACAGACCAACAAGAGGAATGCCCATGTAGGAGATCTTTTATGTTTTTGCATATCTGCAATTCTTTGTCGATAGATTTTGGCTTGATAATACCATACCCCAAATATTGATAATATTACAAATATTGAAGCACTTTACTTTACATTAAGCAAGATAGACTAACTTAGAGGCTATGAGTGCCCTCTAGCAGAATCTCCTTGGAATCTAGTCACTCTATTTTTTTTAATCCTAAATGCATATAAATGAATTTCTATCATAGTAATCAAATTTTAGGATTCTGTTTGCCTGCAAAAAAATTAAAAACCAGAACCAGTGACCGGACCGATGGACCTAATGGACCGGGTTTCTGACCGGAACCGGTCTAACTGGTACTGGTCAGGTCTAAATGAACCGGTTTTTAAAAAAATACATTAAATAATTAATTTTTAATAAAAAAAACTATTTTTAAGATTTGCAACCATGATTCCAAGCCAATAGAGAAAAATAATGCAAAGTTTGCTCATTTATATACCATGTAAAGGTGAATATATCAAAATGGCACCGAATGCAATACATATCATTGAAAAAATACATAAGCAATGAGGCTCCAAATGGCTCATAAAGTCCAAAAACAATGCTACAAGCTATGATGCCATTGGCGTAGTCCAAGAATACAAGTTTAGAGTCTAGACTCTACAGTGTACACATGATCAATCACCAAATTCATCACCACTACTAGACACAAAATCAACATCGGGAGCTGCCTAGACATTATCTGGATCAGAGTCTGAGGATGCCTCAGGCTCATCTGCAACCTCAATACCCCTGCCACCAATAACAATAGAAGTGGACCAAATGGAAGCGCGAGTTACTCGAGCTGCATGATTAGTGCCTTCCATTGGTTGTTTTCCTTTTCTTGATGCAGCTACCAATCTTGGGTTTGATGGCACAACCAAATTTGCTCCATCCCCCGCTAATGCTACATCAATATTAAAATCAACCTCAAACACTGGATCTTCAGTCTCCTCTACCCATTCTGATGTTGGATCAATATCATCCAACACAATGGGATCTAGATTAGGTGTTTTGTTCATCATTTGGTTCCACCTCAAGCGAAGGTTGTATTGCACGAACACAAGATCGTTTAACCGTTTCTGTTCCAAACAATTTCTCTTCTTTGTGTGTATGCACTCAAAAAGAGACCAATTGCGCCCACAACCTGAAGCACTGCAAGTTTGGCTGAGGACTCTAATTGCAAACTTTCACAATTGAGGACATTGGTTGCCAAATGACTCCCACCAATGTGATGCAAATAAAAAGACATTAATTAGTAACATAGTTAATTTCATTAGTTATTTAAAAACAATTTAACTTGAAAAGAAAACAAATTGGAATTGCTTACCTAGTTGATCCACATCTCTTGCCATTTTTGCCAAGTTCTTTCCAAAGGTACCCGCTGCCATACTGAAAAGAGTATGTTGTTTATGTGTTCCCAACTGGTCTGCATGGATAGGGACCATGCGCTCCAATCAATCAATCAATCCAGCTCTGACCTCCCCATCCTATAGATGTCTTAGCCGAGCTTTATAATGATACTTTGTGTTCAAAAAATACCCAGCTGCATGTATAGGACGATGGAGTTGATTGTTCCATCTGTTATCAGTGATCTCCCATATACGGACATATTTAGCTAACTTGTCCCTCTAAACTGCCCCGTATTTGCTCCTTTGTCTGATCCATAGCCTCATAAATGTATCCCATTGCCATCTTTTCCCCATCCACCATCCTTAGCACCTTAATGAGGGGCTCAGTAATTTTTACAAGCTCTGAAGACCTTTTCCAAAAATAATTGTCAGAGACTTTCTTTTTGGTGTCTTTGCCATCTTGTCTACAAGCCCACTGAGATTCGGTCTAATCATCATAAGAAAACATTTTCTGTAGGATTTTCAGTTGAGAATTGAGACATTGCAACGTGAGGAAGTGAGTTGCAAATATTGTAATTGCATGCCTAAGAAGCTATTTGCCCCCAATGTTTTTCCTCATTAAGCTCAATATCCATGAGTGGTTGTAAATGTATTTTGTAAAGCACTTGGCATGCTCTACAATGATTTTTACCCACTCCACTTTTCCTATGTCCTCAAGCATGAGCTCTATGTAATGTGCAGCACATGGAGTCCAAAATATGGTCCTATATTTGGACTCAAGCATCTTTCCAGCAAGAACATAGTTTGAGGCATTATTTGTGATGACTTGCACAACATTCTGCTCCCCCACTTCCTGAATAATCTTATCCAAAAGTTCAAATAGAAGGGTTGCATCCTTCACCTTATCAGATGCATGAACTGATCTCAAAAACATTGTTCCTTGAGGGAAAGAAACAATGAAATTAATGATAGTGCGGTTCTTTCCATCAATCCATCCATATGACATGATGGTGCAACCTCTTTTGATCCATGACTCTCTATATTCAGTCAAATACTCATCAATGGAAGAAATCTCTTTTTGCGAAAGAGATCCCCTCAAGTCATGCACACTAGGGCCTTTGCAGCCTTTTCCTGCAGCTAAAATAGAGTCCCACATAGCTTGGTAATAAGGTGAGCGAGCAACATTGAATGGGATATCTGCATCATACCACTGTTTAGCAATGTACTGATAAGAAGTTTCTTTGCACCGTTTTTTTCCAATGTTGATCCAAAGTGGGTTGACAACTTGGCTAGGAGGAAGTGGCTGTGGGATTAGCAGTGGATGAGAAATAACTCTGGATGTTGGGTCTCTTTGTTTGTTTTGATTTTTGGCCAACAGGAGGAACATAGTGAAAGGGGTCATTGGTGGGAGGGATAGAAGTGGAGTCTTGAATCGCATAATCATCATACCCACTCTCTTTCATGGCTTCTATTAATTCCCTCTTCCTTTCAATTTTATCTTGGATGGACTTCTCCATTGCCTTAGTCTCCTCAAACTTTTCAAACTTGGCAAGGTATTCTGCCCTAACATGACCTATCACTTCATTAGGTGCATCACATGGCTTAACTTGGCCCCTTATCCCAGCCAAGTGTTGTTTCAATCTAAGAATACTCCCACCTCCAATAGATTTTTTCACAAAATTTGCATATCATCTTTCCATCAACCATATCACAATGGGCCCATGCACTGTCCTTGGCTTTTGGAGCCATCTTGACTTAAAATTATTAAAATTTGGAAATAAATCTGCCATTTAAAAAAATTGCAGCTAAGATAAATGGAAAACCAAGGCTAAATTTAGGAAACAAAATGCACATTGAAACATACAAAATTTGATAGCATAGGATTAGAGTTTTGATAGCAATAGCATAGCTGAACACATAAAAAAAATTAATACATGGACTGCAGTGAAATGAGGGATTTTTCAAGTGAAAATTCTTACCTGGAAATGCAAATTAGCTTCCTTAGCCTTCTCTTGAAGATGCCAACTCTGCTAACTGCTCCAAACTATCTCCAAAATAGCTCCAACTCCAACTCCAACTCCAACTCCAACCCTCCAAGATCGCTGCTCCAGCAAGAACACAACACTCTCCAAGCTCTCAATCAAACTCACAAAAACTCCAAATGAGATGTGTGAGACAAATGAGAGGCTGCCCCTGCTTATAAAGGATTGGGGAGGGTGTTTTTGGAGGGAAACAACACTCCTCTTCCCTCCAAAACAACCCTAAACATCCAAAAACTGCGTGCGTGGGTCCCTTTAAGTGGTTGGTTCCATCCTTAACCGGTCGGTTAGCACCGGTTTGACCGGGAAAATGGGCGAGGAGGGGTGTCTGACCAGGTATTTTGACCGGTTTAGCCCGGCTAGCCTCCTGACCGGCTGGTTTGACTGGTTACCGGTTCAAACCGGCCCGTTTTGAATACTATGGGTTGAATATGTATACTGTATTTCTTCTTTTCATACAGTTGCATATGGTGTCGATGGTCTTTTGTCACTTGAATGCTAAATTTATTAATGTACTTAATATATCTAAGTCATTAAATTGCATGCAACATTGATTGATTCATGTGCCATTGTTGGTAATGAACAGACATTTCTACAGAAGCTGATAACTTTAGGAAAGGGTTCTTCCTTGCACCAAATTGCTGTTCGATGTATGTGTATTTTACTGGAAGCAATTCCACACTTTAATTATCGGGACAGCTTGTTAGCTGCAGTTATCCCGCACATGAGCTCCTTTGAGGATTCAAACAGGTTTATCTCTTTACTCCATATTTCCATATTACAAGATATATTGCTCCTGTCTATGTTGAAATACATTTTTTTTGCTGTACAGACAGTAGTGTAGGCTAGTTTTTTTTTTTTTTTGTAATCTTTTATTTTTTATTTTCGGACTTTTTAAATAACTTGCCACACAACTAACTGTGCAGGAGACTGAGTTGTGCTGCCATAAGATCACTGTTTTTGAATGAGGGAAAGCATCGTGGTGAAGGTACAGTAGAGGCTGTTCAATTGATAGCAGATTTTGTAAAGCGCAATCATTGTCGTCTTCATCCTGACACCATTGAGGTATGTGGGAATGGGTTTATAACCTTGACAGATCTAGACATTGCTGTTTTGTATATGTCCTTCTAACATTAAGTTTTTCTTTCATATGAGGTGATGAGTTGTCAATGAGACAGGTTGAGAAATTATGCTGACACTGTAAGGTATTCAAACAAAGTTACCGTGTATCAGGCTGGACTTAAAATGTTGCAAATTTTTTAAGGTTTTGTACCTTTCTGATTGAGATATACTAGGTCACTATGAGATAATACCAAAATCTACTGAACATTGAAAGAGAGAGCAACCAGATATAGATGAATTGGGCAACAGAGAGTGTCAGCCATGCCTCAGATAGTTTTATGATGCTTTCAGAATGACAATCTACCCCACCAAATATTCTGCAGTTCCATGTACCCTATACAAATTTTGAATCATCTTTTGGAATAGTGGTGTCTTTTGCAGAGTTTTTAAAAGCATGTATTCTCATCTCAGGTATCCGATAAGGGAAATGGTAGACAAGAGAGGCTCATACGGGTATATAAACATCAAATTTCTACTTGAAGATAATATGGCAATCACTCACCAATCGTGGTAGATAACATGCCCTAAAGCCATGATATCATTAATAGATGCCCAAATTTCAGGGTCCAGTAATTTGCCTCATTTTTGCATGTAGCAGTTTATGGATAAATGTAGAAAGAACTGCTTGTAGTTGAAGTTGATTATCCTCATGGGTATTAGTGGAGTGTTACAAATAGGCATTTGCTTAGCCTTGAACTTGATACTGGATTGCTGGATTTTTCATGGTCGATTCTGCTACATATGCTTTTCATATTTAATTCTTATTTGTTTTCTTTCCTTTAGCAGTTGCCATTATCATCCATGCCTTATGCTTTCTAAATATTGCTGTGATTGGGGATTAATTTTCTTATAATCCTAGCATGATGGAAACCTACGTAGCCCAGCAATTGATGCTGCTATCTTTTTCCTTCAACTCCATTTCTCAATTAAAATTTTTATTGTGGGTTTGTTGTGGAACTCCCATCATCGTTATTTCACACTTGGGTTAGGTGCCTTTTTTGAGGTATCCCCTCTTTTAACCATCTTGATAATTTGATCCTAACATATTTACAAATTGGCTTTCTGTTTTGCTTCATATGTCTTCACTTGGTTGCTTTTGGTGAGTAACGAGTTTGATTTGATATTTTCTCATTAAATCTCAGAGATTTAACTTTGCTTATTTTTTTTTATCTAATCTCAAATTGTAAGTGGCTTGGGCTGGTTGTATTTGTAGTATCAGACATTATCTTCGGGGAAGGAGACAATTTCAACCAAGTTATAGGAGAAGTTCTTGGCCAGTTTTTAACAGTGTCTTGCATCTATTGCATTATGCACAATATTTCTTTTGTACATGGAGAGATTTATTATTGGATAATCCAGGTTGATGATTGATTGCTGTTATATGAAATGTTCATGGTTGGTGAATATTATGACAGTTGGCTCATGTATAAAACAACATTGTGGTAGCTGGTTAACTGTTCTTGGTTTCTGAATTTAAGTTATTTTGATGTCTTGTCTTTGATAGTTTTCGGTGATAAATTTCTCTTCAGGTTTTTTTATCACTATCCTTTTATGAAGATCTCAGCAGGCATAATGAGTCAAAATCAGATGGTAAGAATCGTTATAGACAGAAAAACAAAAATAATGACCTCAAGCCAAGTGGACTGGTAAAGAGTGAGAACAAAGTGAAGAAGCATCAGTTGGCTGCAAGGTTGAGAGAAGAGGTTTGGTTATGGACTCAGTTCTGTGTTGGATTTTATAGGCCTACTTTTCAATTTTAAATTTATAATGCTGTAGAAGTGTGAATTGTCATCAGTTTCCTATGTTCATCCTTCGGTATATGTTTTATCTCATATGTCTATCTGATGAAGGTTGAGGAAGATTTTAAAGCAGCCTCTTCTGCTCCAGATTCTTCAGAATGCAGAAGAATGCAAACACAGACCCTTGCTGCTGTGTTTGAGACTTATTTTCGTATTCTGAAATGCAGTTTAGACTCACAGCTAGATAGGTCAGTGCACTACAAGCAACATTACATGAATTTTTATTTGCATGAGAATTCTGGGATAGAATTCTTAATAGTATACAATGAAAATGGTGTTCAAGTAATTTAACTGTTTATTTCCATATTCTCAGGCGTAACAACCCAACAAATGGTGAACACATGCATCATGGGTTTGGACTAAGACCACTTCTTGTACCTTGCTTGGATGGGTTAGGAAAATTTTCACATTTAATCAATGTTGATTTTATGGAAGATCTGTTGGCACATCTCCAAAAACTTGCAGCTGGAGATAGCACCTTGAAAATTAGAAGCGGAACTTGTCTTCAATTAATGCTGACAGTTCCCGAACGCCTAAGATGCTGCATTGTGGCATTCAAAATTGTTCGAAGCAACCTTGATGCATTAAATATAGATCTTCGAGAGTTCTTTGTACAATTATATAATTTACTTCTTGACTGGGAACCTGAAAGGTTCTACTTTGAAGCCCTTTTAAGAAAAATAATTTTCCTCAAATAGCTGCCTAGAATTCTTTGCAATCCAAGGAAAAATATTTTGATTTTGTGGTGTCTGCTTCCAGGGACAATCACTGCGAAACACTTGCAGAAGCACTGAAAATAATGTTATGCGAGGGAAGACAACATGACATGCAGAGGGCGGCCGCTTTTACAAAACGACTAGCCTCGTTGTCGCTGCAGTTTGAATCTGCTGAGGCTATGACTGGTAAAATCTCGTTTCTATGGATTTTGGCTGGTTTTTGTTCTTATCTTCATGAGAATAACCTTAGTCACTCTGTCGATTTTATTTTATGAAAAAAATGAATTGCATCAAATCTCATGCACAAGTAAATTTGAATTGCGCAGGTGTGTTTTCCTATAAAAATCAGAAATCAAAATTAGATCCCATTTATTAAATTTAAACATAAAAATATACACATGGTAAGTGTAAAGTTGACATGAAAACTTAAAAAGATAATAATTAAGTTTTATATATATATATATTGTTTAATAAAATAAAATATATTATTACTTCTCGAACACTCTCACACACACATATATTCCATGAGAAATATCTTTATATTCCATATCAAGAATATACATGTTTTGGTCCTCGAGGGACTATCAAACAAGAAAGCTCGAAGCCATTACAAGGATATACTCATTATGAGCTCAACATGTCACATGTAGGATTTAAACTTGAGTGGGTAGGATAACTCTTCCAACCACCCGAGCTATATATACAAGAGACTATTTAAAAGAAGACATTGTGTGTGTATAAATGTTTTAATACTTGGACCTGGCCTCAAAAACATTGAGGGCCTGCTTGGATTCGGCTCAGAATCTAACTGTTTATATTGTTGTACTTTCTTTACTCAAAAAATACATAAAATATAAAAATTTTAATGAAAAAAATATTTGAAAGATTTTGAATCATGATTCCAAACATTAGAGACAATATATGCAAAATTCTTCTCATGTATATACCATACAAGCATGATTATATTAAAACGACATTGGGTGCAATGCCTATTTGAAGCAAAATGCATAGTCAACGAGGCTCTAAATGGCCTCCAAAGTCCAAAACTCAACGTGCTACAAGGATATGAGTATATCCTTGTAATGGCTTACTACATATCACTAATTGACATGATCAATGATCAAGCTCATCACCATTCGGAGCTGAAGGGCCTTTTTGAAACTGAATATAGGTCCTCAAAATTGAACACCTAGTTAAGTATAAGTAGTGGTGATCTCAATCACACCTAATGGGACCTCTCTCACTATCAGAGTGACGAGTCTCATGTTTGTAGGGTAAAGCCCAATGGTAATCCTAAATAAAAGGTGTTATCTGTGAGAAGTTCACATAAGTCTCTATGAAGAAGACAAGGTCTCAAAATTCAAAACATAGGTGCATTGGAGAATGTGCTTGTATAGTCACTGAGATTTTGTTGCGGTTCCAACCTATGTTTTGCAAAATGCCTCCCTTGGCAGTGTTGAGACTGGAAATAAACGAAATGGCGAGAGTCGGTCAAAATGGCCATGAAATGCTGTTTGCTGTACCATACGACATTTCGTGATTTTGAAACAACATATCGTGTGGCATTTCGAGGCCATTTCGACTGAAAACTGTGGTGTTTTTTACCAATTAAGTGGTTGTTTTGAGCCCTCTCAAGTGGCCAAGAAGCGCATGGGTTCCTTCTATGGCCCAAAGTTGCCTAATTAAACATTTTGTGTAATGTCTATTTCTCTCCTAAGCTAATTTCATTGAAAGAAAAATAAGAACTTTGTGAAGTGCAATAGGTTGGGATTGTAGAAGACAGAGGATCTTGTATAGGTTCATTCAACCTATGTCAAAATAATCCTCAATCGTCGAAAAAGATTTAATTATCTTTTAATCTGGACTGTCGAAATTATAATTTTGAGGAAATTCGAATTTATCATTTAATCCCATTTTAATTAACTCAAAAATAATATTTTTGAGTTAATTACTTCAAAATTTTGACTTTGACTTAACCACCAAGGCCCAAGGGTCCAAAATTTCTTGAAATTCTCAATATTCCCTTGGCCTGGGACCTTTAAAAAATATTTTTTTAAGGACCCACGAATTTTCCTATGAAGAATTTTAACTCACCTAGGACTTAAAATTAATTAAATTTCTAGCTTAGGATTTTCAATTTAAATTGGCCAAAAAATTTAATTAATTGACTGAGAAGGGATTTAATTATTTTTCCAACCCTCTTTACATAAGATAAATACATTTAGACACATAAAGGGGGAATACCCATTCGCGATAGACCCTCAAATAGCTACCCAATTCTGCGACTCAAAACATGATCTAGTAGACCAAGTAGCTTGTAATAAAATAATCTAGCCAATTAGCTAGGATTATTCCCAAACTACTTTTACAAAGACTCGATAGAAAATACTTGGACTTACGTTGCATCTTGATGACAAAATCCACCCTAGCTTTGGAGTGAGGCTGGAGGGGAAAACTCTGTCGATCACTTGTGTCGAGAAACACAAATGAATCAGTGAGACAAATAACCTCCTAGGATATAAGTCTCCACCAAAATACTAGGCTTACCTAGGTTTTTACATACATGGTGGTCTTACTTAGATCATTTACATCATAAACATGCAGAATGGGTTTACATCATTTATAAAACTATTGACTGATGATGAAATCTGAATGGTGTGAACACATCGAACATGATGAATCCCATTTGAAAAAATGGGGGTGTACTGCTATGGGGTCGTTGACAAAGTGGGGTTAACAGGTAGGATGTATTACACGCTGATTTCTACATTAGAACTAACCACATATGATATTTCTTATGATAGATTAACTGCATTTAGATTAAAATTTGCATATTTTATTACTTTTTGATTTTGTGAGCTGACATTAAGCACGGGTGATCATAAGGCATCGTGAAAAACATGCTGCCCCGTGGCTTTGATCTTTGACATGTGCAGATAACAAGTCTATGGTGACCAAGAGATTGCTAGAGTTCTCTTGACCTCTCATTTGAGTTGGAGCCAGATGTTACCCACCACTTCGTGGGTGATATCCCTAGGAGAATTTTTTCTCCATGATGGACTTCAATTGATAGCCAGCAACCCCTTGCAGCCTCCTACTAGCTCATTGTGCCATTTCTCCCCCACCTGAGCCAGCCATGTGGTCCCTCACCCATCTGTATTGATCGTATGTTTGAAGGTGGGCCTTTAGAAAGAGTGGACTTAGGTTTTGCTCCTTTCCCCTTGAAATATTTTAGGTGTTACCCTTTCATCTTGGTCCCGTGGGATCTCCTTTATTGACTATTTGGTTCTAGAGTGGTACTACTCGGGAAATCCCGACTTTGGGTGCGTGGTCACGCTCCTTTATTCATATATATTGCTCTCTTTCCACTCATTATACCCCCATTCATCATTTTTCCCACCTGGGTGGACATAGCCTCCATGGGTCGACATAGGGTCAGCCTCCCTATTCCCTTGCCCCCACCTTGGGCCAGGACTGGAATGACGCCCTAGAGGTTGAAACAGCTAAAAGAAAAAGAAAAGGCATAATTGGCCACACCTCACATGAAATTGTACCACAAAATGCAAAAGATGGTCGGGACAAAAAATAATTAGCACGCAGGAAAAATCCAATACATGAGCTCTGCCCCTTAGCCATTTCCAACACCTTGGTTCCATAGGCCCTAGATGAAGCTCCTTTGTCATTCAGGAACCCATGATTGTCCCAACCCCTGGAGGGCAATGAACCGTCCTCCCTTAAAGGGGTAATCACTGTTATATTTGACACATCATGCTCTTATCCTTGAGCCTCGAGCAGTTAATTAAAGAAAATTCATAAAAGGAAAAGGGCATATAAAGAAGGGTGGGAAACTCAAGGCCGAGACACCTCATATATCACAATTGCTCCCTCCTACACTATATACCTTGGTGTGGGCTTGCCCTTATCTGGCTGCCCCTATGCCCCAATATGTGGCCCAGGATTGCCCCTCTCATTCCCTACTTTGTTTCACTTAGTTATCACTTGCCACCCCCATTCAAAGGATGTACCTTGGATGTACTATCCCCTTTAAGGGCTGAAACCACTTAATAATGTATGTGGCTAACCCCCTTTTGGAGTATGGAGACACTAGCACATGCGAAAGCCCACTACAGATGGGCATGCCATTGTGAAGTGCCCACTTTGTTATCCATGATTTGTAAGCTGTTCTACACGATTACTCTAATGACTGGTTGTATTAGAAGCCTTGGTGATGCATTGAATCTTATACAAGATTGCAGGTGGCTTCCATTTGGGCTTGGTCTCCCTATATGGGGTTCCTAACCCCAAGAGGGCTACATTGGCACATATATGGTATGCGTAGGGAGCCATGGGCCTCCACAACAACAGACATCACTCCACGGATCCCCATCGATGTTCAGAGACTACTAGCGATCCATTTTTGGGATGATGATGACGTGCTTGGTACACTATGCCCAACAAGCCCCAAAAGAGTCCCACACTCCACGTAGGTGTCCCATGACTTGTACGATGTAATGGCAACATTCATTCCATCACTCAAGCCCTTGCAGAGGATCTACATGCATCTTCGATTCATATGGAGACCCATGGGGTCATTTATGTGCCCCTGCACCCACTGGGAGCACCACAAGTTTACTACTTCGAGAACAAGGGGCCACCCCCTTGTCCATCATAATTTGAAGATTTTATTCCTCATTGTGGCACTTCAGGATATTATTAGGGATTTTGAGGGCCCCGTGACATGTACATATTATTATTTGGTCCCTTGAGAGGGTAATTTTTCCATTTATGAGCTAGTTTGGTGGGCTTGTCACCAATAGGGGTTTTATTTGGACATTATTTTTATTAGTAGAGGCTAATGTAGGCTGATAGGCTAATTTGAACTCCTAAGAGGGGTATATATTGATGTTAGCTACATTCATTTGTATCCTAGCTTGTTTTGGGATCTCTCTCTCTTAAGAGGAACACACATTTTTTCCTAGGTGGATATTTTTCGATAATGGATGAATTTTGATGTATGGATTTGGGTTATTTCTCTCTTGGAGCTTCTTATGTGCAAATAGATGACGGTTGGATATACTCTCTAACTTTTTAAGTGTAAATTTGATGCTATTTTTCTTGTTGCTGCATACTACTCGATTGCGCTACAATTAGAGCTAATTGCCGCATGATGGAAATGTGGAATTATGTGTCTATTTAGCTTATTCTATGCATGGACCATTTCTAGATGAATGAAATGTCATAGAGATATTTTTTTCTCGATAAGCTTGCATCATTTGTTTGAAGTATAAATGCATGAAGGTCACTTTTCCTATCTTTCACTGAACATTGGACGAAGCTGACTTCCTGGGCCTCCTTGAACAAGAAACCAAATTGTTACTCATTATCATCCTTGACTCCAAATCCCCAAGTGAATTAGGCACTGGTCCCTCACAAAAGGGTGATCAATTTCCCCTATTTTGACTTTTTCCCCTTTTTCCCAAGTCTACCCCATTAGGTTGCCTAGGGCATCAAATTCCTGGGAATCTAGCCACAGGAAAACTTCGATCTCCTAGAGGCAACTGCGCTGGTGGGTCCCCTTGCTCTTCTTTGAATTTGGCCCAATTCCGACGATCGAATCTCCTATTATCTGAAGCCCTAGATCGAGGACCAAGTTTTTCCCAGTGTTTCCCGAGGTTAGGACGTGGCAGGATCAATTTGACCTTTTGAAGTAAAAATTCTTGTTTGATCCTTCCCCCTCACCTTGTCTAGGATAGGAGCATCGTTGGTTTCTATATTCGATCCTTGAAACTGGGTTGGGTCCAGTTGGTACTGTGTGGTCCCATTTCTTGTTAAAGATTATTCATCAAGGACTATTTGGGAATTCGGGTTCATATAGGATTTTAGGGATCAGGAAGTACCTCTACAAGTTGTACCCTCCATCCTCGCCCTCCATCCTCACACCTATTCCCCTAGAAGATCAATTCCCTTGCTTAAAAGGTAAGCAAGTCTCACTCTTTATTCTATACTAGGGAAAGGGTTTCCGGGGACAGTTCATACCGATTTATTGACATATCCCTCATAAGTGGCTTCCCAAAACATTGAGACTCCTCCCATCGGTGAAAGTCTGTAAAGAGCAGGGAGCCTTAGCTATGGTTACAGTGGGTTAAGTCTCCATCGTTGCCCTTGACCTAGCAGTTGCGCCTATAGGAACCCCTCTTACGTCTCTTGCTGGTTTGAGTGGTAACATTTTTGGCGTTGTTGTCGGGGACGAGACACATGTCTTGTTTCTTATACGACATATTGACATATTATTTCTGGTGACTCCATTGGAAGAACGAAGCCCTGGTTCTTCATTCAACTTCAAATTTAATGCTTGTAGGGTGAAGCAAGCATCTATCAAGGCACCTACATTCACTCCGGAAACTCCATTTTCAATTATAATATGTAAAAATCATAAGAAATGGACTATCTTGAGGAGCAGGGTTTCCCCCCTTCTCCTTATAATGACCTTACTACTGAAGAAGTTCTAGAGCTCCCTGAAATCAAAGCATGGATCAAAGGTTGGATGCCTGAATTCAAAGGGAGTTTTAGCCAAGATCGCAATGAACATCTAGACAACTTCTTTTGGGTCTTAGCCCCAGTAAATATTAACAATGAAGATATGATTATGAGATTATTGGCCTCGTCTCTTGAAGGTCAGATTAAAGATTGGTATGACACCCTCCCTCATGAGATTGCCATTGACTATGACAATTTTGAAGATATTTTTCCAAAAAGATGGTGTAGCATCCCGCAGGAAGAATGGGAGTGTCTCAGAGAAGCCTTTGTGGAAAAGCTACGCAATGAAAGGAGTAACCTTGAAAAGGATCTTGGTGAAGATGAGAAGAAAAGCCCTCCTCCTGTTACATATGGCAGGACCTTGGAAAAGGGGGTTGGTGATGGCTCTGGTAATCTGGGTGATGATTAATCTTCGTCATGTCTACATGACAAACCTAATGACTTTGAGAACATGCGTATTGAGAAAAATGAGCCCATGGAGAATGAAGTTGAGATCAGTGTTGATAATATCGGTATTAGAAAAATATCGACGAGGGTCCAGAAAACATCTTTTCGGCAATATCGGCAAATATCGGCAAGCATAAAAATTGAATAATATATTCTTTTTTTTTTCTTCATATTTTTAAACATATAAAGCAATAACAACATGAAATAAACACATTGAAACATTGATATAAAGAAAGCACTGATATATATGATGTAGTGGATGTAAAATAAAAATGATATATCAAAGTCGATACCAAATCTTGCTGATTCTTGATAATTGTCCAGTCAAGGACTCAAATGTGGAGAACCAATACAAATTAACATCACATATATAAAAATTAAAAGTATCTCATCATCATGAGTTATATATAGCAAAGCTGCAAAACAAATAAAACTAGCAACTATCTATCTGAGATCAGGATTCAGTTCCCTCTCCCTAGAAACTATCTTTCTGTCTTTTTCAGCAATTGCTTCAAGAGCTTTTTGTACAATTTCCGCACTAGAAACTGTACAAGGTATAACATCATGTCCAGGGAGTCTAGCTAGATGGTATTTCAATTGTATAACCCCTCCAGCCATCTTGGTCCCACACAATCTGCATGATAGGCATGTTTGATTTGTCCCACCATCAAGCTCCCCATACTCCCAAAATGGGTCCAAGGATTTTGGCATATTTGTAGTGAACTAATTCAAATTTCAAACCTAGGGCACCAAAAAAACAAATAATTGGCATTAAACACGCATACACAAAAAAATGGCAATAAGAGGGTGCATAAGAAGGTAAAAAAAAATGAAGCTTGTTGTCCAAATATGAAGAAAACCCTTGCATTGGCTCATGGGGATGAAAATCATAGCAAATGGAAAAAAACAAAGAAACAAAATCTTGGTAGGCAAAGATGCAAGCAAGCAATACACTAAATCTATGAAAACAATCATTAACATAGGGGTTTTTAAGAACATACCTATTAATGGAAGAAATGAAGTTTCTCTCACTGTTCTTCATTCTTTGATCAACAAAAAATTCCGAGTTGATAGTGATAATGGTTCTTTGATCCTCAATCCCTCCTTGACAATCACCACAAAGCTCGTCCCCTTCCTTCTCCAAGCCTCATAGATGAAAATGACAAAAAAAAAGACAAATTTCCCTTTTCTAGCCGTGACCCAGGAGTGCTCGGCGATATTTACCGTCGTCGCGCGATATTTTCCCGACGATATTTCGTCTTGGCGATATTTTCTCGGCGATATTTTCCTGAAATATCGGCGATATTTCAAAGAGAAAATATCGCGATATTTTCTCGACGATATTTCATCTCGCCGAAAATATCCCAATATTTCCAAATATCGCCGATATTTTGGCGATATTATCAACACTGGTTGAGACTAACCTTACTCTCTTCAAGGATAATACTGTCGATAATTTTCCTTTTAATAACATTGAGGAAGGTGATCCCATTAGGCCCTTAGAAGATGACATTGAAGATTACTTCCATGTTGAAAAAAGGAAATGGGAAATTGTTGGTCCTCAATTTGATTGTGCTCCCATCTATGACACTGATGAGGATGATGAGGTTGATATTAGTATTTGTTTTCCCTCGAGCATAACTTATGATGACATATCCATTGATACCCTTGGGAAGAAGGATTTTTATTTTCCTTTGCTCAAGGAGGAGCATTCAGAGGCAGTTGATTCTCCTTTTAGGGTAGATTCAATCATTGGTACTAATGATGATGAAATCAATAAGGCTCCCACCTGCCTTCCTTATGATTCTATATTCAAATCAATTGAGCTTGAAGATTATGATTTGGAGGGAAAAACACCCGTTGAATATAATGTTTCACTCTCTCGTTCGTCTTTTCCTCTTGTCCATCATCTTAAGTCTCCCTCAAGTGATTCCCTCACCCCTTCTCATATGATCTCAAGTGTCCGTGAGCACTTTCCCCCTTTCGAGTGTACTGTCAAGGAGGAACCCCTCGGTGATTATACTTTACCTCCTTGGACGCACCCTCGGGGTTTTGATCACCCCATGTCCTCCCTTCTCTAGTGCGAACAATGCATCAAACACCCTAGTTGTTGCACTTCTTTCTCTCAACATTCCTTCCCCTCTTGTCACGGCTCGGTGATATCTACAAAACATAATACCATAAATAATGATCATAATAAGGAGTTCTTGAGAGTGATTATCCATTCCTCCATTCTGTACTTGGAGGGAAAGCCCGACACTGCTAGATCGACTCATTTTCTTTCTCCTAGGGCTTCCTTTTACGGTTTAACTTCAAGACAGATCATGTTCTCCTGCCTCCTACCCCCGTCATCCTCCATATGACTATGACCACATTCGATTTGAGATTTACTGTGTGAGTAATCATAATGGAAGACATGAATATATTGATATTGACATGATGATAGGGTGGTTGCCCCGGCTATATGATTACATGTAGTGATAACATATCTATATGCATGTTAGGGTAGAATGCAGTACATGCTAATTTCTGCATTAGAACTAATTGCATATGATATTTCTCATGATAGATTAGCCGCATTTAGATTAAAATTTGCATATTTTATTGCTTGTTGATTTTATGAGCTGACATTAAGGATGGGTGATCATAAGACACCGTGAAAAACATGTTGCCCCGTGGCTTTGACCTTTGACATGTGCAGAAACAGGTCTATAGTGACCGAGAGATTGCTGGAGTTCTCGTAACCTCCTGTTCGAGCAACCTTGCCCACTTCGAGAGATTACGTCCCAGTTGGAGCCAGATGTTACCCACCACTTCGTGGGTGATATCCCTAGGAAAATTTTGTCTCCACGAAGGACCTCAGCTGGTAGCCAACAACCCCTTCAGCCTCCTACAGGCTCGTCATGCCATTTCTCCACCACTTGAGCCAGCCGTGTGGTCCCTCACCCATCTGTATTTATCATATGTTTGAAGGTGGGCCTATCGAATCTAAAGGTATTTCTTGTCATTTGGTAATTGAGTATTGGGTTTGCTTATCATGGATAATTCTGGGCATGGATTGATGGGAGCATTTGGTAGAAAGAGTGGATTTAGTTTGTGCTTTTGTCCCCTTCATGTCTTTTGGGTGTTACCCTTGCATCTTGGTCCCATGGGATCTCCTTTACTAGCCATTTGGTTCTAGGGTGTTGATTTTTGGGTAGCATCGGATGTGCTCTAGCTCCGAAATTTTGTGGAAGGGCTAGAACACATTAGATCTCCAAGACCTAGAAATCACTTGGAGAAATTCCACCCGGAATGCAAGTTATTCAAATAATTAATTATTTTTAATGAATCCTAAGTTAAAAATTAGGGAATTAAAATAATTAAAGTGAATTAACTTAAATGTGGGTGAGAAGCTTCTAAGTGACGTGGATCAAGTCTGTTTTAATTTGAGCCATTTATAAAATATTAGATCATGGTCATTGATTTATCAACAGGAAAAGTATAAATGAAGACTTGTGGGTCAGTTTAAGATAAGCCAGGCAAATACTCAGTAACTCGAGGGATATCGATTCTTCAGAATTTAGAATTCGATTTCAGAGGGAGAGTTGTAGGGTGAAGGAAGAAGAGGGCTTCAACATCAGTTAGAGCTGGAGGGAGAAGGATGTAGAGAAGCAGAGGGGCAACACAAAGGGACATCGCAGATGGAATACACAGAGAGGCGGTGCAGTTGAGGACGCAGTCCTCATGCAGTCCTTTGCAGAGGATCACGCAGAGGTGACGCAGTGGAGGCCAAAGAGCCTCTTGGGTGTCGAAATTTCGTCGGAGGTTGGGAGAAAATTATCTTAGGTGTTTTCATGAAAGTTTCTCCGTTATTCTGCCAGTCATTCCTTGAAAAGAGATTGTTGCTGAAGATTAATAAATAAATCGTCATCTGCTGCACCAGTTTTCCTGCATTGGGTTTTGCCGGGGACAATTGTCAAAAAATAACTATGTTGATGTGATTGATTTTTGTGCTTATATTTCACTGTTCTTTTCTCTATGAAATTATGTGATAACTACAGTAGAATTTATTTTGATGTTTACTGAAGGGTTTTTGTAAATAAATTATTGTGGAAAATAAGTAGGAAAAAAAATCAGTTGTTGCAGTAGAATTTTTGATTTGAAATTTTCACATGGTATGAGAGTTGAGATCGGGTAACAGGGTTGGAGACTCTGCAATGAAACATGGTCTTGATGTTGCTGGAGCAACAACTCGAAAGGGTTCACATAGTTCTCTTGAGAAAGAGGAAAACATGAAAGATACGATGGATCCCAACATCTCTGTGTTGACTTCCAGATTGGAAGAAGAAGTCGCTTGCTTGTCAAGCTTTGCTACCTCAGAGGTTTGGTATTTTGATAGTATGACTTTTGCACATATGATGGGAATACGAGAATGTTTCTCGAGCTATCAAGAAGAACAAATGAACTTCAAAATCACCATGGGAAATAAGGAAAAATGTACCCCTATTGGAAGAGATACTATAGTTTTTCAAATTGAAGCAGGAGATTGGCTTCAGCCGACCAATGTGCTGCATGTGCTTGGTTTGGGGATGAACTTGCTCTCTGTATGTCAGATACAAAACAAGGGCTATGATGTATATTTCATTGGAAAGAAAGTATATGTCAAACATCCAAGTTTGAAGAAGTTCCAAAATTGGAGTCAGGAGCAACAAATTGTATAAGCTGTAGTTAGAATCTCCAATGGAACTGATAGGCGACAGTCGTGAAAAAGTTTTGAATGAGCTATGGCACAGAAGGATGGGGCACTTATACCATGGTGCTCTAAGAATTCTCAAAGAGACTGTCACAGGAGTTCCAAAATTAAGCACCAAACAAGATGATGTTTGTAGAGGGTGCGTACTAGGCAAGTACGCCAAAGCAGCTTACTCTGGAAGTAACAATAGGGCGAAGAGTGTTTGGGGGCTAATACTCTTAGATATCTACTGACCAACATCCACGAGAGCTCTTAGTGGCGCTGAATACTTCGTCACCTTCATTGATTACCATTCCAGGAAAACTTGGATCTACTTTCTAAAGACCAAGGATGAGGTCTTTGATCGATTCAAAGAGTTTAAGGCTCTGGTTGAGAAACTGACAGGGAAGAGGATACAAGTTTTGCGTTTAGACAATGTTGGAGAATATATCGATAAAAACTTCATTGAGTTTTGCGCAAGGGAAAGCATCAAGAGAGAATGGACCGCTCCATATAATCCGGAGCAGAATGGGGTTGCAAAAAGGAAGAACAAAACTATTGTTGAAGCAATGAGGGAAATGTTGTCAGGACATGCCAAAGTTTCTATGGGCAAAAGCATGCAACACAATTGTGTATGTTCAGAACAAGATTCCTCACAGGACACTAGTTAAGATTACACCAAAGAGTGTTTTCATTGGCAGGAAGCCAGAAGTGAGTCATTTCAGGATCTTTGGAAGGTTTCCATATTGCCATATTCCCGAAGAAAAGAGGAAGAATTTGGATCAAACTGCAGAAAAATGATATTTGGTGGGATATAGCGAGAATGCTAATGCATATAGAATCAACATTTCTGGCAGTAGGAAGATTGTAGTACGACGAGATGTAAAGTTCATGGAGGACAGAGATTTTAGGAAATCCCGGGAGATGCCTTTCGAAATGCAGTCAGTGGATGATCCATTGGTCCAACCACTTCGACCAGCCGAAACTATCACCAGTGCTTCTCTGAGGCATAAGAATCCAGAGGTATTACTGTTGAAAAGTGTAACTGGGTCGGTCTTCATGTTGGCTATGTAATTATGTATTTATGAAAGGAAGAAGACAAAGATAATAAAGTGTATTTTTAGTGTACTTGCTTCATGGGTATGATGAGCAAGATTTTATTAAGTAGATGGACTTCTTCTTGATGTTCATTAGGTTTGAGTTAAGTGTCAAATCTAGTCTAGCTATATGCTCCAGGACCTTGTGAAAGAAGCTCACAACAAACCTCAATGCAACGATGAAAGACAAGCCTCAAAATGCAAGAAATGAAGTACCTCATCAACGTTGAGATAAACATTATCTAGTCGGCCTCACTCACAGCTATATGGTCAACTTGCTTAAGGGGATGTGCCCTATATATATATACACATATGGTATGCTGCCACAACAGAAGAAATCAATGCGAATACCTCTGAGTCTACAGTGCGGATAAAGGAAGACTGCAGATCTATCTGAGTTAAAAGGAGTGGATGTATATGAACCTATTGCGGAGTTACCTCTAAACTACAATGCTGAAAAGGGACAGCATATAATGCGAAGAATGGAACAGGAAGCAAGTAATGCAGATATGTCCTAGTCAAAAGGTGCGAATTGCACTAAACCTACAACGGACATCACTAATTAAGGAATGCAGACATCACCGAGTAAGCAATGCGGATATCATACAGATTATGATGTGGATGTATTACAATGCAGATATCTCAAAGATTAGTATGTGGAAATCTCCAAGAAGTAAGTGCGAATCTATCTGAAAATACAGTGTGGATGAAAGACAAAAAATAGTGTGGGTTCAAAAGGAAGAGAAGTGTGAAATTTTAAGGTGAGCAAGTGCATATATATAAGGTAAGTCAGCGTGGAGAACAGTGCGGTTTTTACTGTGTATGAAATGCAGGCTTCAGGAGCTACGTATAGGATATAATGTGCGGACTTATCAACATTGTCTTAGTGCCTATCTCAGACCCTAAAGCAAGGAAAAGGGTGCGTATATACTATTGTTGTTTGATGTGTGATTCCAGAATTAAGAAAAGGTCCTATAAGATAAAGTTAAGGGCAATGTGCTTAAAGGAAGAATTTTATGAAGTCAAGACGATGATTAGTGGATGGGGAAAGATTGGCTATGGGCTTCATTTATGAGGCTATGGATCAAGCAAAGGAGCAGATAAGGGCAGCATGCAAGGACAGAGTGGCTAAGTATGGGCCCATTTGGGAAATCATTGATCAGAGATGGAACAATCAACTCTATCGCCCGATACATGCAGCTGGGTATTTTCTGAACCCAAGGTATCATTATAAAGCTCAGGAAACAGGAGCTTTGACTGGGGAGGTTAGAGATGGATTGATTGATTGCATTGATCGCATGATCCCCACAGAGAGTGAGCAGTTGAAGATACACAAGCAGATCACTATGTTCAGCCATGCCACTGGTACCTTTGGCAAGAACCTTGCAAGGATTGCAAGGGAATCAGATGAGCCAGGTAAACAAAGAATTTCAATTTTCAAATCTATATTTTATAATTTATTATTTTGTATAATTGTTTATAAAATTATAATTTCAATTTCAAAGTTGGATATAAATTGTTGAGCTAACTGAAACTCATTTTTTGCAGCACAATGGTGGGAGGCATTTGGTAGCCACTGTCCTGAATTGTAGAGGTTTGCAATCCGCATTTTGAGTCAAACTTGCAGTGCTTCTGGGTGTGAGCGCAATTGGTCCGTCTTTGAGAGGATTCACACACACAAGAGAAACCGTTTGGAGCAAAAACGGTTAAATGATCTAGTGTTTGTCCAGTACAACCTCCGACTAAGACGGAACCAATTGCTGAACAAAAGACCTGATTCAGATTCCATTGTGTTGGAGGATATTGATCCAACATCAGATTGGGTAGTGGAGTCTTGTCCACCAGAGTTTGACAGGGAGAGTTCACTTGACTTCGATTTAGATATGGAGGCGACTATGCTCAATGTAGATCCATTAGTAGCAGACCCAGTCCCAGGCCATCCAGTTGCAGCCGCTGCAGGTACAGGCACTTCCTCTAGTCAGCCACGACGGAGACGCATAGCTCGTCTATCCGATTCTCAAGGTGGTAAGGGCAAGGGTATAGTTCCAGTCGAGGATGTTGATTCAGAGGAGGAGGCAGAGCGAGCGTCTTCCCCCCATGGTTCAGAGTTTGAGGAAGAGCCAGAGGACATTGGCTTGTCAGATTCAGATGACTAGCAGTAGTTACTAGTTACTAGTGACTATTCATGTTTTGTTGTAGAGGCCATTTAGAGCCTCCTTAGTTATGTTTTTTGTTTTGATCTCTATATCATCATCATGTATTGGTCCTTGGACAGTGCACTGGGTGCAATTTTGATATAATGGATATATTCATGAACCTACTTTGATCATATGTTGTCTTTTGTCTATATTGTAATGCTATGTGTTTGGAAACATGAATAAAAATCTTTAAATTTATGTTTTTGTACAAAAAAATTAATATTTAATGTATTTTTTACAAAAACCGAGTCATTGAAACCGAGTCGACCGAGTCATTACCGATTCCGAGTCATTACCGAGGCCCGGTAGCTGACCGAAAACGACCCCCAAAGAATACATAGAAAATACAACAAAATAGAACCTAAAATTTTCTCCCCCATGGAAATTTCGGCCCTTGGAAACTTGGCTTCTGCATTGTGTAAATCGAACTCCTTTTTCCTAGTTTTGTCTGATCCTCTATGCACTAGAGGAAACTTGCCTTTCACCTAGGTCATACAACTCCCTTGTGCAAGTCTCTGTCTCCCCTCTCCAAGTTCTTGGCCTCTTCTAAATTCTTCTCATTGGAATTTCCCTGCTAGACATGTTTTTTCTCTTCGGTCTTGAGCAACGTTATTTGAAACGAACTATTGATTGAACCAGTAGACCCCCTGAACTTGAAATCGGTTAGAAGCAGACCGAAACTAGTCAAAAAATCGAAGCAAAAAACTGGTCAACCAAAAAATGCAGAAAATATTCAAATATAAAAGAAAACATATATATTCATGTGCATCCATCTTAATCCATACCATTAATATGCAAAAGTTCTCATTTATATAGCAAGAGTGCATATAGGCAATTTAGTACTTAGTACAATGCATCTCTGAACCAAAAATACATCAACAAAGAGGCTCTAGATGGCCTCTAGTGTTAAAAAGAAATCATGTTACAACAAATACCTATATATCATAAAAATCATTGCATAAATTGGGATCCTTATCATCAATATCACCCTCTTAGCATTAAAAAAACTTCACATGTCAATTCAAGATTTTATTTGAGTGAGGATACATTTATACTAGGGTCATGACTCATGATAGAGGAGATCAACAACCAATGCCACTAACATGAAGGTACAAAGAGGACTTGCTAACAACCAATGCCAACCAAAAAATGCAGAAAATATTCAAATTTAAAAGAAAACATATATATTCATGTGCATCCATCTTAATCCATCCATTAATATGCAAAAATTCTCATTTATATAGCAAGAGCGCATATAACAAAATTAGTACTTAGTGCAATGCATCTCTGAACCAAAAATACATCAACAAAGAGGCTCTAGATGGCCTCTAGTGTTAAAAAGAAATTATGCTACAACAAATACCTACATATCATCAAAATCATTGCATAAATTAGGATGCTTATCATCAATATCACTGACTTAGCATTAAAAAAGCTTCACATGTCAAATCAAGCTTTTATTTGAGTGAGCATACATTTATACTAGGGTCATGATAGAGGAGCGCAAAAACCAATGGCACTAACAGGAAGGTACATAGAGGGCTTGGTGCTCTTAATTGAATGCTAGATCAATACCCTTGCACACAACAGAATCCCATGGAAACGCTATAATCCCCCCAATCCTGAAATCCTAAAAATTATTAAGTACGTCAGATTTTGAGTGGGATCTAAAATTCTACTTTCTCCATATGAAATCCAGTGAAGTCAGAACCACTCTTAAACATCCCGAGTCAATTAATGGTAATGTTAAAAAATTAAGTAAAAGATGAAATGAGTATTAGGCTGCCCCACTTACAAATTATTGTTTTCATTAAAAAATTGCGATTGGAGGATCCTTGGTTGCATTGTACAAAATCGGTTGGTTTCGTAAAAAGCCAACTAGTTCACTGAAAAAAGGCCTATTTGGTACCAAACTGGCTAGTTCCATTCTAGAACCGACCGTCTAGTTATTGAATCAACCTTTTCGAGTTCTGTGCCACTGGTCAGACCAATTTAGGCACCAAAATGGTTGTGCTGCCGGGTTACACTGGGTCCAGTCTGGTTTCGATAAAATTAGTCTTGAGTTTCTCACTCTTGAGAAATTCGCTCTCTCGATGAAATCATTGTGTCTTCCACCTCTCCCTTAGGCTTCTTTTATATTTTCTGATTGAGCTATATCCCTAACCGTAGATCACCTAAGTGATGTATGGCTAGGATTAGATCCTAAGGTTCACTTGGGATCAATGGTAGAGATTAGATCTAACTCATTAAAATGAATTAATTCACTCTTCGTTAGAAAGCCTTAGCCCAATAGGCAACATTAATTAAATAGTTAATCAATATGCTTAAGAATCATAAAAGTCACTTTGCAGATTAAGCAAGTTCCTAAAGAGGCTTTTGGACATCTTCTGCATGCTTGACACCTGGCCTACGCAGAAGCACTTGTTTCAGTTATCATCATCAACAAAGAATGTCACTAGCATAATTGGATTGAGTCAACTTGATCCCATTATCATCCTAGCTGATCTCAAGTTCAAGTAAGTATGACAACAATCCCATACCAGTCATGGAGAACTTGTTGGGAGGAAGAGGTACCAATTTGAAGTGTTGTTCGCCCTGAGGGAATTGTACTCATCCTCCCAATAGGTTGTCCATGACTACTTGCTGCATTGTACCGGTGTTGATGGTTACTTAGGCTACATGGTATCATAGTATGGGCTCGCCCTTCCAGACAATAGTCACATCTTTCTTTCCCTAGAAAGTCAAAATCTGAAATAACCATGGATGTAATAACAATTTCGACCTCCCTCAACCTATTAAGCATGACGAATGAGAAGGAAAAGTGAGTATTTGCAATCTTCGGCAATTATAGATGTGCATAGGTTTTATAGATTTGTGAGGGCATGGGTACAGTTCTGTTAAAAATAATGGATATGGGGTGCATCGTCAATTAGCCTTCCCATCAATATCACACTTGAAGTAATAGATATTAGTGCTAAATTTAATGAATGAATAATGGAAGATGCCAAAATACCTATGAATATTTAGTTTCCACAATCATGTTGAAAACCTTGCCGAGGCATAATCTGTGATAATTTGCACATGAGAATCAACAACTACTTCAATGAATTTGATCCATTGCTTTTAAGAAGTTTTTCAATTCTCTGATGACACCAAGAAATTGATGAGGGGCTAGCATGTAGAAAGTTTAGACCCAACCCCGGTTATCAGTTTCTCCTTATCACTCCCATAAATGCCCATTCCCATAATCATACATTCAACAAGCTGGAAATGATAAATATTTTTGACAACACAAATTCTGGAAATTTCACAGTGTTGGAATTTGCAGAAATAAAACACAGAAAATATTTCAGCCCCACACACAGAAAATGACACGCTGATTTTTGGTCAATATGACCCTAGAAAAACCCCCTACAACTCTTGGGGAAAACCAGTTTGAAAGCTCTTCTTTATTTCTGTATATTGCTTTTACAAAGAAATGAAATACACAGTAAAAGTTCCAGCAACCAATAATTTTTACTTATCTCGAAAACCGTGCTTGTACTCCACTTTGATTTTCGTGCCAATGCAAAACAAAAAAATTATAGCGAAAGGTACAACATTAAATGTTGTACGAAAAACATGGAAAAGTGTGCCAGAACAACTGTACGACCCTGCTCGAAAATTGTGCCAAAGGTTACCTCGAAAACTATGCCAATTACTGCTGTACAGACCTCGATTTCTGCGCTGCTTTGCTACTGTATGGACCTTGAAAACAATGCCTCCTTTGCTACTGTACGGACCTCGGAATCTGTGCTGGTATTGCTGCAATAAATGATATTCTCCCTTGATTTTCGTGCGACTTGCCTCCAAAATCGTGCTCCTGCTTTGCTGTATGGATTTGCTGAAATAGTGCTGCCTTGGTAAATGTGCCAAGGTGTTGTTTGTCCTTCTTCTTCTCTACTTAGAAATTTCTCCTGCTCTCTTTCTCTTCTCCTCTCTCAATCTGCTCATGAAAGAATGAATGACGTTTTCTCTTCTTTTCCTCCTTTAACCTAACCCTAAGTGACTTTTAGGGAATCCGTAAATGCAATGGCTGAGATAGCTTTAGATGCTGAGATTAAATGTGCATTTAATTCTCACTTTCTAATTTTTAATTCACCCCACTTAAATAAAGACACACTTAGCCTTTTATTTCCATAGTCGCTTTTTCACTTTCTAATTTCACATTGACTTTAATAAAGTCACTTTAAAATTAGACTTTGTAAATTTATCACTTATAAAGCAGTGTTCCACGGGGTCGCGTCCCCCAGGGTCGGGTGCGCGCACCCCTCGCACCCGGGACGGGGAGTCTCCTGGGGGTGCGTTTCCCCGCGCACCCTTTTTGGGGAGTCGCGGGGAGTCGCGTCCCCCCAGTGTGGGGGACGCGACTCCCTGCGACTCCCCAAAAAGGGTGCTTCTGGGCATCCCCCTTTTGAAGGGGGACGCGACTCCCCGCGACTCCCAAAAAAGGGTGCTTCGGGAATTTTTTTTTTTTTTTTTTAAATAAAAAAAATTGTAAGTTTAAAAAAAGTTTACTATTCATTATTCAATGATTCATTTCATTTCTAGCTCTTCGACCTCCAGCTGACCTCTGCTACTTTGACCTTGACCTCTCTGTGTCCTTGATGTTGATTTTATTTTCAGTGCTAATTAATAAATTATCTATTTTTACTTTTAAGTTGTTGACCTCACACTGATTCCTAACTCTTGACTCTTAACTATTTTTGAGTTTGAAACTTTGAGTTATATAAATTTACTATTTACTATTTACTATTTAGTGTTCAAAGTTCAAACTTAGTATCTACTATCTACTTCTAGTATGTTTTGCTTTCAATTTCGATTCTAGAATGATGAATGATGAAATTAATTTTTAAATCAATGTACATTGTAGATTGTAGAATGATGAATGATGAATGATATGGAATCATGGATCAATGTATTTGAAGATTTCATTATTGAATGATCAATGATTATGGATGAATATTAGAATAATGAGTATGTCATATGAATGATGTATGTATCAAAATGAAAGATGAGGATGGATCAATGTATGTCATTATTCAATTCAATTATGAATTTAAATTTTATCATGTGTAGATCAAATTTCAATTTTCAATGTATTTACTATTGGTATTCATAATAGTATATAGTATTAGTATATTATTATTAGTCTATTTAATATTTATGCTTTCATTATTTATTATTTAACAATGAATATGAACTTAAATTATATATATATATATATATAGTAAAAAATTATATACCCCGACGACTCCCCGCACCCCCGAAATTTCCCTAAAATTTCAGGGTACTCCCACACGTCCCCCCTGTGCGTCTCCCCGCACCGGAGTCTTGGTGGAACATTGTTATAAAATCACTTCTAAATTAGATTTGACTTTACCACTTATAAAGTCACTTTAGGAGAAAAAGATAAATACATTTGGACACTTTTCTCTAGGCCAAAGATCAAAGCCTTAGGGAACCACTTGTCCTCTAGTACCCAAATTTTAACACTCCCTCTTACCGAGGAAAGTGTTCCTCACCAAACCCATCTTGTCTCTGAAGTAGACATGCTTGCCCCATGGTAAGGCTTTGGTGAATATGTCTACTACCTGCTCATCTATGGGAATATACTCAAGCTTCACAGCTCCCTTCTGAACATAGTCTCTGATGAAATGATATTTGATCTCGATATGCTTTGACTTGTCATGAAATACTGGATTCTCCGTGAGTTTAATGCAACTCTGATTATCACAGTAAATCACTGAAGGTCTCAACGCTTGACCAAATAAGCCAAACATCATCTTGCGAAGCCATATGGCCTCACAACTAGCCAAAATGGCTGCCATGTACTCTGCTTCCGCTGAACTCAATGCAACTGACTTTTGCTTCCGGCTGAACCACTACACAACTGCCAAATCCAACCCAAAACAACACCCTGAAGTGCTCTTCCTATCAGAAGCACAACCTTCCCAATCTGAATCAGTGTACCCTGCCAATCTCACTCCATCTCCCTGTCTATAATCCATACCATAATCCACTGTCTCCTGCAAGTAACGCAAAATGTGTTTTGCAGCAACCCAGTGCACTCTCCTGGGCTCACACAGGAACTGGCTCATCGTGTTGATTGCAAAACATAAATCTAGTCTAGTGTTGATCAAATACATCAAGGAACCAATCAGCTGTCTATACAATGTAGGATCCACCAACTCGGAATCAGAAGCGTGAAGCTTCTTCCAGTTAGTGATCATAGGTGTCGACATGGGTTTGCAATCCTCCATGTTAAATCTGCTAAGAATGTCCACAATATACTTCCCCTGTCCTAGGAAGAAATGCCCCTCCTCTTGCCACACCTCCAATCCCAAACAGTAATGCATCAAACCAATGTCCTTCATCTCAAACTCTGAAGCAGGATCTCTCTTGCAACCCTCTATGAGTCTCTCTGCAGCTATAATGACCAAGTCATCCACATACAACACCAAAATTAGAGGCTCCTCACCTACCACTATAAAGTATAGGTTCAGATATGCATCACTCTTTCTGAAACCAATCTCCTGCAAGTACGTATCAATCCTGGAGTACCAAGCTCTGGGAGCTTGCTTCAGGCCATAAAGTGCCTTCTTAAGTCTGCATACATGGGACTCCTTCCCATGCACCTCAAATCCCTGCGGCTGCTCAATGTACACCTCCTCCTATATGAAGCCATTGAGAAATGCGATATTCACATCCATCTGGTGGATCTTCCAACCCATCTCTGTTGCTATCGATATAATGGAGCGAATGGAAGTATATCGAGCCATGGGAGTGAAGGTCTCCTCATAATCAAATCCCTCTACTTGGGAGAACCCTCTAGCCACAAATCTAGCCTTGAACTTCTTGATGCTGCCATCTGCAGCATGCTTTACCTTGTAAAGCCATCTAGAAGTAACGATTGATTTCCCTTCAGGCCTCGGCACCACCTCCCAAAGATCGTTTTTCATGATAGAAGAATACTCCTGCATGGGCTCTCTCCAGACTTGCTGGCTAGCTGCCTCCTCATAGCTAGAAGGCTCAGAGTCAATGATGCTAGCAACCAATGCCATATAGCTACAGAACCGCTCAAGTGGTCTGCTCTCTCTGACCTGTCTCTTCGGCCCAGCAACAGATGTGGCCTCTTTCAAGGTGTCTTGAAGCCAGTTGGGCTTCCTCTTCCCTGAGCACACTTCTCCCACCAGAGTGAAAGAATCCTCATTCTCCTCAAAAGCCTGAACTCCTGAAGGCCTGCCAACTAACCTTCTGCTTGAACTTGTGCCTGTAGATGCCAAAGTACCGTGTGAATTGTCCATCAATGGGCTACCCTATGAACTGCTCTGCAAACTTCTTTGCATGCTGCCCGAAGCACCACCCATCTGACTCTATGAGCCACTCCTCATTGATGGACCTAACACCGTAATCGACGTACCTCCTGATCCCTATCTATTGGATCCCTATGACTGACTCAACTGCTCTTGAGGGTCTGGTGAATCCAGATACTCTAACTCCCGTGACCTCCTGAAAGCCCTATTCTCCTCGAAATTCACATCCCATTTGACAACAACTCTCTTTCGCGTAGGAATATAAATCTGAAAGGCTTTCGAGGTCTTACTATAACTCGCAAAGATGCCCTTCTCTGCAGTGGGCTCTAGCTTGGTCCTCTTCTCCTTGGGAATATAGGAGTATGTAATGCACCCAAAGATACAGAAGTGACCAACATTGTTCTTCCCAAGAAAAGCCTCCTCCGGAGTCACATGCCCCAAGGCTTGATGTGGACTCCTGTTTTGTAAGTACACAACAGTGTTGTAGGCCTTTGCCCACAAAACCAAGGGTAACCCCTAATCATGTAGCATGGCTTTGGCAGCCCCAACGATGGATCTTTTCTTCCTCTTCGCAACCCCGTTCTGCTCGGGGTTGTAAAGAACTGTGAACTCCCTCCTGATGCCTACCTCCTCACAATAATCAACAAAATCACCAAGGGTATACTCCCCTCCATTGTTCGACCTGAGGGACTTGATCTTCTGACCTGTCTAAGTCTCAACAAGAGCTCTGAACTCCTGAAACCGCTTGAAGACCTCACTCTTGGTCTTCAAGAAATAAATCCAGGTCTTCCTGGAGTGATCATCAATGAATGAAACATAGTACTCATATCCACTCAAGGAAACATGAGACATCCGACCGCTCAGATCGGTATGAATCAAATCAAGAATCGCAGTTGATCTACTGTCACTGCTAGGAAAAGGGGATTTGGCAAACTGCTCCATAGCATAACCTCTGCATGTAAAAAATGATCAGAACTGAAATCTGGCACACCTGTGGTGATTCCCGCAATGTCCTCAAGGCCCCATGATACATGTGCCCCATCCTGCGGTGCCAAATCTCGCACAGCTCTGAACTGCTAGCTCTACTGCCCGTATTACTACTCAATGCCATAAGGGGCTGGAATGAAAACTTGTACACCTTGGCATGGCGTACACCAATCACTTTAGCTGAATCAGCTGGAGTTCCCCTAGGATATATAACCACTTGTCCTCTCCTGAACAATACCTCATACTCTCTGTCTTCCAATGCTGAGACGGATATATGGTTCTTCTTCATCCCTGGCACATATAGAACATTTGACACTTTCAAGGGAGGTTTCGGTTCCCTATCAAATGTCAATGTGCCCACACCCACTGCTCTAACAATGTTGTCATCTCCGAGTACTACCTCTATATCAGTGCCACTCTCTGAAAGATTTGAGAAGTACTCACGAACTCCTGTCATATGATGAGAAGCCCCACTGTCAACATACCAAATACCTGAAGATGCTCCGCTAGTGGAGGGAAGTGCACACTCCCTCTAAACCTGTGTGGCAGGTGATCCTGCACTAGTGGACTCAAGAGCAATGAAGCCAAACTCCGAGTCAAAGCTCTCCAAGAAGTTCTCTATTTCTGCTGATGCTGCAATGGTCTTGTTCTTTCCCTTCTTCTTCTTCTCCAATTGCACAGCGTCCCAACTTTTGACAATTCCAACATTTAACTTTGGAAAAGTCCTCATTGTTCACTTGTTTACCTTTACCTTTGCCTTTACCCCCACCACCACTTGTGGAAGCTTGCTTCTTTCCCCTTGTTAACAATGCTACATTGTCATCCTCCTCTACCTGTTTGGTTGCCCCAAGATGGTTCTTTCTGATTTCATTCTGAATGCAATCATCCCACAACCTCTCTCAAGTGGGAAGGTTCTCCCGTGTGACAATCCCATCCACAAAACTCTCCCAAGTCTTGGGAGGACTATTCAATGTAATCCGCACCAACTCAGTGAGTGGAATGGTCTCTCCAACAATAAACATCTCATCTCTCTCCGAAGTGATCTTTTTGAGGTATGCTGTAAAACCATCAGCCTTGGCCATTTTAATGGCCTTCAGCTTCTCCTTTAGGACCATTTTTCTGTTTTCATTTGTGCTCTGATAGAGATTGGTCAAGGCTGTCCACATCTCATATGCATATGTCTTTCCTCTCACATGAGGAATGACATGGTCTTTAACATCATCTAGAATCAGTCTCTTCCCCTTGGCATTCTTCTTATTAAAATCTGCCAACTGAATAGGGTCAACAGACACTGCTACAGGGTGTTGTGCGGTGTGAACCATGATGCCCTAGACTTCTGCCTCCTCAAGGATGCTTTGGATTCTCTCCCTCCATGCACTATAATTTCTCTGCCCATCGAACCTATCCTCCACCCTCAAGCCCAAAGACATGCTTGCTGTCCTAACAAACTGAAAATTTCAATTTGTGGTAAGGGTTTAGTTTTCGATGTGAAAAATAACTGGCTGTAATTTTTCACTTGCTTTCTCAAGCTGCACTTTTCATCCACCCAAGCTCTGATACCATGTAGAAATTTTAGACCCAACCCCAGTTATCAGTTTCTCCTGATCACTCCCATATAGTTAAATGCCCATTCCCATAATCATACATTCAACAAGCTAGAAATGATAAATATTTCTGAAAACACAAATTCTGGAAATTTCACACTGCTGGAAATTGCAGAAATAAAACACACAAAATATTTCAGTCACACACACAGAAATGACACGCTGATTTTTGGTCAATATGACTCTGGAAAAACCACCTACAACTCTTGGGGAAAACCAGTTCGAAAGCTCTTCTTTATTTCTGAATATTACTTTTACAGAGAAATGAAATACACAGTAAAAATTTCAGCAACCAATAATTTTTACTTATCTTGAAAACTGTGCTTTTACTCCACCTCAATTTTCGTGCCAATGCAAAACAGAAAAATTACAGCGAAAGGTACAACATTAAATGTTGTATGGATATGGAAAAGTGTGCGGGAACAGCTGTACGACCCTCCTCGAAAATTGTGCCAAAGGCTGCCTCGAAAATTGTGCCAACTGCTGCTGTATGGACTTCGAAAACAGTGCCTCCTTTGCTGCTGTATGAACCTCGAAATCTATGCCAGTATTGCTGCAATAAATGCTATTCTCCCTTCCTCGATTTTCGTGCCACTTGCCTCGAAAATCGTGCTCCTGCTTTGTTGTCTAGATTTGATGAAATAGTGCTGCCTTGGTAAACGTGCCAAGGTGTTGTTTTTCCTTCTTCTTCTCTGCTCATAAATTTCTCCTGCTATCTTTTTCTTCTCCTCTCTCAATCTGCTCATGAAAGAATGAATGACCTTTTCTCTTCTTTTCTTCCTTTAACCAAACTCTAAGTGACTTTTGGGGAATCTCTAAATCCAATGGCTGAGATAGCTTTAGATCTAGGGCTAAGATTAAATGTGCATTTAATTCTCACTTTCTAATTTTTTATTCACCCCACTTAAATAAAGAGCCACTTAGCCTTTTATTTCCATAGTTACTTTTTCAGTTTCTAATTTCACATTGACTTTAATAAAGTCACTTTAAAATTAGACTTTGTAACTTTATCACTTATAAAGTCACTTTTAAATTAGATTTGACTTTACTACTTAATAAGTCACTTTAGGAGAAAAAGATAAATACATTTGGACACTTTTCCCTAGGGCAAGGATCGAAGCCTTAGTGAACCACTTGTCCTTTGGTACCCAAATTTTAACATGGCATGCTAGATCCATCCATCTGTTAGAAACAATACTAACAGGTAATGAGGGCAATGCTAATTTAATAGGTGTTAGGAGTTTCTCAATGGCCTACTTTGCCTTAAACAACAATGTTGTTCTAAGCATCTCAAAATTAGGTTTAACATAGCCAACACATTTCAGTGAATAAAGCAGACCATACAGTATAGAAGTAGAACTGGATGGGAAGATCCATCTCCTCTTACAGCTCTATATGAATGGTCTTTTTTATTCGACCCTTGGGAGCATGCCTCTTCCTTGCTGCTGCTATTGTTGGTTCACTGGCAAATTCAGCTCCATTGCCACTTTTTCTGGGTGATTTCTTCAAAAATGAAAGAGGATCCTCATTTTTATGTATAGTACTCACTGTGACCATGTTCATTATGCTAACAGAGCGCTCTTTTGACATACTTTATCTTTGGCTGGGAGAAGCCTTTTTGCAGAATCCAATACCTCTATCAAGCAGTGCCATCACATGGTCTTTGAATCATAATTAGGTGCTCTTATCTTTGACATTGCTGAAGTTACATGTCCAATCACAGTTTCCACCACCACCAATTGACATTGTTTTTTCTGGACTTTAATAACTAAATTTGAAGTCTTGACAATTCAATCTATCCAGTTAGTTGGCTACGATTTACTGTTTTTGTGTGTTAAAATAGTATTGTTTTTAAATTTCCACTCCACCGAACTGTCTGAGAGCTTCAAAAGTTGCTGCGTACCCTCCTTTGTTTATCCTATATTTTCTTTAACTAGAAATGTGCATAACATGACTGGGTGACACACTAGGCATACTGTTAGAAGATAGAACTAATGTTGATATATTATGATTATTTCGTATTTGATGTGTCTGATTGTATTTATAAATTGTGTAACCGGTGCTGTATTTTGTGAAACCATAATTCACGGAATCTGTAAAGTTTGGAATTCAGCTTTGGGTATGATCTAAGAGGTCAAATCTAAGTTGCAAGATAAAAGGACTTTGACTGTTTAAACTCATTGGTTTGTTTTGAGGCTCTTCATCAGGTGATAAAAGATAAATTGTTCTACTTTTATAAAATGTGATTACAATTTTATGAATTGTGATTCTCTAGTTGATAATTAAATGCTATTGTAAGTATTTTTTGTATCTATTCAGTTGATATGTGCTGACATTTTATAGTATGACATTTTTTAGTGCTGGTGACACTGAAGAATCTACTGCAAAAGTATGTGAAATGCCGTAATTTATTGGAAAACGATGGTGGAGGTGGCTCAATTGGTGGTACTGTGGCGGTAAGCAGAAAAATTCTCGTGAAGTTATAACTGTTGTTGCTCATTCTTCCTTGATATGGGAGCAAAAACAATATAACTCATTTCTCTGATCTTCTAACAAGGCTATTTTTATTAAAGTTGCACATAACAAATACATGCAAAATATTTGCAGAGAGAGAAAAGAGAAAACTATTTGATATTGTCCTTTGTGTGTATTGAGATACATCATAATAAGTCTTGTGAGATGCATCATAATAAGTTGAACCAGCAGGTTATGGTTTTGGTTCTCAGTTGCCTAACTGCATAACTTTATGTTAAACACGACTTAAACTGATTGACTTTGTCTGAACCTTGTAATTGACATGTGACTTAACTGACAACTTATGTCCACATTATTTCTAATTTCTGAACAAATATATGATATGATGATTAGACTTAATGAACTCTTATTACTGCTGTAATTTAGCAATGGTGAACCTCTTCTTTTTAATAGTGTTGATAAAATCACCGATTTTTTGGCAATGTGCTGAAAAGTTGCGAATTTTCAGCCAGCCAATTCTTTGGCCAGATAAGATTATGATTTTTTTCTTTAGAGATTTTTTTTTGGGTCCGTTTTTTCTCTGATTTTCTCCAATCTTTGCAGATTTTTGCCGTTTTTTTTCTGATTTAAAAAAATGAACATATTTTGTAATTTTTAATGCTTGCCATGGTTTGTGGATTTTTGCTGACTTTTTTGCAATTTTTCCAAGAAGATGTTTTCTTGTAATATTCCTAATTAGCAATTCTGCTAATTAGAGATATTAAGTTTTGATAAATTTTGTATTTCCTAATGTTAGCCAGAAATAATGTGGGCCGGGGACCCACAAATTAGATTAAAGTGAACTAAGGCATTTTCCTATGGTTGAGAGGCAAAGATTGCGGCCTTAGTGGGGGTAGGATGAGCCAATGAGGAGGCACTGCGTATTCCAGAAAGACAACGCTATGGTTGGGCAGGAAAAGACAATGCAGGAGTTGGGCCTTTGGAGACAAAAAGGAAGGGACAACTCATTTTTCTCATTCATTCATCATGTAATTCGAATTGTCTTTGACAGAACATGCTTGAACAGGAGCCAAGTCTGCATTGCTATTTAGCAACCGAGTGTTCCCGAGCGGGAATCTCAACCTCTACCCTAGGGGAGGAGAATCACACGAGTTCGATTTAGGGAGAGGCTGTGGATCCATCACAGCGTATTCAGCAACAGAGAACAATGCAGCGCAGTCACTGCGCAGTAGTGAGAGAGGCATCATCCAGGAGCTGAGGAGTGCATGAGATTTGGAGGACGAAATTGGTGGGGGAGCTGAAGGCTTCCTAGTAGGGTTATCACATATCTTTTGGGGGCATTATGTAGTGTTATTTTCAGGAGCACATTTTCAGCCAACAACATAGAGAGCCAAGTCCAAGAGGGCCAATTTTCTAGGGTCAGGCATTCCACAATTCCTTCGCGGGTTATAGTGGGCTTTGTGAGTAGAGTTCGAGGTTAAAATCCTAGATTTTTTTGAGCATTATCCTAGGCCCTAGCAACAGATTCAATGGAGTAGCAATAACATTTCTGGGCTAGGACTGCACAGAGCTAGAGCAGCACAACGTACCTTTGGGGGTTGATTTGAGCAAGCTCAGGTGCCATTATTCCAACACCCACATTGTACACTTATCTCAGAATTAATAAAATGAATGACCTGAATTTTATGGGTTCAGTTTATGTTTTCATGGCGTGATTTTATTTGTTGTTGTTAATGTCTATCGTTGCATTGATTTTACTGCTAATTTCCAATTAGGAATATTACACTGGTATCAGAGGTCATAGACTTGGCTCAACCTGTGGAGCACGCAGTCTATGACATCGGAGAATAGATAGAACGTGACTTACCAAAGTCAAAGATATAGGAGAATGGAAAGGAAGCTCGAAATCACTCTAGATCCAGTTGATAGCGTTCCGGAGATTGTAGAAAGGGAGATGGAGCATGCATAAGATGGAAGGAATGAGGAGAAGGAATATACTCAGCTTCTGCTGAAGTGAGTACAAGATCTCTCCAAGAGGATTGAAGAGATGGGTTAGAGGCTTAGCAATGGCAGTAAGGGGAAAGGAGTCCAAGGGGAGTTTCAGGTTGGAGAAGGGTCCGACACTTCGCAGCACTAGGCAGCACCCCACATTACATTTCCGACTGTACCATATACTCTACCACGTTCTACTATTCGCACATTCCTAGCTTCAGGGATAGAAGGGCAATAGAGCCGGAGGAGGCTCACTATGAGACTTTTTCATAGAATATCAATCTTATGGACCAGATTTCGAGAAGGCCATCACATTCAAAGATTTTTGCCAGTTGAAGACCGAGAAAAAACCCAGAGCCGAGACCGGAGGAGGATACACGCAAGGGAGTGACTTACAATGTACCTTGGGTAGTCTTTTCCTCCCAACATTTGATGGCTCTTCTAAGAGTTCAACAAAGGCATGGGTGGAGAAGCTGGATACCTATTTCCAGCTAAACCAGATGACCGACACAGAGGCCACCAAGGTTGCCACACTACACATGGAGGGAGAAGCCCACGATTGGTGGTTCCATGGGCTGACTACGCTGGGTCACGCAGGTGTGACAACGTATGATGAGTTTAGACGGAGGGTGTTGGGGAGGCTCGACAGAAAGGACCCAAAAGAATACTTTGGGGAACTGACTAAGCTCAAGCAGTCAGGAATGCCAAAGGTGTACATTTCATAATTCTTGAGACTGTCAGTGATGGTTCTGGACTTGTCAGAATCTAGGAGGATTTTCATGTTTGTGGAGGGGCTGGCAGAGCCACAACGGGGCTTAGTTAGGTGAAACCAACCCACTACACTACAGGATGCAGTGGGAAGAGCAAGAGACTTGTAGGATGCACTACCAAGGGCTAGAGCACCACTGCCTACTAGACCAGTTTTCCAGCAGAAAGGGAGAGACATGAGAGTTCCACCCCGAAGAGGGAACCAGGGTCGGGGGTAGCTTGATGATAACACCAGGAGGGATCTTTGGAGAAGGAAACTTTGTTTCACTTGCCAGGAGCCGTGGGTACCAGGCCACAGGTGTGCAAGAGGGAAGGCACGCTACATAGAGGTCTTGTCAGATAGTGATGGGGATGACGAGGCATTCTTTGAGATGGGATGAGAGGACAACATAACACCCCAGGAGGAAGGACCTTCACCTCCGCCCCCACTCGCAGTAGGAGGGTCCGCCTTTGCACCTTCAGGAGAGGTCCCCACATCACTGCATGGGGTACCAAAGTATTTGACCTTGAGGATCCGGGGTAGAGTACAGGGATATCGTGTCTCAGTGCTTGTGGACAGTGGGGCCACACACAACTTAATTGGTGCACAGATGGTGCGTAGGAGGGGCATGTTCGAGGGTTTCTCAGTGCTGGTGCCGGGAGACAAGGCCATGCAGTGCACCACCAATCTCCCAGTGTTGACTGTGACCATGGGGAACTACTACATGACCAACCATCTCTTTGTGGTTGACATTCTGGACACCAACATAGCGTTGGGAGTCCAATGGCTCTACACCCTTGGCAGAGTCACGATTGATGGGAAGAGATTGGAAATGGAGTTTCTAGACTTAGATGGCAAACTAGTGATGCTGAGGGGCATGCACTCATACCCACCACAAATAGTTTTTGAGCATAGGATGGAGGCTGATTTTAGGCATGGAGATTTAAAGTGGGATGTGGAGTTGACGATCTCAGAGGTTGGAGGTGTGACTAAGCCACCTCATCCTGAGATTCGGGCTATCCTAGATAGATGCCCGATAGTATTTGGGGACATACCACCAGGCCAACCACCGGATCGGGGATTTGAGCATACCATTGCACCGAGTAGATCAAGGACCCCTATAGGCACACATCATCTGCGCCTCTAGTCCTTTTGCTTGTTCGATTGTTTTGGTGAAGAAGAAGGATGGGTCACTGAAGCTGTGCATTGATTACAGTGCCTTAAATAGGAAAACCATGAAGAACCATTACCCCATTCCCAGGATCGATGAGTTGATGGATGAATTGAGGGGAGCTAAGTTCTTCTCCAAGATCGATTTGAGGTCTGGGTACCATCAGATCCGGGTGAGGGACAAGGACGTCCCTAAGACTGCGTTCAGGTGTCACTATGGACACTTTGAATTTTTGGGGATGCCCTTTGGGCTAACCAATGCTCCAGCCACATCCCAATCTTGCATGAACCACATCTTTCATGGCCAGTTGAGGAAATTTGTGTTAGTATTTTTCCATGACATTTTGATATATAGCCGAACCTGGGAGGAACATTTGCATCACGTAGAGGCAGTACTACATATCTTGGAGGAGCAACATTTTAATGCAAAGATGTCCAAGTGTGAGTTTGGTTTGACTGAGAATCTCTATTTGGGGCATATCATTGGGGTTGATGGAGTGAGAGTCCATGAGGAGAAGATCAGGGCCATCTGAGATTGGCCAGAGTCCAAGAATGTGACAAAACTTAGGGGATTTGTGGGCATATGTACCTAGTACAAGAAGTTCGTAAAGGGCTTGTCGAAGTTAGCAACACCCGTCACAGATCTGACTAGGAAGTGGGTTTTCCTTTGGACCACGACAGCGTAGTGTTGAGATTTTGGGTAGCATCGGATGTGCTCTAGCTCCGAAACTTTGTGGAGGGTCTAGAACACATGAGATCTGTAATACCCAGAAATCGTTTGCAGAAATTCCACCCGGTGTAAAAGTTATTCAAATAATTAAATTTTTTAATGGGGACCCTAAGTCTAACTTAGCGAAATTGAAAAATTAAAGTGAATTAATGTTAAAATTGGACAACTAGGTCCAAACTCCATATTGTGATGCTCAGATGAAGACACCAATATTTTTATTGGGTTCCTCTTTCGGAGAAGTGCAAGATTGATCTAAAGATCATCTTGATCCGATGAGCAGAACATTTATTTGGAATTTATTTTTAATACTTTCAAAATATGTGCAGGTCGGCCTTAAGGTTTTACACCCCCAACAAATGTGTCACACACCCTCAGTGATTGATATAAATAGAGTCAATGGTGGAGGACATTTCACTCATCTCATCCTCACACATCATCTCTCCTATTCTGATTGGTTCGAGCTCCTTGGAGACAGTTTTCGGTTCACACGTGGGAAAGAAGGATGAAGATAATTTTGCTGCTGCTGTTTTGCATTGACTTTTTTGTGGTTGACTTTGAGTTGACCGTGTGGCTGTTTTGAGGGTTGTTGTGACACATGCTGGGTTGGCTGACCAACGAGACTTTGCTGGTTGAAGCATCCTGTTGACCACCGTAACGCACCAACACATTTATCTGTTTCTGGTTTGTCTTCTGTTGATCTACTAGTATGTTCTATTAGCACTTTACTTGATCGTTTATGTGATTGCTGTAGTGAAAGTAAAGTTGCATCAAGCATAGAACATCTACATAAATTTAAATTAATTTACACATGTGGTGGGAATGTTCTAAGTGACGTGGATCAAGCTTTCTCTAACCTTAACTGTTGATTAGTGATTAGATCACGACCGTTGATTTCTCAACGAGAAAAGTATTAAAGGAAGGTTTGGGGTTAGTTGGAGAACACACACAAAGTAGCAACACTTGAACTAAGTCGAAATTTTGGGGTGTGGTTTGTTGAGAATTTTCGAGTGAGCTTGCAGTGCTAGTGAGGGGAAGATCGACAAGGGATGTTCTGACCAAGGCTGAGAATACATACATCAGAGAGGTAGATCTGTACTAGGTAGCGCAGAGGCCAGCAGGAGGGACACAACCCAGCCAAGCTGACGTAGAGACCACGTAGAGAGGGACGCAGACCTTTCTGGGTGACGTAAATGCCTTTTGGTGTGACACAGGGCCAACCTATGCTGCGCAGAGATAGGAGAGGCTGACACAGAGGCTGGAAGAGCTGCGTTGAGGGTTCCAACGGGCCAGAAAGGGCTCGTATTCAGTAATTCCTGAAGGGTTTGAATCAGCCATATTTTTTGTCTCCGATTGATAAGGTACAACTGCCATGAAATTCTTTGTAATGCAAACCACTACTAGTGCCCATGATGTATTCAGATTCTGCTTAATAATAAAACCCTCAAAGGGCTGCTGCGCCGACTTTCTTGCATTGGGTTTTTCCGGGGACATTTGTCTGAAAAATCATGTGTGTACTTTGTCATATGTGCGCTATGCTTCAATAAATGATCTGTATATGTGTACGCTACTAGTTGTGTTTACTTCACTATTTTCTGAATATTTCTGAAAATAACTTGTGTAATTAAATCACAAGTAGGAGAAGTAAATCAAGATACTGCAGTAGGGTTTCTGTAATTTTGTATTCAGAAATTTTCACATGGTGTCCGACCATTGTAGATCAAACTGAAGCCATCAGCACAAGGCTAAAGAATTTTTGTTGCAGGAGGGCAACTGAACCTCACAGATCCAGGAAGAAGGCAACACAACACCAGGAGGAACGCAGATCCAACAGAAGGGTGACGCAGAGCCGGTCTGCTCAAGTAGAGCTGATGCAGAGGCCAATGCAGTCCCTATTGGGTGACGTAGAGCCCGTCAGGGTCACACCGGGCTGATGCAGACCCTAGAGGGTGACGCAGTCCAAGTTGGAGTGACACTGTGACGGTTACCAGGGCTGGAAGTATAACTTCTGATCTTCAAAGTTGCTGGTGGGGCATCGTTTCTGTCAGTACAGAACAATGCCTAGCAAAGTTGACAAAGTAAGGGGAAAGAGTCCCTCAACAGATTTTGTTGCCAAGAAATCCGAGATTCGATCAGGAGGGTGGTCGTAGAGGGATGATTTGTCACAATTGGCAGAGGATTTTAGGAAGGGAAATCAGTTGTCAGAGGGATTATTCTCTAGAGGGTTTTTGTCGTGAAGAAACCCAAATCCGGTCTTGTGCTAAGTGTAACAACAGTAGAAGGGAGAAGAGTATGTGCTTCGACTTGTTTGAGTAGAGATGGCCTTGCACGGACTGAGAGATCAGGATAGGTTAGACATTGTGTCTAACTTTGCTATTTGGAAAGCTAGAATTCGGACAGTCCTGGAGGAGTACGGTATCAGAGACCATGCAGAGAATGTTCTGGCTGTGCTAATCGATGCTGATGCTTTGAAGAAATTCAATGAAAATCAGGCGCGGGCTAAGCGCTTGATAATAGATGGAGTGTGTTGACTACACTTTGTCAACGACCCCATAGCAGTACACCCCCATTTTTTCAAATGGGATTCATCATGTTCGACGTATTCATGCCATTCAGATTTTATCATCGGGCAGTAGTTTTATAAATGATGTAAATCCATTTTGCATGTTTATGATGTAAATGATCTAAGTAAGACCACCGTGTATGTAACAACTTAGGTAAGCCTAGTATGTTGGTGACGATTTCTATCCTAAGAGGTTTTTTGTCTCACTGATTCATTTGTGTTTCTCGACACAAGTGATTGACAGAGTTTTCCCCTACAGCTTCACCCCAAAGCTAGGGTGGATTTTGTCATCAAGATGCTAAGTGAGTCCTAGTGTTTTTTATCGAGTCTTTGTAAAAGTAGTTTGGGAATAATCCTAGCTAATTGACTAGATTATTTTATTACAAACTGCTTGGTCTACTAGACCATGTTTTGAGTCGCAGAATTGGGTAGCTACTTGAGGGTCTATACGAATGGGTACTCCCCCTTTATGTGTCTAAATGTATTTATCTTGTGTAAAGAGGGTTGGAAAAATAATTAAATCCCCTCTCAGTCAATTAATTAAATTTTCTGGCCAAATTAATTAAAAAATCCTAAGCCAGAAATTTAATTATTTCTAAGTCCTAGGTGAGTTAAAATTCTTCAATGGCAAAATTCGTGGGTCCTTAAAAAATAATTTTTTAAAGGTTCCAGGTCAAGGGAATATTGAGAATTTCAAGAAATCTTGGACCCTTGGGGTTAAGTCAAAGTCAAAATTTTGAGGTAATTAACTTGAAAATATTATTTTTGAGTTAATTAAAATGGAATTAAATGATAAATTCAAATTTCCTCAAAATTATAATTTCGACGGTCCAGATTAAAAGATGATTAAATCTTTTCGACGGTCGGATTATTTTGACATGGATCAACTGAACTAGTCGTTGGAGATTTTATCTTATAAATTAGAGGTCTTTGTCAGTGTTTCAGTCATCCGATATCTGGATCGTGCACTCGCTCCTGAAGCTCTCATGTAATATTTTCTGGAATAATACAAACGAAGACTTTGGGGTTTTATTCTGATGGTGGTGTTCCTCTTCAGTATTTTATGGTAAACTTGTTCTTAAAATTCTGCTGGTGATTATTTAATGGATTTTTGATTAATGGCTCTTGTAGAGTAATCTATGTACATGTATCTTGCTTAGGTTACTGGATCTAGGGTAAAAATATTAATTGGATCAAGTTAACAATTATCTCTAGCTCATGAAAATTTTATGTTTTATCACTATTTTTCTATTAATTTGACAATTAACTTTAAGTTTGCAGAAATCTTCCGGATTTAGAACTGGGCGTTTGGGGAAGTCCTAGTTTGGGCCAGCTGACTCCTAGGAGATAAGATCTGAAGAGCCATCTGGATCTAATTCCCCGGGCTTATCTTAAATTCCATTTTTTGCAGGGTTCTTTATAGGGCTTGTGCCTCTCTTTTAAATTTTTATTTTCTGAATTGTGCTGAACTGTTCTAAATTTGGTCAAGAGGGCCTCTGATCTGTAAATTAGCATTGTAAATTTGCAAATATTCACCAGGATTTTTGGGGTTTTATTTTGTACATATACTGGTTTTCTGGGTTTGCTAGTTTCTGGTTTTGTGCAGGTTCTATTGGGAGATTTTCAGAATTTTTTTAGATCTGAGCCAGATCTAGGCCCTGGAGAGTAAGATCTGGCCTTAGGACCAGTTTCGTTTGTTGAACCCTTAGTTAAACTGAGGGGGGGGGGGTGAATCAATTTAACACATTCATGGACTTTTAAAACTTTTTCATAAAACTTATTTACACCTTCATTTCATATTCAACTTAATATGTGAGTAGTCTTAGAATGTGAGCAGCAAGTATTAATATAATGTAACAGCAGACTTAATATGACAGCAGCAAGTATTAAGCAGATTAGATAAACCATATCAACACATAAACATCATGCACAGAGACACCAGATATACATGGAAACCCATAAAGGGAGAAAACCACATCTTATTATTGTTGTGATGTAAAGGCAAGCTCCAACTCCCTCTCACCACTAGTTTTCTGTAAGCACCAACCTACAGGAGGCTCCAACCTCAAATTCTGCAAGCTACAACTTGCAAGGAAGCTTCAACTCCCTCTTTTTCATAAAGAAACATTTGCTGATTTACCTTGGATATCAGCTCTGTTCTGTACCTTTGATTTCTTTTACTGTACTCCAATCTTCATATCTGCTTGATTATTTCTTTTTCTTCAATTCTGCATTCTCTTCTCTTTTATCAATTTACTCAAAGAAATGTACCATTTCAACTTTACAGTGGGATTTTATCTTTCTCCGGAGACTTGCCAATTACATCACAAACAATATAAACAGTTGAAAACTTTCATTCAATTACAATGTATATTTCGAATATCCCTCCTCTCTTCCTCTTTTCCTTCCTCATTCATCCCACCTCACTCTCTTTTTCGTTTTCTCTTTTTATTCAGTTCCCTGTTCATTGCAGTTGTATAACTGCTGTATGTACAACTTCCTTTTAATCAAACATAAAATAACTCTCGGCGTTTTTATAAAACCTTTTTAACAACAGACTGTATTTCATTTATATGCAATAAGAATTCGGGTCAACCTTCAACCTTTATAATAAAATGTATTATATAGTTGCCACTGCGTAGAATGTGATAGCCCGCTTTATAATAAATTGAATAAAGGAAACCCCGTCACACATAAGTATCTGCATTAATCCACCATATTAAACCTTCATATCAATCCCGATGCATATTGTAATACATACATATTCCGTGGAGCCCACTTGTTAATGCATTCCTTCAATCGACGGTTAATAACTTATCGCACAGCCAACACTGATCTGACGGATATCGCTCGACGAAGATGCATGGACGATAACGCGCGATGGCGCGCAATGAGAGTGGTTTTGCAGATTCGTTCAGGGACGTGTGTCGCTCGTTCTATGGAATCGCTTCGATTTCATAAATACCGCTTGCCCGACGAAAGCGGTGCGATGAAAACCGGAATACCGCCTTTACTGTTTACTCCGCTCATAAGGTTGCGCCTTCAAGGTTCCGCTCTTCTCCTTTACGCTCAGGCTCCGCCTTCAAGGTTCTGCTCACTCTTCAATGTATTATTATTACTTCATCTGCAGCTTACACCGAGGTTAAATAACTCACTGTGCCCTTAATGTGAGACCTTCTTCGAAGATTTCAGAACGTCATATGACATTTCACAACAGAATGTGTAATCTCCTTCTTCGAACGCTCTATATAATGTAATCACATTTTGACTTGATATGGACATCACCATTGTATAACCGAAGGTCCTTTCCTTCGTTTCTCTTCAATGAGGCTTCCTCCACGACTTCGTGGGACACACACTTTCTCGTGTCTTCAATTAAAACTCAAATATTCTGGATTCGATTGTCATGAAATTTTATGCAGCATTAATATAAACAGAGGTTCACATATAAACAAAGGTTCCTATTGCAGAGTGATTCTCTTCGGCCTCCCGTGGAATTTTGATACAGAAAATACTTCAATTAACTTCTCCACAGCATATACAAGCCTTAATCGCATTTAATTCGAAACACAAAATCGACCTTAATTGACATCGATTCTTCCTTTAATTGTAGGGTTTCATCTCAAAGCCTATTTCAGAGGTTATCATATATCTATTGAATTCAGGCATATTCACACAGGACTAGTTTCGACAATGCACATCTGGTTCAGGAATGAATTCTTATATATATATATATGGAATCGCTTACATTCATCTCTGGCCTGGTCTTTAGTAGATGGCCTTTCTAACAATTTTGTCCAAGGATTTTGAGCCTACCTCTGCTTGTCATGATGGCCTTTCTATCCTCATTCATCTCTCTGGGAAGATGTTGCTTCTGCTTCAATTCCTCTGTTTCATCTGCTACCTCTCTGTCTCTTTTGCCTTATGGATGGTTTAGGCGTTGCTCCTGTCTTTACCTTTGCCATCAATGCCAACATTTCTGACAGTCTCCCCCCTTGGCATTGATGGCAATAACCTCTGCTTTCTTGAAGCCCATTTTTGCTTTTCCTCCCCCTTTGACATCAATTGCAAAGGGTTGCTCATTTTCTAGTTTGCTTTCTGCATTTCCTCTCTCTGAGTTATGTTTAGGCCCTTTTCTGTTGACTTTGTACCTTGCTGCTCCAAACTTTGGATTGAATCTTAAAACACTGACTCTTTAGCCTTTTCATTGACTCTTTTATGTTGGATGTATTCTTTCCATAAGCTTTTGATCTTGAGGACCTGTTTTATGCTTTCCTTACTGGCTGATCTTCCCCTGAAATGATATTGTTGTTTCTGTTCTCCCCCTGAAACTGTGCTTTCTCTTCATATCAGAGAGTAGCATCTACAAATACTACCCCTAGTCTATCTCTCAAATATTGAAATGGTTCTCTAGCAAGAGGTTTTGTAAATATATATGTTGTCTATTCTTTTGTTGGCACATATTCCAACTTTACAACTTTTTGAGCTACTTGTTCTCTGAGAAAATGATACTTGATTGGAATATGTTTAGTTTTTGAATGAAGCATAGGATATTTAGATATACTTATAGCACTTGTATTATCACATTTGATTGAAATAGGTTCATCAATGCTTACCTTCATGTCTTGGAGAGTTTGCTTCATCCACATGACTTGTGTACAACATGTTGCTGCTGCTATGTATTCGGCTTCTGTTGTGGATAGAGAAATAGATGTTTTTTTCTTGCTTATCCATGCCACCAGAGTCTCTCCTAAATAGAATGCACCTCCACTTGTGCTTTTCCTGTCATCAACACAGCTAGCCCAATCTGCATCTATATATGCTGTCAAAATGAAGTTTTTTCCTTTTGGATACCATAGCCCATAATGTGCAGTCCCTTGTAGATATATGAATATTCTTTTAATTGCTAGTAAGTGATTTTGTTTTGGTGCTGCTTGATATCTTGCCACAAGTCCTACAGCCAGCACAATGTATGGTCTAGAAGCTGTTAGATATAACAGACTTCCAACCATGGATCTGTAAATTTTTTGATCCACATTAGTTGTTCCATCTTCTGCACAAAGCTTGCATCCAGTAGGCATGAAAGTTGATACAGGTTTGCAGTCCTCCATTTTAAATCTTTTCAGCATCTCTTTTAAGTATTTTTCTTGTGAGATAAATGTGCCTGTGCTCTTTTGTTGAATTTGTAGTCCTAAATAGAAGGTAAGCTCTCCAATCATAGACATTTCAAATTCTGATTTCATCTCTTCAGCAAATCCTTTTGTTAACTCATCTTTTCTGCTTCCAAACATGATATCATCTACATACACTACTACAATCAAAAGTTCATCTTCATTTGCTTTTATGTACAAGTTGCTGTCTACTCCCCCTTTCTTGAACCGTTGTTTTTGCAAGTATTTGTCCAGCCTTTAATACCATGCTCGAGGAGCTTGTTTCAGCCCATATAATGCTTTCTTTAAAAATCATGTGTGTCCTTTGTCATATGTGCGCTATGCTTCAGTAAATGATTTATATATGTGTAGGATTCTAGTTGTGTTTACTTCACTATTTTTTGAAAATTTCTAAAAATATCTTGTATAATTAAATCACAAGTAGGAGAAGTAAATCAAGATACTGCAGTAGTGTTTCTGTAATTTTGTATTCAGAAATTTTCACACGGTATCAGAACATTGCATATCAAGCTAAAGCCATCAACAAGAGGCTGAAGAATTTTTGCTGCAGGAGGGCCGTTGAAGCTCACAGATCCAGGAAGAAGGCAACACAACACCAAAAGGGTGACACAGAGCCGGTCTGCTCACATAGAGATGACGCAGAGGCTGGCACAGGCCCTATTGGGTGACGCAGAGTCTGTCAGGCTCACGCTGGGCTAACACAGTGGTTGACGCATACCCTAGAGGGTGTTGCAATCCAAGTTGGAGTGACGCTGTGCCAGTTGCTGGGGCTGGAAGTGCAACTTCCGATCTTCAAAGTTGCTAGTTTGGCATCGGTTCTGTCGGTACAGAACAACGCCTAGCAGAGTTGACAAATTAAGGGGAAACAGTCCCTCAACAGATTTTCTTGCCAAGAAATCTGAGATTCGATCAGGAGGGTGATCGTAGAGGGTTGATTTGTTAGAATTGGTGTAGGATTTCCTGGAGGGAAATCAATTGTCAGAGGGAACAGATTCTTTAGAGGGTTTCTATCGCCAAGAAACTCAGATTCAGTCTTGTGCTGAGTGTAGCAGCAGTAGAAAGGAGAGGAGTATGTGCTTTGACTTGTTTGAGTAGAGATGGCCCTGTATGGATTGAAAGATTAGGATAGGTTAGACGGTGTGTCTAACTTTGCTATTCGGAAAGCCAGAATCCTGACAGTCCTGGAGGAGTACGGTGTCAAAGACCATGTAGAGAATGTCTAGGCTGTGCCAACCAATGCTGATGCTTTGAAGAATTTCAATGAAAATTAGGCACAGGCTAAGTCTTGATAATGGATGGAGTGAAAGATCACAGGGTCCCACACATTGCCGAGAAGAAGACGACAAATGAGGTGTGGATAGCATTGACCACGCTGTATGAAGGTAGCTCTGTCCAAAGGAAGATGCTTCTGGAGAATCAGATGCGGATGCACAAGGGAGAGGAGTTCGATCCCTTCCTCTATAGATTGCAGACTATCCGAGACCAGCTGATTGCCATGGGGGCAACTCTGAATGATGGACTCATGGTGAGGACTCCCCTAAATGCAGTCACCGATGAGTAGGAGACCTTTGTCCAAAGTATCTTGGGCAGAGCACAACTCCCAAATTGGGGAGACATGTGGGCAATCTTTCGTTAGGAGGAGATCCAAAGAGTAACCAAGAGGGAATTCAATAGCGGAGGAGTCAAGATAAAGGAGGAGGAGGAAGATGCAACACTAGCATCTAAGGGACATCGACAACAAGGGGAGAAGAAAAGGGACCTATGCAAGGTTTGTTGCTTCAGATGTGGCGAATTGGGACACTTCGCCAACACTTGTCCTAAGAGAAAGGACAAGGAAGTTTCAGATTCCAAGGCAGCAACAGAAAAAGGGGATGATGGCAGCGAAGATATTATGGCCATGAGTGCTCATGTACCTCGAGATAAGAGGTGGCGTGACATAGATCTGTAGAGTAGCTACAGATGGTGTGGTGGGATCCTTGAGGTGCCCAAACTCTTGGATCACATACGAGCTACGAGAGCCTTCAGACAGTAGCAGGATGACTGTAGTTAGTTGGTGCAAAAGATCATGGAGAAGCAGAGGCAGAGCTGGGACGCCGAGGAGTAGAGCAACACAGTGCAGTGGCAGTAACAACAAAGAGGCTGATGGGACTTTAGCAGTGCAAAGACTTTAGAGGGACAATGCAAAGGAGCAACAAAGGGTGCTTCAGTGATGAGATGCAGCCAGACTGACTTATCTGTCAGTTGATTGGGTGATTGTCCTTCAGTTGCTTACTTCTCAGCTACTGAGTTGCAGTGCAGCAGTTAGCAGTGGCAGTGCTATCGGGAGCATTATGCAATAATTTGAGAGGGAGCTGTAGTACAGATGTGGCACTGACTGTGGTAGAGTCATGGGCAGCAGTACAGAGGGCAACAACTCAGTGGATGGAGGGAAGTAGGCCATGCATCAACAACGCAGGGGACCGATGCCAGAGATCAGGGTGATGTTTCAGTGGTGAAGTATTGCTAGAGCACATTCCACGCTAAGAGGGAGTGTTGAGATTTTGGGTAGCATCGGATGTGCCCTAGCTCGGAAACTTTGTGGAGGGGCAAGGACACATGAGATCTCGAAGACCCAGAAATCTTTTGGAGAAATTCGACCCAGTGTAAAAGTTATTCAAATAATTAAATTTTTTAATGGGGACCCTAGGTCTAACTTAGGGAAATTGAAAAATTAAAGTGAATTAATCTACGCATGTGGTGAGAATGTTCTGAGTGACGTGGATCAAGCTTTCTCTAATCTTAGCCGTTGATTTCTCAACGAGAAAAGTATTAAAGGAAGGCTTGGGGTCAGTTGGAGAATACTGACAGAGTAGCAGCACTTGAGCTAAGTCGAAATTCTGGGGCGCGATTTGCTGGGAATTTTCGAGTGAGCTTGCAGTGCTAGCGAGGGGCATATCGACAAGGGATGTTATGATCTGAGTCCGAGAATACATACATCAAAGAGGCAGATCTGTACTAGGCAGCGCAATGGCCAGCAAGAGGGATGCAACCCAGCCAAGCTAATGCAGAGACAACATAGAGAGGGATGCATACGCTTCTGGGTGACACAGAGGCCTTTAGTGTGATGCAGGGGATGCCTGTTCTGCGCAGAGGCTACACTAGGCAGGAGAGGCTGACGCAGAGGCCGGAAGAGTTGCGCTGAGGGTTCCAGTGGGCCAGAAAGGGCTCATATTCAGTAATTCCTGAAGGGTTTGAATCAACCATATTTTTTGTCTCCGAGTGATAAGGTACAACTACCGTGAAATTTTCTGTAGGGGAAACCACTATTGGTGCCCATGATGTATTCAAATTCTGCTTAATAATAAAACCCTCAAAGAGCAGCTGCATTGGTTTTCCCGCATTGGGTTTTTCCAGGGACATTTGTCTGAAAAGTCATGTGTGTCCTTTGTGATATATGTGCTACGCTTCAGTAAATGATCTATATATGTGTAGGCTACTAGTTGTGTTTACTTCACTATTTTCTGAATATTTCTGAAGATAACTCGTATAATTTAATCACGTAAATCAAGATACTGCGGTAGGGTTTCTGTAATTTTGTATTCATAAATTTTCACACGCAGGAGGCTTTCGAGTGCCTCAAGCAGGTGATGAGAAACTGCGCACTGCTTGTTCTTCCTGATTTTACAGGGCCCTTTATCTTGGAGTGCGATGCATCCAGGGAGGGAGTGGGTGGAGTGTTGATGCAGGTGGGGCACCCCATAGCGTTCGAGAGTCGAAAGCTATTGCCTCATGAGAGGCTGTACCCTATCTATGACAAAGAGATGCTAGCCATCATGCATGCGCTAGTGAAGCTCAGGCAATATCTAGTGGGGAACAGGTTTTGGGTGAGGACAGATCATAACAACCTCAGATTCTTTCTCGAGTAGAAACAGTTGCAGAAAAGGCAACAAAAGTGGGTGAGTAAGATTTAGGCCTATGATTTTGACATTGAGTATGTCAAGGGGAAGCACAACATAGTAGCTGATGCCTTGTCCAGTAGGCCAACTTCTCTTTAACTGATGAGCATTGAGCCAAATTGGAAGGCTCATTTGTTGGTAGATTACTCCAAGGATCTCTTTGCATGCAAATTCTTGGAGGAACAAGTGACAGATGACCACCACTGGGTGATGGATGGAGTGATATACTATCGAGACCAGATTTATCTATTGGCCAACTCCTAACTGTCGGAGAAGATCCTGCATGCAGGCCATGCTTCACCATTGGCAAGGCATCAAGGATTCACGAGGACTTACAGGGTCTTTAGGTAGAGGTTCTCATGGAAGGGCCTTGTTAGAACCCTGTAATTTACTTTATCACAAGGTGACTGATTATTTTCTCTTTGCAAATTTTTCATACTTTACATGGATGTCAATATTCAAAATCCTTTCCAAAGAAAGCAGCAGAGAGGCAAGGAGCAACATTGGACCATTAGCAAAGACAAAGGCAATAAAGAAAGCAGTTAAGGCAGAAAAAACAAGCAAAGGCAGAGCCTTGAACATGTTTGGGTTGAGTCATGCACCCTAAACGGGTCAAGTCATGAATGAGTCTCCTACGAATAACAAAGAAATGAAACCGATCACGTCATCGCCCTCCACCTTTCCTCCATCTCCACTCACCCCCTCATCATCTGACGATCCTTGTTTCATTTCACACTCCTCGCAGCGTCCGAACTTTAACCATGGGGGGAGGGGGGGGTTCCGAAATGAGTGGTATTCCTTACCACCATTCTCGCTACGTGTCGCCCTTCCGCAATTTCTCACCCCCTTCTCTATTACCGCTTATCACCTTAGGACCCCTTCGAAAACCAACCTTGGGTTTTTAGTTTATGATATAACGTTACAAAGGCAATATGCGATGGAGTGGGACCCATTCACCTGCATTACAATCCTTTTTCTTCTCATTTTTCTTTAAAAATGTTAGACCTTACCTTTTCTGCCTTTTCTGCTTTATATTGCTACTTTACCTTTTCTTTCACCACCGTACCATTGTTTTAACTCTGTTTCCCATCTCCTCGATTGCGATTAAAGCGGGCCAGTCCCCACACGTCACCCTTTTCCCCGTGCCATCCATCGCACATCGCAAATATTACCACTTACCGTTAAAACGCCCGCAAGGTATTTCTTTTAACTTGCGATGTGGTCGGGCCCCACCACAGCAGCTCCGCTCCCCACTCCGCAACGATTTGAAATACGTTGAAATACATTGACATATCATATAAAACATCATAAACGTACCTTACCGATGAAACATTTGTCGCTTTATAACTTCACCGACGCTATGGTCCCCATCTTGCTACATCATCTTCCAATCAGTGCACATCGCACTTCGCTTCCGTTAGAGTTTACCTTTGCTGCTAAATGTTAAAAATTGCGATCTGCTGGTTGCGGTCGGGTCCCACCTTCCTCCACATCACTCTGTCCTCCCCGCACTTCACATCCCTCAGAGTTTACCTTCGCTGCTAAATTTTAAAACTTGCGATCTGCGGTCCGGTCCCACCTGACCTGCTACATCGACTCCGTACTTCGCATCGCATCATTGAAACCGTTTCTTATAAGTTAAACTCTAAAATGTGCGAAATGCGATGCTGCCATGGATGCGATGAAGTTCAAGAGTAAAATTTAAAGGTTTTTAGGTCCAGTATGTTGAGTTTTTTCGCTGTTTTGCTTAGAAAAAGGGTTAAAACACGACGAAAGCCTCAAGTAGCAAAAAGACACCGAGGTCGAGTTGGGCAAGGCATTCTGTTGTGTTATAATGGGCAAAAGGCGTTCACGGGGGAGATAAGCCCCGACCAGGTGGGCAAGCAGCAGAGGTCGAGTCGGGAAAAAGGAGTTCACACAGAACACATCAGCATAAGCACCCGCAATAATGAAAAGTGGCCAGCATTGCACAATTTTGATTACCCAACGCCTGTTTTCTGTGAAACAGAGCCAGATTTCAGATCCTCCATTGGTTGCCTCTTCGAAACCATCACAGCCACCTCCAAAGCTTATTGTTTGATCTTCTGAGGAGCCATTGAAGCGTTTGGATGTACGAAGAGTTGCCCAAAAGTAATTCCAGAGGCAGTGCTGTTGTCAGAGATGTCTGATTAGGCCTTGTATGGCTGCACTTGTCCATTTTCTGCTAAATTGTAATCAATGAAAGGTTGCCGAGTAAGGAAGGGCAACCGACTTAGTTTTAGTTAAATACTGCTAGAATTTTCATTATCATGGGTTGGATATTGTTAGCTCCTGCATTGTAAGAACTACTATATTGGAGCATTGTAATTTTGGAGCCGGACATCAATAATCAGAGACCATTTTCAGGATTCTTGAGCTGTGTTAAAATGGTGATGTGTTACTTCTCTGTTTTAAATGTTTCCGTTATTTTCCCTGCTGTGCATCTATTCATCTAATTGTAAGTCAGAAATTTTAGATGAAGATTTGCTGTCAGAGCACCTTAATTTTGTCTGCATTTACAATCTGAATGTTTTCTGCTGAAGTGTGATTAAAAAATTCTTAACTGCTCTTTAGTCACTACTGAACCTCACTCTTTCTTTCACCTCATAATTCATACAGCTCTTAAGATCCATTTAGCAGAGCTAGCTTGCCCTGTGATGCTCTTGATGTTGATGTGCCATTCCAGCCTTTTGACTCCATAGCCCAATGGATTAGTCCCTGCAACCCTATCTGTCCAACCATACCATCAATCAAACAAACAACCCCCATTATGTAACTACCCTAATATCAACACCTATAATCATCAAGTTAAATCATAAAAAACAGAGAGAGCCCTCTCTGAGTCCAGGAAGGCTAGGTCTTGGACTCCAAAGTGGTTTGATGCTGTTCTCTGTCATTTGGTCTTGCCAATCTTACAAATTACGGAGTGACATCATAATGGCGACCATACTGGGGAACTGAGTTATCGAAAAAGCTGAATATTTCATCAGAACTCAGAAACCCAGTCAAAATATTGTATGATTCAAGTATGTTCCAAGATTGGTATCTGGTTGTTGATAGTGGACAACAACCAGACACAAGCAAGTTGAAATCATCCACCTGGTGATTCCACAGTTTTCAGTTGACCTAAGGACTCCACTGGTAGAAGAATCCAGATTGGTTGTTAATATATAGTGACCCCACTCTCTGACTGATTGACAAGATGGATCCAAGAATACAACACAAGTATGCTCCAATGAACAGAGATCACATTATTGGATTCCCACACAAAATGCCTCAGGTAAATTGGCAAAGGAATCTTCGTATTTTTCAAGATGAGAATGTTGATGATGCTTCGTTACATCTCATTAAATTTCAGATACATTCATGGAAGTTGAAGGTCGAATGGCATGAGGACTGCCACATGAAGATGTTCATGGCAACATTAGAAGGGAAAGCGAGGGAATGGTATGAAGGTCTGAACCCTGGTAGTTTGTTTTCTTTAAAAGATTTCCACAAGTTGTTTTATGAGCATTATAAAGAAAATTCCCCATCTTTATCATTAGCTGAAAATTGTTGTGATCAGTCTGAGGATCTCATATAATACCTTGTAAATATTGATGAAGATCTAGGAAATTGGCATCCTGAGGATCTCTTAGAAGCAATTTATGAATTTCAATTTCAAGTTAACTGTCATGATAACCAAGAGAAGTTAGCTGAAAATGAAAGCAATCAAGATATGTGAGAAGATCCACAAGATCTCTCTGTGGGGACAAATGATAGTTCATCTGCTCTTTTGTGTGAGGCTAAAGAAGACATTCAGCCTCATTGTCGGTCTTCACAGGAGAAAGAAAACAATTGTTGTTCAAGACAAAGAAAACAAAGACTCCCTCCTACTTTAAATGAAGAAGAAATCAATCAGATTCTAAGCATGCAACCAACCTCTAAATTTTTATGTAATGAAGAGATTATGTCTATTTGTTCTATTGATGATTTATGTACTGAAGCATTTCCTCATGAAGAAACAGAAGAACAGATTGATATTGATGCTGTTCTACCTTCTCAAGAAGGCTTATTGCCGGAAAGTGCTTCTGTTCATCAAAATGATGGCCTTCAAATTCTCTTTCAGAAGGATCCTGAGCATGAAAAAGTGGAACAAAGAGCAATCTTGGATGTAGCTTGTTATTTACATCCTCAGGGCCAGGTATTGTTCCAAGATCCTTTTGCTGGTTTCTTAGAATCATCTAAAGGAGTATGCTATGCCAGGAATGGTTTATTGCAGAGTTTAAGGAAAGGTTTGAGCACTGCTGTTCAAAGGCAAGTTAGATGGGAGTGGCCCTTTTGTTTTAACTTTTTTCAGCCTACTCAAAGAAGTGAACAAGAATCAATCATGTAGTCATTTACTTGATTGGTTGCATTGGAGAAAGGAGCTCACTTAGTGTATATATCATCTCCAAGTTAGGTTAGGGCAGGTAGGTGTGCAAATAAGCTCAACACTTTGGGCATCCTTCAAATCTTAGGCATAGATTGATTTTCATTTTTAGATCAATAGGTTTTAGACTCTAGTTTCATCACTGTTCTGGTCTCACCATTCAAGTTTTCAAGGTGCAGTAGTATGTTCAGCTTGATGGATTGCAGTGGATAAGTGCAATTGTTGTTTCAATTCAGATCTCACTATGCTAATAAGCTAGCTGGCCAAGCATCTAGTCTATTTCTATCATTCAAAGTCAGGGGGAACAATCAGCTAGTTTCCAGTCACAAAGTGCTTGACAGATCAAGATACAAGGGTGAGATCAACTCAATGGATCAAGCCACTAGTCTGCGGTGTTTTTGACACCTCCTGAAGGAGCTCCCATCCCCAGTTGGAGCCATTGTTAGAAACCTGTAATTTTTAGTATCACAAGGTGACTGATTATTTTCTCTTTGCAAATTTTTCATACTTTACATGGATGTCAATATTCAAAATCCTTTCCAAAGCAAGAATCAAAGAAAGCAGCAGAGAGGCAAGGAAAGAAAGCAAGAATCAAAGAAAGCCAAGACATTTAGAGGGTTCTCATGGACAACATGAGGGCAACATAGAACCAGTAGAAGATCTATGTTGACAGGGGCTGCGTGGAGAAACACTTTGAGGTTGGGGACTTAGTGTAGCTTCGCTTCTAGGCATACAAGAAATCCATGTTGAAGCAGAAATGGGCCGAGAAGTTGAAGCCTCATTTCTATGGGCCTTACTTGGTCATTCAGAGAGTGGGGGAGGTAACATACTGTTGAGATTTTGTGTATTGGGTGTAGCATCGGATGTGCTCTAGCTCCCAAAATTTGTGGAGTGACTAGAGTGCACATGATCTACAAGAGCCAGAAAGGGATTTGGAAAATTTCATCTGGTTTGGGAGATATTTAATTAATTAATTATTTTAATGTATTTCCTAAGTTTGAACTTAGGAAAATTAAATAATTAAAGTTATTTAAATTAAACATGTGATAAAATTGTCTTAAGTCACACTGATCAAGCTTCCTTTTAATCTTAGCCATTGATTCAAGATCTGATAATGGTCGTTGGTTTCCCAACGAGAAGAGTATAAAGGAAAGGCTTGGGGTCATTTGTAAAGACACACAGAGGCAAAGCACTGAAGCTAAGTTGAGATTCTAGGGCAGGGTTTGCTAAGAATTCTCAGAAGTGTTTCAGCTGCAAAGAGAGGAGTTTAGACAAAGGAGATGGTCCGATCTCAGTGTCTAGAATCAACAAGAGATGGAAAGCAGGTTCCAGAGGTAGTGCAGAGAAGGAGCAACAACAGTAGAGAGTGCAACAGTTGCACAACACAGAGGCAGCTTCAGCTACACATGTACTGCACAGTCACTCCCAGGGTAGCGTTAGGTAGTTGGAGGCCCTCAAGGGTTACATAGAGACCCTCAGGGGCAGGCTACAGCGTAGGGACTGCGTCACCCAGGCAGGGTTACGCAACCCTTTCCAGGCCAACGCAAAGGGATGCAGAGGCTGTAGAGGCTGACACAGGGGCTTCATGGGAAACGCTTGGGTTTGTAGGGCCTAGATTTGGATGAGTCCTGTAAATCCCGTTTGAGGGTGTTGATTAGTCAATATTTTGGCTTCAGAACAGCCGGTGAGTTGCAAATCTATATTTTCTTTGTCGGGTTTTCCATATCTGGAACCCAGATTTGCTGTATTCAGAAATACTCTTAATAATAAAACCCTCCAGTAGCCAGAGACCGGTTTTCCTGCATTGGGTTTTTCCGGGGACTATTGTCTTGAAAATCACTGTGTCACTTTGTCTATGTGTGCATGTACTTTTTTTAGATCTGAATTGGTGAAAGTTTGTTATGTGTTTTTCTTCGATATTAATCTGAATTTTCAGCTTAGTAACTTAGTTAAGTAAGAGGAGCATAACCAGATCTAACAGTAGATTTCTGCATAAAGTAACATTCAGAAATTTTCACACATACGAGCTGGAGATACCCCGAGGAGCCGGGTGCATAACATATTTCATGTATCTTGCCTGAAAAAGGCTTTGGGACAATAGTTGACAACATCAGCTGAGTTGCCTCCCATGGATGATGAGCGGCACTTTTTGGACACCAGAGAAAGGCAGTTGAGGAGGAGTGATCAAGGAGTTTCTGATCAGGTGGAGAAATATGCCAAATGAGGATGCCACCTGGGAAGGAGAGTAGATCCGCCAACACCCATCATTGCAGTTGCTTGAGGACAAGCAACATCTTGGCGGGGAGGACTGTAGTATTCCTAATTAGCAATTCTGCTAATTAGAAATATTAAGTTTTGATAAATTTTGTACTTCCTAATGTTAGCCAGAAATAATGTGGGTCGAGAACCCACAAATTGGATTAAAATGAACTAAGGCATTTTCCTATAGTTGAGAGGCAAAGATTGCAGCCATGGTGGGGGCAGGATGAGCCATTGAGGAGGCACTGCACATTCCAGAAAGGCAACACTGTGGTTGGGCAGGAAAAGACAGCTCAGGAGTGGCCAAAGGAGGGGCAACACAATTTTTGGTGGGCCCCAAGGGAACGTTGGGCCTTTGGAGACAAAAAGAAAGAGGCAGCTCATTTTGCTCATTCATTCATCATCTAATTCGAATTGTCTTTAACAGAGTACTCTTGACTAGGAGCCAAGTCTGCATTGTTGTTAAGCAATCGAGTGTTCCCGAGTGGGAATCTCAACCTCTGCTTCAAGGGACTTCGAGTGCCTGCCCTAGGGAGGAGAATCACACTAATTCGATTCAGGGAGAGGTTGTGGATCCATCACAATGTATTCAACATCAGAGAATAACGCAACGCAGTCACAACAATGCAGTTGTGGAGGCATCATCCGGGACCTGAGGAGTGTAGGAGATTTGGAGGAGGAAATTGGTGAGGAAGCTGAAGGCTTCCTAATAGTGTTATTGCATATCTTTTGGGGGAATTCTGCAGTGTTATTTCTAGCAGCACAGTTTCAACCAACAACACAGATAACTAAGACCAAGAGGGCCAATTTCCTGGGTTAGCCATTCCACAATTCCATTGTGGGTTTTGTGAGTAGAGTTTGGGGTTAAAACCCTGAAATATCCTGAGCATTATCCCAGGCCCTAGCAGCAGATTTAGTGGAGCGGCAACAACATTTCTAGGCTAGGACTACGCAGAGCTAGAGAAGCACAACGTCCCTTTCGGGGTTGATTTGAGCTTCAGGTAGCATTATTCCAACACCCACATGTACGCTTATCTCAGAATTAATAAAATGGCTCAGACCTGAATTTTATGGCTTCAATTTATGTTTTCATGGCGTGATTTTATTTTCTGTTGTTAATGTCTATTGATGCATTGATTTTACTACTAATTTAAAATTAGGAATATTACATTTCTGGACCCTTGCCAATGTTGATTTTCTTAACGCAAGTTTTTACCATCTAATACTCACAATTTTGCTACATATGCTTTAACTTTTGATTCTTTTGTGGACAACTGCCCCCTGTTTCTTGATTTTGCAAGAGTTTTCCTTCAAATTCTAACAAATCAAGCAATCACTTACATGCTTCATGTTTTTATATGATATGCTATGCAAGGTTCCCCCACCTTGAATTTGTAGTTGGCCTTCTATGTTCTTTTTGATTAAACCTTGTTATGAGATGAGCAAAACCTTCAATCCATTTTGCTTCTCGTCCTTTCCACTGAACTGTTTACCTTATTGGTGAGGGGTCTTTTATCCTGTGATTAGCAAACAAGAAACCTTTTCTCTGATTTCAATTTTTGTATAACTCTTTCCATGGTTCTCCATGCTTAGACTGTGTTAAAAAATGATTAATCTTTATGTATTCATAGAAACTCAGGTCTTCCATTGACCTTTCTTTTCCAAGGAAATCCTTACGAAACCCCACCTCTTCCCCAAAATACCTGGATAGAGGTGGTCTCAACTGCCAACAACAATCACGATTGATAACCCCAAGGGAGTTGACCAGATTTGAAACTGTGACCTATGGCCTTATTGTCAACGACAACATGCCTTGGGCATATGGCTCAATCAATAGAGTTAACTGTTGGGGCTAGGTTTTGCATTGAACTATCTTATGTTCCTATTGAGTTTTACAACATTGTTCACCCCTTTACATTGTAGATTATTCTTTGACAACTAAGAGATATTTCACTATAGTATGCCTGACATAGTCACAGACATGTATTTTCTCATATATTGGTTGTTGCAACCATGGGTTCAAGTTTCTTAGTTGACAATTTGTTTGAAGAGTTCCCGATTTATAATTTTTGTTACAATTTGTATGTTCAATTCTATCCTCTTGATAAATCTTATATTCTTGTATTTATGTTCCATGTTCATTTGTTGTAGAATAAATGTGTTTGTTCTTTTGAAAATTATATTTTATGATATTATAACCCTCTTGACTCCAAATCTAATGTACATGAATCAAAATTATATAAGTATAAAATATTACATCTCAAACATTTTTTTCCTTGGAAAGTATATTCCCTGGAAACCTTTGAGCTCTTTCCTTCATTCTGAGGATGTTACTCCAGGTAAGGAGTGCTGCATGGTTATTTTATGTTGACCCTGTGGGGACATCAAGTGAAGCCCATATATGTATGGGTAGCCAAACTGGGGACATGACCTCTTGACTCCCTGCTTGTTCTTTGTTAGTGTTCCGTTAAACCTAGCACCAGCTAAATCATTAACCTAGTAGATTGTAGATATACTGAATAACTTACACAACTAGATTCTTAACATTCAATGGAAGCAAAAATAAACTAACCAATCTCATAAAAATGACACACAAATTTTGTCCAATCAAAGTTTTTTATTAATAATCCAAACTTCCTTGGGTTTCCATCTTGGGATAATGGCCCAACTGAGGAATATGTTACAACCCTGGATCAGATCCGACTGATTAACCTTCCTTGGCTGATCTGAATGTCATTGCTGCCCATCCTCAGACACAACACTCATTGAGAAGACTTTCTCAATCTTGTGATACTGTAGTGTATCTTTCCCATCTCCTTAGCCTTGCCTTTATAACTTTACATTAAGCTAAGTCTCTAATCCTAATCTCCAAAGTGATTGAAAACCGAGATTAGATCTTGCCTCACTTGAAATCAAGGGCCGAGATTAAAACTTATCCACTAAAGTAATTTACTTAACTTTACCTAAGTTTACTGTAGCTCAATAAGCCAACATAATAATATGTTCTTTTTTCCTAAGTTAGACTTAGGTTAAGTTACATTAGCAACTTGGTCACACTACAGCAATACCTAAGGAAATTGTGGGGGGCTTCTGCAAACTTAGACACATAGGCTTGTGAGTAAGTACATGCCCGAGATACAAACATCAACACTCCCTCTTAGCAAGGGAGGAACTTCTACCACCTGGAACTGGCTCCGATCTTGGATATAGATTTGCTACCATGACTGCTCACTCTGAACTCGAAGACTTCCCTGCCATCATCATTAAAGAATCATTCCTCGTGAACTTATTTGTAGAAGCCTCTTGCTCCCGAATATCTTTTTAGGTCATCTCGTACCAAGAGACCTTCTTGACAGGTTGGGAGGAATTTGTCGAGTGATCCTCTCCTCATGGACCTGAAGGCTGACTCCCTCTAAGCTACTCAACCTTCGAAGCTTCCTACTCCTTGTCTTCTGCCATTGCTATGCTTCCTGCTGTTGCTTGAATAGGCTGGCCCTTTTTCCAATAAAAGTTTCTCTCTCTAACTTCAATGATGTAGCCAATGTTTGAGCTTGATACCTTAGGTTTGATCAAAGATTGTTCATCCCAAAATGCAACACCAAACCCCTTCTTCTCGATCATCGATATTGAGAGAAAACTTCACTTGAGTTCCGACACCCATAACATGTCTGTCACTTCCATTTTTCCTCCTAACTCAAGTTGGAATAACATTTTTCCAAACCCTCTAACTACATGCTTTGTATCAATGCCTAACTTCACATCAAATTCCGAGTCGCATTCGATTAGGGCAGTGAACTACTCTCATGCTCCTGTCGTATGTCTCGTGGTTCAACTATCTACTAGACACACACTCATGGACAATGTGCTCGAGTCAAGTTAGGAAACAAGTGCGAATTATGTCTCGAATTTCCTAACAAACTCCTCCTAGGTTCTGTCGACGCAACGACAACTCACTCCTTGCTGTTTCCCCCTTTCTTCGTCTTCAAACACTATGAAGCATGGTGTCCCGTCTTATGATAGGAGAAACACTTGATCTTAGTTGTGTCCTACTTCTTCAGCTGTGAAGTTGACTCCTAACTGTTGCTTGAGCTTTTTCCTTTGCCTTTTGCAATTAGAGCCACGTTGTCATCTCCCTGCTTACAAAATTTTCCCTTTGATTGTAAGAGCAGTCATCCCCGAGCTTGTCAAATGTGGGTAGTTTAGCTCGAGCACAAACTCCTCTTATGAACGTATCCCATGCCTTTGAGAACCTGTTCAATTCCACATTTACTAGTTTTGAGTCTTTTACCTTTTCTGCCACTGCTGCAAGATGATCATGAATCTGCGTGATCTTCATTAGATAACTCATCACTGAGTCAGATTTGGTCATTTGTGTAGTTCGAAGCATATCTTTCAATATCATCTTCATGTTTATTGTCTTGCTCTGGTATAATCTTACCAAGGCTTTAAACATGTCCTTAGTTGTCTTCTTCTCGGTTAAGTGAGGGATCAAATGATTTTAATGTCCTCTTCTAATTAAATTTCCCATGGGAGGACGAAGTATCCTATTTAACCCCGTAGGCCATAGTCATTTGTAAAGGGGGACCCATTATTTGATGTTATTGGGGTAACATTAGATAATTTGAGGTAAGTGGAGCAAAACTTGTAATAAAAGCCAAATTTGGGGCAAATGAAGGGAAACTTGTTAGCCCCTCAAATTAAAATTAGGAGGGAAGACCCCAAATGGAATCTGTAGAAAGGGGAGAGGGGATTCATTTTAATCATCATGGATTATTGATCTTTTAGATTTTTGGGTTGAGGCTCTTGGAGGCTTTTAAGACCACTTTTTCCTCTGGTTGGTTTTGGTGGTGAAAGATTCCAGCGTAGCCAATCCACTATACTCTTTACTTTGTTAGCATAATTTCTAAGGTATCAATTCAATGGAAACAAGGGTTTTGAAGCTTAATCTGTGGCAATCAAGGGCTTATAAGGCTAAATCTGGGCAGCGAGGCCTTCTAAGGCAACGATGGGTTTTTGAGGCTAAATCTTTGGCAGTGAGGCCTTCTGAGGCTAGATCTGAGGAAGCGAAGGTTTTATGTGGCTAAATTTTTAGCAACAATGCCTTCTAAGTATATAACTGAGGTAGCGAACGGTCCGAGACATTGTTCTGGGCATTGAGGGTTTGAAAGCCACCTTTTGTTTTGAGGTAACGAGGGTTTGAGTAAACCCTATTGTGGTTGCGGGCTACTCCTGAAGTATCCTTTATGGTAGTGACTCGTCCTCGAGATGATATATGAGGTAGAGAAACCATTTCTTATGTGTCAACGACAATAGATCCGTTCTGAGGTGTCAATTGTGATAGCAGATCTTTCTGAAGTGACAATTGTGGCAGCGAAACCTTGTGGAGGTCTAGTCTAGGCAATAGTGTATCTCTAAGGGCTGGAATTTCCCTTTGTGAGGCTACAAACGATGAATTTGCAGTAGTAGGGGAGCATGGGAACCCTCCCTTATAGTAGGAAATTTGGAAACTTCTATTTTGAGGCAGCAAGGGAGCATTTAGAGATGCATAACCTATAGGCCTATATAGGTCCCATGTGGTAGCAGAGTTCAAGGTACTGACTACAACAATAAACATATGCAATGAGGAATAGGGGGAACTAGTTGAGTGAGACTAAGGCAACAAGACCAAGGTAGCTAAGTGAGAAAGGGTGTTAGGACCGTAGCTTGCTATATGGTTAGATCAATAGTATAAGAACGACAAGGACTATTGATACAATTAGCATTAGATTGTGAAATTAAACTATAGTGTGTTTTTGAATGGATCATAGACTTCTAACCTACTGTTGAATTTGCTTAATTGTATGAGTTGTTGGGGGAATCAAATACTTGTTTCCATTTTTTGTGCATTCAATATTCTCTTTGCTTGTAAAAATTGAAGGCATACTGTGATACTAGTTAAAATACAAATTTTGTCTTATTCTCTTTCCATCCCTAAGGGTAAATATCTCAAAGGGGATATTATAGTGGTATTAGAGTTTTGCATCCTGCTAGGCTGTGAGCATATGAAATCTGGATGCTTCCGGAAGATAGGGAAAACGTTGCAGTCAGGAAGAGGAAGGGTGCCCACAACTCAATCATGGCAAACAGGGAAGAGTAGCTATTCAAAGCTAACCCTTTTGATATCTTGGAGGAGCTAGCGAGGGGACGACAACAAATATATCAATTGTTGGCACAAGGGCAATAACAAATGGCCTAATTTTCTTTCCTAGGCTGTGGCAAGTTTGAACAATGCGGGTAACAATGTTGCTAATGGATGTCATTGAGGAAGAGTTGGGAAAAAGGATGCAAAAACTATAATCTTGGCTCCTTTAACATCTTTGCACAAGCTAACACTGGGGCATCTAGTAGAAGGAACCCTAGGCCTTTACTACCATAGTTTCCAGATAGTCAGGGGGCAACAAACCAAGCAACAACAAAACAAAATGAGGATTTTTCAGAATATTTGTTAGAGTATGCATCACTAAGAGAGGACGTTCGAGCAACCATGACCTTTAATGAGTTCAATATTATTAAGTACAAAAATAGGCCCAAGGGGTACACAAAAAAACCATGATCTATTGCGCAAGGTTGGGAAACTATCCATTCCCTCTTTCGATGGGTCATCCAAGTGCTCGACAAGGGCTTGGGTAAAAAAGTTATAAACCTACTTCCAACTTAACCCAATGTTGGAAGTTGAGGGTATCAAATTTTCCACACTACGTTTGGAAGGAGAAGCTGATGAATGGTGATACCACGTATTGGTCACATCAGGACATTCCAGCATCACCACTTATGAGGACTTCACACAAAGATTGATGGACCAATTTGCAAGGAAGGACACAAAGATACACATCAGGGAGCTAGCACAATTGAAGCAGACCAATACACCAAATGTCTACATTGAAGAATTTCAACTAGTGGTGATTACGGTGACAAATATATCTGAACAAAGGTTGATCATGTTGTTTATGGTGGGTCTAACCGAGCCATTGCATGGGTGGGTCAAGTCCTTCAAACCTATCATCAAGACACAAGACATGGAAGATGCAACGCCTAACTGCTCATCATTTAGATGAACAGGGAAATGAAACCATCCTAGAAGTGGGTTGGGAAGGTCAGGTTAGATGAAGAGACTCAGATCGAGCTAAGGAGGAAGAAACTTTGATTCACTTACAAAGAACCATGGGAACCAGGTCACAAATGCTTGGGAAAGGGAAGGGTCCACTATATCGAGGCGATGTGAGACAATGGCGATAAAGAGGATCCAATACTAGCACCAAGCAATGTGCCTTGCAGTCCGGAGGGGGAGCAGTCACATATGGAAGCCGAGGAGGATGAGAGACCTTGTATGGGAAATTAAGGGTGGTACTATTGCCACTCTATATGGAGTCCCTAGATATTACACCTTTAAGATCAAGTTGGTCATACAGGGACAACGAATCACAACTTTGGTCGATAGCAGATCGATAGCAGAGCAACTCACAATTGTTGAGATTCTAGTGTTGTAATGACTAGGGTAGTTTTTCACAATTGATAACTACTACTGTTGATATAAATTGTTCCTTCTTTATACTTTAGTCAACAAGTAGCTATACATGAAAAACTTCAACCATTAATTCTTCAACAAGAGCGGTAAATAGAGATCACAGTAGACAATGAACAAAAGATAATAAGCAAGAGACATGAGCCACCAAGATTATTCTCACAACTAGGGAAAAACCCACATTGGGAAAACTCAGAAATTCTTTCCTTATGAGAGAGAGATTATGTCCATCAAAATGTTGCAACAAAGCTAAAATAGTCAACAATGAAATACCCTATCAAAGTCAGCTCATAGGAGAGAGATTCCACTTTTTTCCAATGAGTAAGGTCTGCACAAAGAGGCCGAAATATAGGCTTGTCGTGACTGTGATAGGAGGCCAAAGTTCTCACTATGGTCACTACAAAATTTTGTCAATGAATTAATAGGAATTTGGCCCTAAAACCCTTAGTCAACTTCAAAAATACGCCACATCTAAGAGAACGAGCTTCTTTGTAATTTTCGGCCGTAAAAGAATCAACGAAACAAAAGTCAAAGACACCAAAATCACTGTAGTCAACGAGCCTTTGAAGGAGCTACAAATCACAGTCAAAAGATCCCTTATATCCACTTTGCACGTGTGGATATGCTCTGCAATAGAAGACTGAATTTGTATGAGATTGGAGACCAAATTGTTGTGTTGGATAGAGGTCAAAATGAGGAACAACGAACATATATAAATAAGTGTAATGTGAGGGCTAACTAGCCCTAATGGGGTAGACATGATGACCTTCCAGTAGTCGACTTGTAGGTGACCAAAATCGATTTATTCTTTGTGTATGTTGTTACCCACCACCAATGGGTAATCCTTATAGGAAAAAAATTCTCCTAGATTTGTCTTTAGCCGACAACCAACATGCCCTTGTAGCCACCAAATAGCTCGATGTGCCATTATTCTTCACCACCTTAGCCAACCATTGTGCCTATTACCACTCAAACTAGCAGGGGACATAAAATGGGTTCCTATGAGGGCAACTGCTAGGTTAAGGGGAACGATGGAGACTTAGCCCACTGTCACCACAACTAAGTCTCCCTACTTTTTACGGACTTTCATCGATGGGAGGGGACACGATGTTTTAGGAAGCCACTTATAGAGGATATATCAACAAATATATGAGAAGTGACCCCTTAGACCCCTTCCCTAGGGTAGGATGAAGAATGGAACTTGGTCCCTTTTTAAGCAAGGGACTTGATTTTCTGGGGAGAGTAGATGAGGATTTGAGGGTTGAGAGAGAAGAATATGGCTTATAAAGGAGTTTCCTAATCTCTAAAGTACCTTGGGGAACTTGGATTCCCGAGTAGTCCTTGATAAATAGTCTTGGCAAAACATGGGACCACACGAGGCCAAGTGGACCCAACCTAGTTTAGGGGATGGATTTTAGCAACCAATGATATTCTTAACCTGACCAAGGCGAGGGGAAAGGATCAAACAAGAATTTTCACCCAAAGATGTCAAATTGATGCTATTAGGTACTAGCCTTGGGAACCATGGGTTTGAACATCACGATTTAATCGCGATCTTTTCAAAAAATCGCGATTTTTTCGCGCAAACGATTTAATCGGCGATGTTTTCCCCGATTTTTTGAAAAAATCGCCGATCGGCAAAAAATCGCGATTCGATTTGAAAAAATCGTGGCAAGGGAAAATAACGGGTTTAAGTGCGATTTTGATGTTTTTTTTTTCATGTTTACATCGACAGGTTTGGTTATGAGAGCTAAGGAGTGAAGGACGAGAGCGAAGGAGGGAGATACGTGATCTACAAGCCCAATATTGGACAAAAGTGAAGAATTTCTTGCAAGCCAAGCGAACAAAAATCGAATTTGGACCAAGTGTCTCCGGCAAAACGTTTTTTCCAGGTATGGGCATCAAATTTGATCCATTTTTTTTTTGTTTTTTTCTTGTTCTTCCATGGGTTTCTATCACCCATGTATTTTTCATCATTTGTGATTGCATTTGGTTGTGTTTTTTTTTTTTTTTGTTTTATTGAGAGGAGAGGGTTTATTTTGGTCAAAAATGCAAAAAATTGATTGTTAAATTTTGTTTTTTATATTTCTTCTTGTGCTCTTAGTTTCTTCACATTATTTTTTCTTGTGTTTCAACATGTATTTTTTCCCATTATTTTTGCATTGAGTTGAGGGTTTTTTTTGTGAAAAAAATCAAAATGTTGTATGTAAAATAGTAATTTTTTTATTTTATTTTTCAACTTGCAATTTTTCTTGTGCCCTAGGTTCAAATTTCAACGTTCAAAGCTCAAAGTTTCCTATATGCCAAGGAAATTAGATCCTTTATGGGAATTTGGTGAACCTGATTAGGGGTTTGACCGAGCAAACTTGACTTGCAAATTATGTGGTCAACACATGACAGGGGGGTATACAGGTTGAAATACCACCCGGCACAAATTCTTGGGCATGAAGTAGGCCCTTGCACAAATACCACTACAGAAATAATCAAAAGAGCCATGAACTCATTGGAAGGAATAGAAACCACTAAACTCAGCAAGGTAGCTCTGAAGAGTCAAATATCAGGGTTTATAGTTGACCGTGAGAGTGGTAGTGGCTCTTCAGCGTCAACATCTTCTACAGGCAGCCCCATAGCTGCCTCCTCATTTTTTGCTCCTAGAACCACTCACAGGGCACAACCATCTATCTCCTCCCTTATTAAAAAAAAGGAGAAGGAAGACGCTGATAGTTTGTTGGGCAAACTATTTCTTTGGAGTGATATTCCTTTCACTATTGCCAGGAACAATCCATTTTATCACGCTACAATTGATGCTATTGTTGCTGTTGGCCCAGGATACAAAGCCCCTTCATATGATGACTTTAGAGGGTGCATTCTGCAAAATGAGAAAGCTGATTGCACCAAGAGATTGGAGGAGTTAAGGGCATCATGGGAAGTCACAGGATGCACTGTGATGTCAGATGGTTGGACTGATCAAAGGGGTAGGACCCTTATTAACTTCTTGGTCAATTGTCCCAAGGGGACAATGTTTATGAAATCTGTTGATGCATCTGCACATGTCAAAGATGCAAGATTATTATGTGATTTATTAGATGTGTTCATTCTGGAGGTTGGGCCCCAAAATGTTGTCCAAATCATAACGAACAACGCTGCAAACTATGTTTCTGCTGGCAAGATGCTTATGGAGAGGTATCCGAGCATATTTTGGACACCTTGTGCTGCACATTGCCTTGATTTGATGTTGGAGGACATCGGAAAGATTGATTTTGTCAAAGATATTGTAGAATCATCAAAGAGCATTACAAAATTTATATATAATCATGCATCTGTGCTTCATTTGATGAGAACATTCACCAACAAGAAGGAGTTGGTGCACCCTGCTATTACATGATTTGCCACTAGTTTCATATCTCTTCAATCCCTCTTGAATTTTATGTGGGATTTGAAGAGAATGTTTCTTTCAGAGGAGTGACGTGCTTTGACTGTCAGCCATAAACCAGAGGGAGAGGCCATCTGCAGGTTGGTTTCATATCAGGAAAGCTTCTGGGCAGGAGTGCAAGAGGTGTGCATCGTTACTGAACCTTTGGTAAAGGTTCTTAGATTGGTTGATGGAGAGAAACTCGCAATGGGCTACTTGTATGAGGCCATGGACAGGGCCAAAGAAGCCATTCGCAACTACTATGATGATAAAGGTGATGAGGGGTTTCAGAAACAACTTCTTTTATGGGAAGTGATTGATGACCGATGGAACAACACACTCCATCGTCCCATTCATGCTATAGGGGTCTTCCTGAACCCATAATTTGCTTATTCATGTAGTTTCCTATTTGATGCTGAGGTCATGGATGGCTTTTTCAGTTGTGTTCAGAAGATGGTGCCATCTTCATCAGAACGTGTAGAGATATCCAAAGAAATGGAGGTGTAAAGAATGGAAGGTGGCACCTTGAGCTTTGACATGGCCGGCCCAAGAGACTAATAAATTTACCAAGTAATATCTTCATTCTTTTAAAATTTTTCTTAGTGTTTAAATTCAAGTTGATCATTTGCTGTAACTTGTAACTTGTAGATGCATGGTGGAGGAGCTATAGGCGTATTACCAAACTCCAAAAATTTCCAATAGAATACTTAGCCAAATATAAGCCAGATATGAGCGCAATTGAGTGTTTATGCATACACACCAAAGTAAATAAAAAAAAAAACCAACTCATCTAACCGATTTTTTTGAATTCATTAAATTTTTTTTTTAAATATTTAATTTATTAATTTATGACCCTTGTACAAGTTGGAGGCCCGCCGGTCACGATACATTACGCTTCACTACAATCTTAGATTGTGTGAGAGCAACTGAGGACACTCATATGAGCTATCCTTAGATACTGACACCACCACGAATAAGTGTTGAGCCGAGAGGCCCGCTTACTCAGGTCACTTATTGGATAGAGCAGGAGTTAGTGGAGGGGGAGGAGGACGAGGAGGAGGAGCAGTAGCAAGAGGAGGATGAGGAGCAGGAGAAGGAGGTGACACCACCTACCACTACTACCGGTAGAGGACGTGGTCTGCCTCCTTTAGCTCCTAGTGCTTCAGGTTCCTGTTCTGGTGCTTCAGTTTCTACTTCTAGAGCACAACAAAGTCCATTGCCAGTCTCGCCAGCTTCTTCATCTAGAGGGAAAGACAAAGCTGTTGTATTTTCTCACAAGAGGGGCAGAGGAAATCAGTAGTATAGGACCATAGGTTATATGGTGCATTGACATTCCTTTGTATATGACATTATGACTCATGATATGGGATACATTATTATATTTTTTGTTGATATTTTGAGGCTGAGTTGACTCTTGAGACTCAGGATTTAGTATTCAGGACAGGATTCAGTTTTATGTGTGATGTAGCACTAGACATGATATTACACATCTTATATATTAATTTTTTTTTATATTTATGTGTCAATGCATTTATTTTATGTTGGAGATGCTTTAGATATTAAAAAAATTGAAAAAAAAAGAATATTTTTGTATGTGCCGATTTTTACGATTTTTTCCAATTTTTTCCCCTCGCCGATTTAATCCCGATCGCGATTTTCAAAACATTGTTGGGAACACTAGGGAAAAACTTGGTCCTAGACATAGGGCTTGGGATATCTTGAGATTCCACAGTCATATTTCCTTCAAATTAAGAGGAAACCTAGGGGACCCACCAACGTAGTAGGGCCTAGGAGATCAAAGTTTTTCTGTGGTTAGTTTCCTGGGAAATTGATGCCTTAGGTGACCTAATGAGGATAGACCTAGGAAAGGGAGGGAAAAGGTGAAAAATGGGGTGGGAATAATCACTCTCTGATGGACCTGAGCCTAATACCTCTTGGGGATATGGAGTCAAGGAGAATTATGAAGACAGGTTTTGTTTCTTGCTCAAAGAGGCTCCAAAAGTCAACTTCGTCCAATGTTGAAGGCAAGAGAAGAAAAGTGACTTTAAAGTATTTATACTTCGTTACAAATGGTAAGGATTATCCTGGTAACATGATGTCTAGGACATTTCATTCATCCAACATGGTCCATATATAGAAATCAGCTATATAGACACATAATTCCACATTAAACACATACAACAATTAGCCCTAGTAATAGCGAGGTTCCAATTTATGCAGTAAAATGAAAAATAACGTTAAATGTTTACTTACTTGTTAGAGAATATATCCAACGAGCATCACATTTGCAATATAAGACGCTCCAAAAATATCCACCAAGGAAAAAATGTGAATTTCTTTAATGAGAGAGAGATCCAAATCCAAATGATGACACAAATGAATCCATCTAACTCTTAATTATACACCAATTAGGAGTTCGAATTAGCTCATGGGACTACATTAACCCCTAAAAATAAAATAATGTGCGAGTTTAGTGACAAACCCACCAAACTAGCTCACAAATGAAATAATAAGCCTCTCACGAGGTCAACTAATAATCTATGCATGTCGTAGGGGCATCCAAGCGGCCTGATGAGGTCCATAAGTGCCATAATGATGAATAAAATCCTCAAAAGTGATGGACAAGGGGGTGGGTCCTTGTTCTCCAAACAATAAACCTGTAGTGCTCCCAGTGGGTGTGGGGGCACACCATTGACCTCATGGGTCTCCATATGAGTCGAAGATGCTTGTAGACCATTTGTAAGGGCTCAGATGATGGAATGAATGTTGCCATGTCATTGTACAGGTCCTGGGACACCTGCCTAGTGTGTGGTGCACCTGTGGGGCCAACTGGGCATAATGTACCAAATGCATCTAACTCGTCTAAAAGGTGGATATCTAGCACTCTTTGAACATCTCTAGGGATCCATGGAGTGCTGTCTACTGCTGTGGAGGCCCATGGCTCTCTACAAACACTCTATATGTGCCAATGTAGCCCTCTAGAGGGTTAGGACCCCGTATAGGGAGACCAAACGCAAATAGACACCATCTTCTATCCTGCATAAGATTCAATGCGTTCCCTAGCCTTCTAGTACAACAAGTGATTAAATTAATCGAGTAAAAGAGCTTACAAACCATGAACAACAAGTGGACATTTCATAATCGCATGCCCTTTCATAGTGGGCTTTGGCATGTGCTAATGTCTCCAAGCTCCAAATGGGGTTAGCCAAGTACCTTATTTGGTGGTTTCTACCTTTAGAGGAGATAGTATGTCCAAGGTACATCCCTCAAATGGTGGAGCATGTGATAAAGAGGTGAAATGGAATAGGGAATGAGAGGGGCAACCCTGGGTCACATATCGGGGCACAAGGGTAGCTAGAAAAAGGGAAGTCCACACCTAGGTATATAATGTGTAGGATGGAGAAATCATGGTACATGAGGTGCCCCGACCTTGATTTTTCAACTCTTCTTTATATACCTTTTGCCTTTTATGATTTTTCTTTGATTAACTGCTCGGGGTTCAAAGGACAAGACCATGATGTGTAAGATATAACAGTGATTACCCCCCTTTTGGTAGGGCAGTTCATTGCCCTGCAGGGGTTGGGACAATCTTGAGTTCCTGAGTGATAAAGGAGGCTCATCTATGACTTATGGAACCAGGGTGATGGGCGTGGGCATGTATGTGGCCATTTATGTGACCATTTATACATTTTCCTATTTCATTTCTAATCAGGGACAACATTCCAAGCTTGACCCAAGGTGGGGGCAAGGGAATGGAGAGGCTAAGCCTATGTGGACCCAGGTGGGAGAGATGGTCAATGGGGGTAATGAATGTATGGGGAGTAGTGTATGTGAAAATTTCCAAATCTAAACCAGAAATCCTACTGCAGGAGAAAACTGATTTACATTATCTACTTGTGTTTATATTAAAAAGTTATTTTTCTGAACACTTCAGTAAAAATATTAATGTAAATACAATGCAGCCTACACTAATATACTAATCAAGAACTAAAAAATAAATAAGACCACCATACAAAGGGCACAGTTATTTTTGGACAATTGTTCCTTGAGAAACCCAATGCAAGAAAACCAGTGCAATAGATCCGAGGGTTTGTATTATTAAGCAATAGTATTCTGAGTACAACTACGGTGTCAAAATCTGACTCACCCAATAGAGAAAAATCCTTGGCAGACAGATAAAATAGTGAGTTATACCTCACATTGCAAGTCTCAGCTGATCCAGATCAGAAATTGGTGAAACCGCAGCTGCCGATGCGCAGTAGATGCGTAGGCCTGCGTGGGCCTAGCTGAGGACTGTGTCACCCCTTCTCTGCGTTGATCTGCCTCTCAGAAAATCAAGTTTCAACCCTTTCGGCTCAAAAACCCTCATCTTTCACTAAAACTGGACTGTCTCTCGGATGCTTTGCGCTACCCCTGCGTGGGCCTGCATCACCCTCTCTAGAGACTGCGTGACCTCTCCTAGTGGCTACACTGCTTCCTCTGCTATCTCTGCTGCCCTTGCTCTGCTATGTACTCTTGGTCCTCCAACCAATCACTGCTTTTGCCCCTCCGCTGCAACTTAATCACTTAGATCTTATCTTTGTCCGAGCATTGCTCCGTCAGAAGAATTTGATCCCTAGATTCACTGTGTGTGTGTGTTCTCCAAGTGACCCTAAAGCCTTCCTTTATACTTTTCTTGTTGATGAATCAACGACCGTGATATAATCCTTAATCAACGACTAAGATTAAATTAAACTTGATCCTCGTCGCTTAGAAGCTTCTCACCCACATTTTTAAATTAATTCACTTTAATTATTTAAATTCCCTAAGTTTTAACTTAGGCTCCATTTAAAATAATTAATTATTTGAATAACTTTCATTTCGGGTGGAATTCCTCTAAAGGATTTTTGGGTCTTGGAGATCTCACGTGTTCTAGCCCCTCCACAAAATTTCGAAGCTAGAGCACATCCGATGCTACCCAAAAATCAACAGTATATGTGGATAAGGGAGCGGGACCATGAAACCAAACTCTGGGTTTTCCAAGTAGTACCACCCTAAAACCAAATCTTCAGTAAAGGAAATTCCACGGGATTAAAATCGAAAAGAGGTAAAGGGGGCAAAAGCACAAACTAAGCCCACTCTTTCCGCCAAATCTCCCCATCAATCCATTCCGACAAGTATTTATGATAAGTATACCCAATACTCAATTACCATATGACAAGACATACCTTTAGGTTCTAGAGGACGACCTTCAAACATACGATCAATACAGATGGGTGAGGGACCACATCGCTGGATCAGGTGGCAGAGAGATGGCACAATGAGCTAGTTGAGGGCTGCAAGGGGTTGCGGGCTGAGGCCCATCATGGAGAAAAAATTTCTCTTAGGGATATCACCCACGAAGTGGTGGGTAAAAGTGTCGTCACTCATTTGTTATGATCGTATGTTTGAAGGTGGGCCTTCCAACCCCGAAGGTATTAGTTTTCATTATGTAATTGGGTGTTTATGCTTGTTTTTTTTGGGCACATTTGGACGTGGATTAATGGGGGATTTGTTGGAAAGAATGGGCTTGGATTGTACTCCTTTTCCCTTGCCCCAACTTGGTGGTTAATCTTGTACCCTAGTCCCATTAGATCTCCTCTATTGGCTACTAGCTTTAGGAATGGCACTACATGGGAAACCCTGATTTTGGTTGCGTGGTCCCGCTTCCTGACACCATATATCTCATTGCCCTCTGCGCATTATAACCCCTTTTAACACTTTTCCTATCGAGATCCACATTTGTCCATTGGGTCCTGTTACCCACCACCTGTGGGTAGTGTATATAGGAGAAAAAGTTTCTCTTATATGTTTCTCAACCGACATCCAACAACCCCTTGCAGCCACCAAATAGCTCAATGTGCCATTATCTCTGCCACCTGAGCCAACCATGTGGTTCCTCGCCCATCTATTATGATTATCTGTTTGAAAATGGGCCTCCCAACCCCAAAGGTATGCCTTTTCATTGGTATAGTTGAGTAATTTTCCTTACTTATCGTAAGAAATTTTGGGCATGAATTGGTGGGGGGATTCAACGGAAAGTGTGGGTTAGGTTTGTACTCTTGTCTCCATTTCCCGATTTCGTGGTTAACCTTGTATCCTAGTCTCGTGGGATCTCCTTTATTGGCCATTAGCTTCAAGGTTGACACTACAGTTGAAATCCCGATTTTGGTTGTATGGTCTTGTTAACCATTGGAGTGGCACTTGATGATAATGAGAAGACTCCATGCCCAAGGATGAACCAAAAGACATTTGTACCATCAGGTATCATCAGTTCAACAGCGTTTTTGAACTCTACTTTTATTTTCTCAACATATTTATCTGGTACCCAGATTCCATACCATACGGGGAATTGTAATAAGTGATGCTAGTAATGATGAATTTGAGTGAGTATTGAGATTGTAACAGGCCTAGGTAGCCTGGGACCTTGCCAATAAGTGAGTATTACTTTGGGAGGTTTTCTTTTCTCGGTTAATTATCATCACCCTACCAGGACTTAATAATTGTTTAGTTTTTTCCTTCAATTTTACCCCAAAGCCAGAGTACGGCTTGATGGTGAGGCTTTGGGTGAGTCCTAGTGTCTTGAGTCAATGTATATTACCATACTAGATCACACAAAAAATTTCATGGAATTTGGTTAGGTCTAGGTAGTGATTTTTTAATTTTTTAGATTTCCCGCAAATTGAAAATTGCAATAAAAATTGTAATAAATGTTGCCTAGAGAAGTTGTATGGAACCCTCAACTTTCTACTATGACACTTTGAGGGGTTAAAAATGTGTTTTGAACCCTCAATACCCACTTTTCCTAAGTTTAGTAGGAAATCTGACAATTAATTAAGCCATAAATTAAATAAATGGAGAAAAATAAATATCCACACATGCTAAATGAGGTGGAAATAAGGTGGAAAATTATGGAGTTAAAGTGAAGTCCCAAGGTGATGCGGACTCTTAAAATCAAGGAAAAGACGTGTTCAAATAAAATTGAATTTCTAGCATTAAATAAGAACTTCTTACTTGGAAATTCGAATTTGTAAAGTTACTGCATATTTGGGAGGATTTGGGAGAATATTTGGTAGAAATTTTGTGGAAAGTTGTCCCCACATGGGTTAACATCCATATACACTTGTCATTCCATCATAAAATTCGAATTTGGCACATAAGGGAAAAAGAAAATGATGTCCACTTGCCAGAATCCGATTTTTACACTTGGCAATGGAGCTCCACATATCAAATTCGAATTTGCCTTATGATCTCCTCCCTCTCACCACATAGCATTTGGTTTCTCATTTGGATTTGCTCCCAAATTTCTATATAATGGAGCCATGAGCTCTCATATTGTATCATATAATACGAGCTATTGGGCTTGAGGATGCGCTTTCGGATTGTACACGTACTTGCAATATAATGCAAAAGTCTTTGGGGTAACTTGTGATGGTGTTCTTATCCTTGCATATATAATAAATTCTTGACTTGTTGTTATGCATCTATTTATTTCTTCATGCTATTGTTTCAAGTGATGTTACTATGCAGCTATCTCATATTAGCATAACAATTACTTGATCGCTTTAGGATAAGAAATCTTCTATTTGATGTCAAATATATCTATAGGAGTTCTTTCGATTGCTTTTATTTAATTTGATGTGGATTTAATATGTTGTGGTGAGATTGTGTAGAAGGATCCATCATTGGTCAAGCTTTTCAAGCGCGAGGGGAAGTTCTCGGAGGAACCAACACACTCTTGAAAATATTCAAGGAGAACTCGCATGTGTTGATTTCCAAAGTCTAATCTATATTTTATTTTGTCTTGCAGAGGTTCTTTTAAATTTCTTGCATCAAAAAATCAAACTTAAAATAATTTAATTTTCAAGTATTGCTCTTCATTTCTTTAATATCTGGCTATTTCAAAGAGCCAACCTATGGCTAGTCAAAGAGGAGAGCTTGCTCATACTCTTTGGCCTAGCCTCTTATAGATTATTTTTGTAATATTACTTTGTGATTTCTTGAGCTAACATTTGTTGTTGTAGAGTTTCTCTAACTTGTTGTCTTGCAGCTACTTGCAGGTTTCATTTTCATAAAATTACTTACAAGTTTGCATGTAGGACCTTGGAGCTTCAACTTTTAGATTATTTCCTTCCTTTGGCCGTGCAACTCAAAGCGGCTTTGCCTTGCTTCTTCTTCCTCGAAAAATATGCATTTTGTTGGGCTTTTGTGGGCCTCAAATTGCAAATTTTTTCAGCAAGGAAAGATCTATGGTTCAAGCCAACATTGTGAAGGCTTTCCTTAGATTTTAGAGAAAACTTCATAGATTTCTCCTTCTTGTAATAACTAATAAAATTCTTGGTTTTGGGAGCGTGGATTTTACCCATTGGTGTCCCTATCTTTCCTCCTTTTTAGAGAGACTGTGGCTTGATCTTTGATATTTTTCACTTGCATGCACATCATTTTATTGGAGAATTAACATAATCATGCATTACACTCATTTAGCATGCACCTAAAACTAATTTGTTACAGATTTCTAGTCTTTTTTACTTTCATAGAAGTTTCAAAGTTTTGGATGCATGCACTTTTAAATATGTCATGAATTTTGTTCCAAAACCACTTATGCTTCACCTTTAATCACATATTACATGCACTAAGTATTTGAACAAATTTTTCCATAAAGTAGCATTCTACTTCATGACATGCAAATACATCTCAAGTTTGAAAGTTAATTTTCATTGTTGAAAGTTAATTTTCATTGTTGATTAATTTACTTACATGCTCCAAGCAAATCATTAAAATTTTACCTCCAACATAGGTTGGTTGTATAGACTTCTAGGGACCCTCTACTCCCCTATTGACTCCTCATTGTGAGATCCACATAATTTGAGCGAGGGTGAGGTTTGGGGATTGAAGAGTTAGAGAGAGTTTAACTAAAATGAACCAAGAGCACTCGTCATCACATTTCCCTTTTTATGGTTGTTAATCTCATGCAAGTAGTGTGATGCTTAATTTCTAATTTCGCAAAGCTTAATTTCATCTTCAACATCTAATTTTTTGGTTGTTTTGAACTATGACAAGATATGTCTAAATATTGAGATTTGGTTATCCTTTAATCATTTTATCCTGCAAATATCTTGTGCTAACATCTTTTGTTTTCATTTCAGGATTATTGTGTTCTCATCTTTTGAGCATTATTCTTGAGCACTTTATTTAAAGGCACTGGTTGAATGATTTGATATTATTATTGCAGAGATGCTTATAAAATGCTCATAAAATCTTTAAAAGTAATCCATTTTCACTCTAACAATTCTCCTAAAAACTCAAAATTTTTAACTTCGTTTTTCTATTAGGGACCAGTCCCCATAGCTAACTTAGGAGGTAGCTTAAACGAAGAGAGTCGGGAGTACGTGACAGCCTCTTCTCTGACTTCCTTGCCACCAACCACACCTTGTGGGGTTGAAAGGCTTTTTCCACTAACTTGTAGGTAGGTGTAGGTGGCAAGGAGAGTTAACAGGTCCAGCGTCTTGATACTATATACATCACTGCCTTACACTCAATTTAGCCCCATTCATCTCTTTTCCCATCCGCGTCCACATGTGTCCATTGGGTGCACATCGGGTTAACCTTCTCCTTCCCTTGTTCACACCTTGGGGCAAGTATGGAGCGATGTCCAGAGGTTGATGGAGCTAAAAAATAAAAGAAAAAGCATGATTTGGCCAATCTCAATAGGAAATGTACCACAAAATGCAAAAGATGGTCGGGACAAAAAAATTTAGTACGTGGGAAAAAGCCAAACATGAGATATGCCCCTTATTTATGGCCCTCACCCTAGTTCCTATGGGTCCTAGATGAGCCCCCTTCATCATTAAGGAACCCATGATTGTCCCAACCCCTAGTGGGGAATGAAATGTCCCACC
>CM076570.1:96785466-97000172 GCA_034641835.2 Pinus albicaulis | reverse complement strand
TGAGTCGCGACAAACGCTGTTGGGCCAGAAATGCGACCGCGCGACTGTGCGACCCCTCCAGGTCGCTGAGTCGCGATGTATGCTGCTGGGCAAGGAACACAACCACGTGACTGTGCGACCCCTCCAGGTCGCTAAGTCGCAGAAAGGTATGCCCAAGGAGAGCTGCAACCGAAGGAGAGCTGCTAAGTGTTTTGAAGAGGGAATGAAAGGATATTGTGAGCTGCGCATGGAAGCATCAATCTTGCATGGCAATGGATAATCAAATAGTGGGATCTTACATGGCAATGGATAATCGAATAGTGGGTAGGAGACCATATGATCACATTGCTTATAGAACACCAGCCATATGTCAAGAAAATGTGCGTGTACAAATATATCAGCCTCGTCAAAATATAATTGTGCGCCACATTTTAGCTATGTGTGGAGTATGCAAGGAAGTGAAGGAAAGCTTGCAAGTGTTGGCAGTAAAAGAGAAAATGCATTTGTGTCAATACCCTTCCGCATTGTACGTTCAAAATAGTTGTATGGTGATTGCAAATGGGTTGATTCGAAGATACATCAAGGGTATAGGCTCGTTGTTTCAAGGATGCTGTTGGTTTGCGCACATGGAAAAGATGTTGTTCGTCTATGCATGCAAAAGCCTCCTTTCTATGCCAGGACATTGCTTGAGCCAGCACTACATAAACACTATGGGGCAACTGATGCGAAGGCCCATCCAAAGTCTCATGTTAAATTCGTCACATTCTACACGGGTGGAAAAAACACAAGATCGTTGATCTTATCAATTTTTTCCGCTGCAAACATTCAGAGCTTAGTGAAGACCACGGTGCAGCATAACACCTGACCACATAGGGTTCTACGTTATTATTTTCATTTTTGCAGTTAATTAAATAGGCCCTTAACATTATGATTCGTAAATGAAGACATGTAACCTAAGTTATGTGACTGCAGGTGGAAGTTGCTGTTCTGCGCAATGAACCACAGTTCTCCTAGCAAGCAAGAGGGTCGGTTTTCAAGGCAGGGAATGTGAGATGAGGAATACTGCTACAAAATTCATTGATGGATGGAGGTTGCGAGTCATAGAGGCCATCGGGTCGCATAGTCGCACTCCCTGTTGAAAGCCCGACCCAGTGATCCAGCGACCCAGTGACTAGGTCGCAAGGTCGCATAACCGGGGTAGGTCGCAAGTCGTACATTTACCTAGGTCGCAAGGTCGCAAATCTAGGGAGGTCACGAGGTCGCAGGTCGTAGATTTCTTTTAGATCACAAGTCACACATTTACCCAGGTCGCGCGGTCACAAATCCAAGGAGGTCGCAGGTCGCGGATGGTCCGAGGTCGCAAGGTCGCAAATCTAGGGAGGTCGCGAGGTCGTAAATCTTCTTGAGGTCGCAGGTCGTAGATTTCTTTCAGGTCGCAAGTCGCAGAATGAACTAGGTTGCAAGGCAACCCAACCATCGGGAAGCTGAAAAGTCAGGGACCCCAAGGGGCAAACGTGGCTCTATAAATACTTCCTTCGGGAACTTGTTTAGGATCTTTTGTTTGGGGACTCGAGCTGAGTATATTGTATTACCAAAGGATTATACACTTAAGCATTAATACAAGCATTTTGAAAAATCCTCTTGTGGATCTGGTGTTGTCTTATGTATCAGCACTGTCGAGTATTATATTTTTAGTTTCTGAACATCCTAAGATTATGGGAACTGTATTTTCAATTCACATCATAGTTGCATAACAGTTTGCTGAGTATGTTAATGGTGGTTGAGTTTATTTCACTTTCTTAGCAAATGTTGATGACTATTTATCTACGTTCGTGTTATCATTTAAACTTTTAGGAAGTGAGGGGTGTTCTTGCTGTGAGGAACTGTTTCCTTTGCGGTCAGAACAGTTTTCAAGCATGACCCTAATGAAGTGTTGCTAACGACACTTCCTTCGGTCTTCATGCTTTATGATTTCCTCTTGCTACTCATAGTGCTGCATGTACATTTAATGCATCAATCATATGTCTTGTATCAGTTAATTAGGTGTGTACCCACTATTTTATAGAGTTTAAGTGAGACCCAAAGCAAAGGAGAAATCAGTGGTAGCCGGACCCACACCCCGGACGGGATCCCTATTCCAAATGATTCAAGGTCTAATTGGGACCTTTTACCGGGGAGATCCCCTGCTGTTGGCTGGACAGATTTTCCCGTCAACAAAATTGGCGCTAGAAGGAGGGCCAGATGATAAGCTGAGCCCTGAGAGCCTGCAGTTAATCTCATATCTGTAATGGCTCATTCCCAAATCATTCTCCCGAGATGTTTGTCGGAGTTTTATGAGCCTCGATACTTCATCCCCGATGAACTTATGTATCACTTGTCCCAGTTAAAATTTGATGGTGAAAATGGGGTGTCCATAACCCAACACCTTTTATATTTCTATGACTTTGGTGAGTGCTACGAAATTGAAAATGAAGGTTTGATATGTTTGCTTTTCTTCCTCACCCTCGAAGGTCGCACTAAGCAATGGTGTCGCACATTGTCGAAAGCTTTCATCCATTCATTTGAATAACTCGCCAGTGAATTACAACAAGATTTTCACAGGTATGATCTTCATAACGTTGTAATAAAGTTAAATGACATCATAATGGAACCTCAGGAATCTTTAGATGATTTCTCTATTAGATTCGTGCATTATTGTTTTGAGTTCCCTGAGAGGGATGTCGATTGGAAATGTTTAAGTGAAAATTTCAAGTATGTGATTCTCGTTTCCTTTGAACAATTTCAGTTAGATCCTAGTGTTCCCTATGACGACCCGGCACACGGTTGTTCGTAATTTGTCCCACGCATTCCTTGTCCATTCCCCCCGAGTCCGTACTCACATTCGTGTGCCTCCACAGAGTATGGTTACTATGATATGCTCGCCCCCCCTCCTCCCCGAGTCATGAGTGGAGTGTTGACTCGAAAGTCCTAAGCAAGGACAGACACTGGCTGAGCAAGGATAGACACTGGCAAGAGGATAAATCCTATTGCACTACCTTTGAATCTTTCACGCACCATGTCGAATCAGAGATTGAAAACCACAGTGGCTCATTATATCTCTCGATTCATGAAACCTACCTCGAGCCCACTCAGTATCTCCCTAGACACAAACCTAAATTTGGTTCACATACAGATTATGAATCGCCTCCTACCCCGCATAAAGTTGATTCCCTTACAAGGCCTGCCAGATCATTGTTTTCTCTAAATGACACAGATGCACGTGTTGAAAAGCCTCGTATGGTTAACGCCCTTGCGACTCAATCTCTTCATTCATTATTCCCTGGTTGGTTTCTCGATCCTGCCACACCAGTAATTTCTTTGAGACATTCAAAATTTCCTTATACTGGTATTGGCGACAATCATAAGCACGCAGATGGTGTTTCACAATCACAGTTCAAAATCGATGAATCTTTTAGATCTGATCTTTCTCACTCGGAATATTTAGACATCCATAGGAGCGATTGTCTATCTAGGAAACCTCAAGAAGTCTTCTTTATTGATCCATCCCAGTCGATAACTCTCGGGGAGCCTGACATGCCAGGTACCCAACTTGACCACATCGATGGTTGTAGTGATCACTCCTTATCTGAAAACATATTCAATCATACCACCGAGGACTATCACTCGGATCTCTTTGTTGACCCTATGAAGACACCAGAATTCGATAATCTGCTCTATGAAGATTCGAGTACCCATCAGGGAATCGAAGCACTCTCGCTCTTGCCGGCTGTCATTCCTAGTTCTTCAAACCCTGATGAGATCTCTCAAACAACTCCAACTAGGATTTCCTGGATCAAGGTTTCTAAAATGACGATCCCCAAGTACCATGCCCCTCCCAGCATAACCGCATCGAATTCACCTCACCCTGGAAAATCTAGAGAATCCGATACTTTGGATTATCAATCTGTCAGTGCGCCACCATTTGACCGAATTAATACAAAGCCCACTGACATTTTACAAATCACCACATTGTATGATCACAACAATCTGCCGGTTGGTCTCGCCAAGCCGTCAAAGGTGAGAAACCCCCCGCTCGAAGGTCTAGAGTTTGTTCAAGATGGTGAGGAATTACGGCCTCCACCAAAAGTGGATTCAGATTCTCATATCCTTGATAGATTCCAGGAGCAACCCCAAACTAGGGTTTCTGCACTCAGATGCGCAAGAATTTATAATTCGCCTGCCCAATGCTTACTATTTCCATTCCATAAAAATGACGGTCCTCAACACCATGATGAGATTGTCGGTCATATCAACCAACCCTATTCGGTGGATGTGCCTACAAAAAGGCAATGGCTTACCCAGTGCCCATCAGGCCCAGGATTGTGCATGAATGATTATGTGTCATTTGTAAATGTTGAGTTTCAAGAACATATTGTTGTGTATCAAGATGAGAGTGGGATTCAGCTTGCACAATCCATTCTGGCATGTTCTTTGGTAAGTATCTATGATCATCTTGCCGTTGCGCCTGCTCCTCAGGTAAGTTTTGTTGTTATTGCACTTTTCTGGATACTAGACCTAATCCTAATCATTGTTGTCATTGCAGGAGGCGAACTAATGTGGTGGATGCACTGGAAAGCTGATTTTACATAACCTAACTGCATCATTGGTTAAACTAGGGTTTTAGGTGTAGGCTAGCTAGGACCTATTAATAAAATTTTAGTTCAAATTTAATTAGGTTTATTTTCCAATTTTTTTACTTCATGATTAGAAAGTGTGTTTGCTATTTTGGTTTACATCATGTTACAAGTATTTTTCTTTCATTTCCTTTCAGTTTACGGTTGCTGCATAAATAATCATTGCTTGTATTGCGCCTCTTTTCCACCTACAACTAGTTGATTGTTCTCGCACATGGCGTTGCATTGTATCTCAAGCCTCGCCTCTTACATTTCGTTGTACTCTCTCTTCCTCACATCATTTCTGTCATGTTTCCTACCACTGCACGAGCCCTCATTTAAACCCTACCACCTTGCGGTCTTGTTTTGCCCCAACTGCTGAAACAGTAACCCCATTGTTTGCGTGAGGGTGCGGTGGCAATCTCAAGAGGCAGCTTTCTCTTAGGACAAGTCATTGAAGTCGCTTTCTCAACAAGATGCCTATGAGTCTAAACTTATTATCTGGGGAGATACGAGCCGGTTGATTGTGGGAGACCTAATGAGTTTGAAATGGCCCATACCCGTAAGCCTAAGCCTTGTGCCCAACATAGTCTTGGATGTTTTAATGATTTTTTTTGCGCGCTTCGCCTATTGTGGTGAATGGGATGTGAAGGTTTGGCACGAAGGAAAACCCAAATCAGGATATCTTTCAGTTTCTGCAAAACAAGAAACAACCTCTCTTTCCCATAAAATAAGTTGGGATACCTCATCCGCCCACGAAAATAAGTGCCACGAGCACATGAAAATAAGTGTTGTAAGCACATGAAATAAATAAGTGTAAAGGATCGAGAAAGGCTTCTCGCGCAGGTAATGCAACGACTGTCAAAATCGCTTGCCCACCTGCAATGACATTATTTTCATTTTTTAAAGCGATTTCCATGGGTATCATTTGTGCAACATCTGCAGCGGAGCAACACTAGAAACTTACTTTAAAAAATCCTGAAAACAATAAACCCACTGCCTTGCTCTTCACATCATCAACAAGCTACTGGCGTCCGTGAGCTTTCTCCTTGATGTGTTTCTGATTAGTGAGACTTAGTTGAGGCACAAGGATTAGGCATACCTGTAAAGGACCAAAGTAATACAAAGGGTACCCGCGGAACTTGTTCAATATTCCCTTGAATCATTATCCAGACTCAGAATATTGTGGTGATATTGACAGAGATGCTGGATTCTACCAGTGGTTCGCCATTTGTTGTAGCCGTTACAACACCACCCAAAATTTTGGGTATATTTAAAATTTCGGGTTCACCCTCTGCTCGCTTAGGCGTTAAAGTCTTTCACCCGACCTGCAGTCAGTGACATCCCACCAACCTATCCCCAACCCCTCATGAGCGTTCTCACCATCATGATCATATGTTGTTGCTGCAATCACGCCATATGTGGGAGGGATCATCCAGCATCCGCTCAAACACTCTTACTGCAGTTGCGCCATGAGATTGCCATGTGTGCATTTGAATGGAAACCTTTGTGTATTGACAATTAACGGCCCTCTCATCGTGGGTCATTAAGCATGTTGACTGAATATGTATTTTGAGCTCGTTAATCTCATATGTTTTATCTAGAGACACCATTATCAAAGAGTAATTGTGATGTCGTAATGTTTCACACAGGTTGACCCCACAGGTGACAAACTCCTCAGTCGTGTCACGACATCAAGGGTAATAAAATTGGGCTCAACGACGAGGCCAAAGTTGCGGAACAGGGGAGGAGAAGGAGCAAGTGACCAATACTGTTAAAAGGAGGATGGTGTGATGTATGTTGATCAGAAAAGGAACCTTCTATCTCACTGATGCAAAAGCTTCCTTCACTAGTGCGCACCAGATACTTAAAACGCTCCGTTTGAAAATGTCCAGATCCTGCACCATACCATCTAAATGTTGATGGGTGCACACAACATAACATATTTCACCACTTCGACAAGTCTAGCCTGAAGTATAGCCTAGTGAAAAAAGTGGACTCAGAAGATTCCCCTAGAGAACGACCATCTCATTCAAGGCTTTTTCGTGCCGAGATGCAGTGCGAAAGCGCACATGCTAATGGTGGCAAGACAATTGCACAGCTAAAAGTTCTTTTTCCTCAGTTGAATGACATGGCTCACAGGTTCAAAATGTGGCACGATAAATATTTGAAAGGTCATCACTATCAATTTGGTGATTAAGTTTGGATTTGTTTCTCTCAGTGCCTCATCATCCATCGAAGTACAGGTGTAGGTTTGTTGGTGAGATCTAGGCTTGATTGTTCAGGAAATGGGTGCATTAATAGTTTTGGCACAATTTTGAATATCTAAACACACTTTTGAGAAGCAATCTATGCTGAACCCAAGCTACACAATGGACACACATTTGATGGACCAAGGTTATGGTTTTGATATTATATAATTAAAACAAGGCAAATAAATACCATATGGTGTCGAAATCATAGGAGATCGTGGAGCAGAACTATGTGAAACCATTGCAAGTAGGCACACATTGGATGGGCCAAGGTTATATTGCAAGTTTAAAACCAAGGCGCAAGACCATGTGGTTTCCCAAACCATATAAAATGGTGAGCCAAGACTATATGGAAAAAATTACAAGTGAGCCTAAATTCTTCTATGGCGAATATAGCGATCTAAGCTTATGTTTAAATAACCATGGTGAGTTAAAGTCAGAGGAGAAATTGACTCGATACCACAGCCATGCGACCATTTGTTGGCCATGTAGACCGGGTCATTAGTTATGGTTTTAATGGAATGGGAGTGTGCGTTGTCATCTGTCATGGATGGGGGATCATAACCAAAAGCAAACGATCATGTTGCATTGTTAAGACAAGGCACAAACAAGGTAGTTTCCCAACCATATAAAACAAGTGATCCTAACCTTATGATTGAGACACGGATTGTGAACCATATGAAGTCCAACGTTCGATGGCGGGTTTTGTTTGAGAGCCAATATATTACATACATCAGTTAACGTTATAATTAAAACACGGATCAGGGCTATAAGGAAATACGTTGCATTTTTATGCCGAGGTTTTTGTGGTCAAAATGCACGTTCAAACATGGAGCCCCACGTAAATGTATACGTGGCGGTCCAACCTTTCAACTAACATGTGGAGAAGAACTGCATCAACACGTGCAAATGGTTGCAATTTTTACAGTGATAGAGTTTCAGACTGCTGTGTAACGTTTGGGGTGGAAGTAATATTGGCCAAATTCGTAAAGCACAACCTTATTACAAGACCAACGACGGCGATGATATGACGATCATTGAGCTGTTAGAATCAAGAGAAACACAATAAAAAATGAAGACATCTCAAGGGAACGCAGTCTTCAAACTTTGGCAAAACGTTTGAGATCGATATGATATGATGGTCAAAACGTTGTTCGCGCAACTGCTATAATATGATGGTGCTGTTTACGGTCAAAACATAACGATGCTGTAAAAGTTTGATGATCTGTAGCCATACATTGTCAAAGTTGTAATACGAACGTTTGCAAAATCAGAGGATTTTAGGGCGATTCTTATGGCATGGGGTCCTTAATTAACGCGGCCATCAGCGCCATTGAAGCAATGTTTTCATCCATTACTTCTAGCGCTAATGACATCCCCGTATCTCGTATATAGTTGCCCATGGTGACTGGTAAAATAGAATCCCATTGTCAGCAGAACTAATGCCGATAAAGATTGCATGCATTGGAGAGGTTTTCCCACAGATTGAAGAATAGCTGGACGCTGGAATTCTCATTGAAAAACAAATATGATAACAGGTCAGATGCGCTATGATAACGCATGTATTTCTGCATTCAGCCAGTTGCATGGCTGATAGAGCGACTGAAGATGCGACTTGCGACCCAGCAACCTCTGCAAGAGCAGTCCCGCAACCCCTCCAGGTCGCTGAGTCACGACAAACGCTGCTGGGCCATAAATGCGACCGCGCGACTGTGCGACCCCTCCAGGTCGCTGAGTCACGATGTATGCTGTTGGGCAAGGAACGCGACCGCGCAACTGTGCGACTCCTCCAGGTCGCTAAGTCGCAGAAAGGTATGCCCAAGGAGAGCTGCAACCCAAGGAGAGATGCTAAGTGTTTTGAAGAGGGAACGAAAGGATATTGTGAGCTGCACATGGAAGCATCAATCTTGCATGGCAATGGATAATCGAATAGTGGGATCTTTCATGGAAATGGATAATCGAATAGTGGGTAGGAGACCATATGATCACATTGCTTATAGAACACCAGCCATATGTCAAGAAAATGTGCGCATACAAATATATCGGCCTCGTCAAATTATAATTGTGCACCACATTTTATCTATGTGTGGAGTATGCAAGGAAGTGAAGGAAAGCTTGCAAGTGTTGGCAGTAAAAGAGAAAATGCATTTGTGTCAATACCCTTCCGCATTGTACGTTCAAAATAGTTTTATGGTGATTGAAAATGGGTTGATTCGGAGATACATCAAGGGTATAGGCTCGTTGTTTCAGGGATGCTGTTGGTTTGCACACATGGCAAAGATGTTGTCCGTCTATGCATGCAAAAGCCTCCTTTCTATGCCAGGACATTGCCCAAGCCGGCTTACACAAATACTCAGGGCAACTAATGCGAAGGCTCATCTGTAAAGTCTCAAATGTTAAATTTGTCACATTCTACACCTGTACACAAACACAAGATCGTTGATCTTATCAATCGTTTCCGCCGGCAACATTCGTAGCTTAGTGAAGACCACGCTCGCAAGATAACACCTGACCAATAGGTCTACGTTATTATTTTCATTTTTTGGTTAATTAAATAGGCCCTTAACATTATGATTCACAAATGAAGACATGTAACCCAAGTTATGTATGCACAGTGTGAATTTTTTTCCTCGCGCAAAGAAATCCGCGCTTTCCTAGCAAAACCAAGAGGGTTTCGCCAAGGTAATGAAGATGAGGAATACTACTACACCACGAAGGATGGAGGTCGCGAGTCGCAGGCCACGGCCGCATAGTCGCACCGTTGAAATCCCGCCGCGACCGCAACTAGGTCACAAGGTCTCATAAACTGGTGTGGTGGCGGTGTCGCAAGTCGCACATTTACCCAGGTCGCGAGGTCGCAAATCTAGGGAGGTCGCGAGGTCACAAATCTGCTTGAGGTCGCAGGTCACAGATTTCTTTCAGGTCGCAAGTCACACATTTACCCAGGTCGCGAGGTCACAAATCCAAGGAGGTCGCAGGTCGTGGATGGTCCGAGGTCGCAAGGTCGAAAATCTAGGGACGTCGCGAGGTCGCAAATCTTCTTGAGGTCACAGGTCACAGATTTCTTTCAGGTCGCAAGTCGCAGAATGAACTGGGTCACAAGGCAGCCCAACCGTCGGGAAGTTGAAAATCCAGGGACCCCAAGGGGCAAACTTGGCTCTATAAATACTTCCTTCGGGAACTTGTTTAAGATATTTTTTTTGGGACTCGAGCAGAGTACATTGTATTACCAGAGGATTATACACTTAAGTATTAATACAAGCATTTTGAAAAATCCCTTTGTGGATCTGTTGTTGTTTTATGTATGAGCACTGTCAAGTATTATATTTTCAGTTTCTGAACATCCTAAGATTAAGGGAACTGTATTTTCAATTCACATCACAGTTGCATAACAGTTTGCTGAGTATGTTAATGGTGGTTGAGTTTATTTCACTTTCTTAGCGAATGTTGATGACTATTTATCTGCGTTTGTGTTATCATTTAAAATTTTAGGAAGTGAAGGGTGTTCTTGCCGTGAGGAACTGTTTCCTTTGTGGTCAGAATAGTTTAAAAGCATGACCCTAATCGACCCTGCACACGACACTTCCTTCCGTCTTCATGCTTTATGATTTCCTCGAATTTAATAAGGTCGTGCATGTGCCTCCATTCTGCATCAATCATATGTTCAGACGTTTAATTAGGTGGCACGACCGTTTTATAGAGTTTAAGCGAGACCAAAGCAAAGGAGAAATTGCAGAAGCCACCTACCCCGACGAGATCCCTATTCCAGTTCAAGCCAAGGTCTAATTGGGACCTTTTACCAGGGAGATCCCCTTTTGTTGGCCGGAAATATTTTCCCATCAACAGGACCTTTAACAAAACAATTAAAAAATGAATAGAGGGTATGATTGTAACAATTTCCTCTGTCAAACTGCAAGAATTAATAATTAAAGGTAGACTCCAGATACTATATTTAGTGGTAAAGAAAGAGGGAACGCTTAAACAGTCTTTAACACAACCGAATTAACCGTTTCTGAAGTAAAACAAACTGAATATAAAGAGAGCTATTAGACCACCCTGTCACATTCAGTAGTAGAAAAAATATAAACAGTGAAGGATAAACAGGTCAGAGGTGCTTCTAAGATACATTTCTTTGCCTAAAAATTTTATCCTACTGTAGGCAAAGCATGATGGAACAAAGTGGAAACACAGGAAATAACATCGACTATAAGAAGTACTTCACCAAAACTAGGCTCAGGGATCCGATGGTCCAGCCTCCTTCATCAACAGAAAAATACAGATCTTCGCACTCTTTCAGAACACCAAAGCTTCTTCAAAGTAGCAATATGTATTACCTTAGAAATCACAAAATGCCAACCTTTTACAATGAGACTTCGAAGATTCTTTATATAGAAAATGAGAAAGGTAGGTGAGGAAAGTTTTAATGATCATCAGTGATAGGAGGAGGTATTTCGAATGCTCCATTCTGTGCCTTAAACATTTCATTGAATTCTAGACAGGGTCAATAACTTTTTGGCTTGTTTGAGGCCATTTTGATATGATAGAAATCACCCACAGGGTTTCCTAGAAGAAAATCATCCAGAGAGGTACTATTATCTTCTTGATGTGAGTTAAGTGAGGAATGGGCTACAAGGACTCCCATACTTCTAAATAACTGCCTATGAAAATTTGTAGTAGCCTCCCTGGTGCAATAACTACTTGGAAGACTTGTGCGCATGGGTAAAGGTCAGGTCTTTGTCAGTCATCATTATGCATCACTAGTTGCTCTGTCTCATTTGTACTTAACCTGCATTAGCTCTGTTTACGCTGTGACTTTGCCGATCGCTCGAACTTCTTTTAGCACTGATGTATTCAAAGGCCGTGTTAATCTTTCAATATTATGCCTTTCAACCCTTTAATATTTTCCTGATACACTTTAAACTTCTGCAGACCTGTTTGTGTGAATACACAGGCTAAAAAGGGCGTTGGAGGATTCATGTCAAGGTCAATAACCCTGATCTTAAATAAAACACAAAATGCTCTTAAACCTGCAAAACACGAGAAACCTGTTATGAAATCCTGCGCGGGGCTTAAAACTGCTTCAGAAAGGTTTTGGTGGAGGTGGAGGAGCGATTGCAAAGGAAACGTGCACGGCGGAGAAGGGTTACATGGCGCAACACCATGAAACCGAGGTTTAGACATGAATTAGCATGGGAAAAGACTTTTAGTGTTAAAACATAAAATTTTAATGCTTGGGCGAATACAAAGGAAATGGGAACATGCAATGGAAAACATATGAAATGGACCTTAGGTGGTGGGACCTGGTCATGGTGGAGGGAGATTAAACATGAGCCGTTGGATCTGGGTTGAATGGACGGTCACGATTGGATCGGCGGATCGCAATCGGGGGAGGCAGTGGGGTTGACACATTATAAACTTCCGATTGGCGATGGTGCAATTGAGCACCAGCCGTCCGATCCGAGTCAAGATCGACGGCGGAGATTGAATCGGTGGGGAGGAAGACTAGAGCGATGGGAGGGGAGCGATGAGATCTGGGGCATCATATCTCGAGAGATCAACGGCCACAATCGGATCAGAGGATCACGATAAAGGAAGACAGAAGGAGGGGACGCATGGGCTGGCGCAATGCGATTAGCGCTGGGCTGTCGGATCTATATAGATCAATGACTCGGATCGCAGCAGGGTGGATAGAACAGAAACACTATCGCATTGGAGGTTTTTGGTTTAACAAAGAAACGCGCCCGTATGAATGTTCCGATTGCGATTAGTGCCACAGGACTTAAGTGCTCAGTTCTAGGCGCGGGGCATATGGGGGAAGTGGTTAAGGGGGCTGGCCGAAAGGGGTTAAGGCCTTAGTGCAGAAATGATTTTTTAGCCCAAAAAACGGGGATTTTTAAGGATTTTCTTGGCTTTTGGTAAAGGGGAAAAGGTTGTTTAAACCTGTAAAAAGGAATTTTTAGAGGTTCAAAGGGATTTTGAAGGCTTTTCAGGGGGAAATGGGGGTCTTAAAGAGGAAAGGGAGGCTTTATGAAAATGAGGGGAAATGAGTCAAAGTGGGCAGTTTCAGAGGCCTTTGGAAAATAGTTTCTTTCATTAATATGGCAGGGTTTTGGGCATGCCCTTGTAGAAACAACAGTGGAGATTAATCCAAAGGGACAAAGAATCATCATAAGACTTCAAATATGATGAATTTTCAGGGGAAACTAAATCTCTTGAAGGCTTGAAAACAAACTTAGCCACCATTTGGTATATCAGAATTTATGGGTGGCTAACATTGGCGACTCCAAATCAATTTCACAATCAAGAATCCATTGGAGGGATGAACCTAAAAGAAAAATATGGAAAGATCAGGCTTTCAACTTGGATCTTAATCCAAGACATTATGTTCTTTCTCATTAAGAAAATTTTTCAATGTATATTGTATTTTATAGAAGGATTCAGTTTACAGATAATAAAATTTCTATTACACTCAATTACAAGATGACCCAAGAATAAAACACCTGCATGCTCCCATGAGATATCACACTTGGGATTTACCCACCATCAAGGTGAACTGGGATAAAACTTCTGGTATTTTTAAAATGGAATATCAAGGATCCTTGTTGTATCTCATTAAATTTCATACACTCATGGAGATCAAGGGGTGATTGGCATGGGTGATTGGCATGAGGATTGCCTCATGAAGGTATTCATGGAAACCTTAGAAGGAGAAGCAAGGTAATGGTAGGAAGCTCTCAAACCTACTAGTTTATTTTCTTTAAAGGATTCTCATAAGGTATATTATGAGCATTACAAAGAAGATTTTCCATCTTTAAAATTAGCTGAAAATTGTTGTGATCAAGCTGAAGATCTCATACATTACCTTAAAAATATTGATGAAGATTTTGGAAATTGGCATCCTGAAGATTTATTAGAAGAATTCCATAAATTTCATTCTCAAGTTAAGTGTCATGATAATCAAGAGGAGTTAATCAAAGATCAAATATATCAGGAGATGAATCAATATCCACAAAGCCCCTCTGTAGTAACGAATGATGTTTCATATAATGTTTTGAATGAAGTTAAAGAAAATATTCAACCTCATGGTCAATTTTTACATAAGAGAGAAAAAAATTGTTATTCAAAGCTCAAAAGTCAAATATTCCCAACCCCCCTCACCAAAGAAGAAATCAATTTGCTTCTAAACATGCAACCATCTTCAAACTATTTACATAATGAAGAAATTGTTTCTACTTATTCTAATGTTGATGTATGTACTAATTTTTTTTTCCATGAAGAGACAGAAGAACAGGTTGATGCTCATGTTGTTCTACCTTCCCAAAAAGGCCCATTGCCTAATAGTACTCCTATTGAGAAAAATGACGACCTTCAAATAGAATGCAACCAATCTAATCAAGATATATCAGGATTACTTGAAAAGAAATCTACTGATCTAAGGTGTATAATTGATAACATTCCTTCTTCTGAAGATTTGCCTAAGTATGATCAGTGTGATGATAATTATGTTCTCCAAATTCAAGCTAACTTCACAGAGCAATCACTAGCTAGTTTGTGGGATGAGGAAGTTCAGTTTCAGAAGCTCAAATACAGTGATCAAACAATACACATCAAATTTGGGAGTGAAGAAGAAAGTTCAGAAATTTTGAAAGAAAGTTTTATACCATTATGCTCTAAAGCATTTCAGTTTTTAAAGGATGAACAACCCCTAGAAATCTATGAAGTTCCATTAAAACCCATATATAATTTACAATAATCTTTCAAAGTTTTTCATGATCCAATAGCAGATGTGTTGGATAATGAATGCATTCAAAGTCTTTCTCCATTTATTGACTATGAGCTTCAAGATCAAGATGATAAAAGTTTCTCGAAACAAACATTTTCATCAGTAGAAATATCATCACAAAGCTTATCTGAAAATTTGAAAGTATCTCAGTACAATCATAGGTTGATTTTGCAAGGAAATAAAGTTAAAAATGGAAATTTAGTCTCATGGCATGAAGGTCATCCAGAATATATGTATAGTTATTTAGATCAGTTAAACATTGGTGTATATACCTTGGAAGATCCTTTTAAAAAGTTTCTAGAGTCAACAAAGGAAACCAATTATTTCCTTATTCTCTCATTTGTTGACAAGTTTCTAATAGGTTGCAGAATTACAGTTTTGACAATCAACAAACACATGCAACAAAATTTATCAAAGTACATAATGCTTGAATGGTTGCATTGGCTATTTCATTTTACCTAACCAGCAGTGGGACAACTGATTAGAGTAATTAGGTAGGATTTTAGCTTATTCCAGTTTTCAGTTTTCAGCCAAGGAAAAGGCCCTAAGATATTGATGATTTAGTAGTTTGGTTTGAAGGTTGCAACACCTTTTTTTTAGTCTCAGATCAGATTTCAGTTTGTAGAAAAGGTTGTAAATTCAGTCCAAGAGTTTCAGTCACAGAGATTTTATAACAAAGAAAATTCATGTTAAGGATTGGATCAAAGGATCAGGCTACTAGTCAACAGTGTTCTTGACATCTCACCAGGAGATACCATCCCCATGTGAAGCCGCTGTTAGGGTCCTATAATAATAGGGTTCATAAAATTTAGAATTGACTTTGATAAGTCTTGTAAATATGTACATACCTTTCTTTCTGCAAGTTGTTTTCCGATATTTTGAAAAAATGAAAAATAATAAAAAATCAAAAAGAGGGTAAAAAGTCCTAAAAGAAAGATCAAAGGACTTAGAAAATATAAACCACAAAATAAAAGAAATAAGACCTGATAGTGAGCAAGTCCAAATTGCACTACTTTTACTTTTACTGCAAGATTAATGATTATGTGCAGAGTGTCAATAAATGCCATAATCCATGACCAGTTAAATAGTTTAATCTTAACTTTTCATGTTTCAAATTCATGTTTTAGATAGAGAATACAGATTTTTCAAATAGTTTAAACTTGATAAATCGGTATATAGGTAGAGAATAATAAGGAGCTCAACAGTTTAATTTGAGCCCTCAGATGAAATAAGGTAGATCTAGATTAGTTTTATGATTTGAAAGAAAATGTTTTAAGGTTGCAAGCCTAAATGCACCTGCAAAATGAAGAAAAAATGTTAGAAATAAAATTTGGGTAGGTAGAAAGCAGTGGAGCAATCATGTAAATAATACATCATTGGGAAAAATCACTAATTTACCCTCCCCCATGAGTATTCAGTATTCTAAGCTATCATTCAAACAGGCTCAGAGCATTTCTCTGACTTTTTTTGGGACCGGACTCTAGGCTCTATGAATGGTTGTTTAAAAATATTTTATTATGCTAAATCCTCATTTATCATCATTTACCCTTCATTCATGTATTAAAACCCCTTTTTCCTAAGTAAAAACACATTCTTACTTAGTAAAATTGTAACCCTAGAGTAATTAACTTCATCCCTTCATAAGCATTCATAAAAACCCACAAAATCACATTTATCCTAAGTATTATTGAAAGAAATATAAAGATGATAAATGCTTGATTTTGTATTATACTTAGAGATAATGTGTATTTTGTTTTACACTGCCCTTTCATATTAACCTTTAACATATTTTATTAAATCCCTAAGAAGTACCCTTCCTTCTTTATTAATTTCATTATATCTAAATACCCCAAAAAACCCACTATTATAAACTTTTGACCAAAGTCTATAATCCCATGTGCGTAAATTGAAAACCCAAAATATAAAGCCCTTTGGTCTAAAAGATTACCATTATTCTAATGTATCCCGTCCCTATTGTTTTTAAACTATTGAAAAATGTTAAAAACTATATAGTAAACTAAAACCCGCCTTGCATATGTTTTATTAAAACATCTCACAAATGTTTTTAAAACAAAAACATTACCCCTTGCCTATATTCGTATAACCCAAGTTTTGAATTAAACCAAGGTCTATTCATAAGGTTCGAAAACCATTGCCGCCTATGCAATTAGCTTGATCCCACTACTCTTATCTCGACCCAAATTCCAAACTAATCTGGGCCATTCGTGTTCAACTCTTAGATCCAACGGTTGACATCCCAAATCGCGTGGAAAAGATGCATGATCACCCAAACGCCAAAGCCGCGTGAAATGGGTTGTTTTGCAAAGACTTCTCTCCTCCACATGCCCTCTTTCTATTTGATTGTTTGGGTTAAGCCAAAAGCTTCTTACCACCCAATCTCTACGCGACAACCAATCTGGTTTTAACCCTTTGACTTTTGAAACCGCCTTCCCACTTGATGCAACTTGCATTCAATGCTAGTCTAATGAAATCAATGTGTTTAAATAAAACCTTTGAAAATACATTTATCCATCTATCATATGCGTTTGACATACTGCATTGCCTTTCCTGACTATAAACACACTTTTAAAGCCATTGTTTTCCATTTTCACACCCGAAGCCTGCAAATAAGTGCCCTGCAACCTTTGAAGACTGTTGAGGAGCCGTGCATTGCTCCAAACAATTCAAAGAAGTTTCCAACTTGTTCAAAAAACCTCAAAATCATTCTGAAGCCGATACCTGCATTACAACATGTATTTTTATTACATAAATCGAACCTACAATCAATTTGAAAACCTTTTAAAGAACAAAAAGTCTTAGAAATTGATGAAATAAACTGCCAAAAAGTCCCAAAAATAGGTCAAACTTTGGCAAATTTTTCGCAGAAATCCTTTTTCTTTGTTGGGCACCATTTCTGAAGAAATTGGAGAGTTTACACAGTTTGTTAGTCTATTTCAAGCTCTGATATAAGCCAGAAAACCTTTGCAGTTACCTCAAACATCTGTGATCCTTTTAAAAGAGTTTTCAACCCTATTCCCATAAAAAATACTTAGAAAACCCATGTTTTCTGTTTCAAGCCAACTCTAAAGCTTCCAAACCTCTTTGACAAGCCTAATTGAACAGAGAAACTAAAGAAAAGCTTATACTTTGCCAAATTTTCCCAGTTAAGCCTCTGCTGTAGTAAAATTACTTCTACAAACTGTCTAAACCTGCAGAAGTAGCCAAAATGCCAAAAAACAGAGTTCTAGCAATCTTGAAGGTTCCAAAGTGCCAAAATCAAATCCAGTACTGTGACCACTTAAAGCCATTATCACCTCCTCACAGCCTGTGGTTTCATTAACAATTATTTTGTTTGTCATGTCATTAGCAAAAGGAGAATTTGGATAAACAATCTAAATACTAGTTAAAGACATGTTTTACCCAAGAACTACAAGGAAATGAATTCTACATTTTTCTTTAAAAGATTATATGTGAGAGTTAAAGAATGGGAATTTATCCGTGAAAGATAGAAGAACATTTTAATGCAAAGAGTAAAAAACAGTAGTCCATAATAATAAGGGTAAAGGAAGAACTCACAAAGAAAATAAAGTTCAAATTAAATTAAGACTTCACAAAGGAAAGTGAAAATAAAAGTCACTAAAGACATCAAAGTTAAAGTGTATCATATGAAAGTCGCAGTGAAAGTCAAATTGTGACAAAGGCGTAGCGCTCAAGGTAAAACGTAAAAGTAAATACATAAGAAATAAATGGTAAATAAAGATGAAAATACCTTCAACAACAATGAAGTTTATCCAAAGTGAAAGTAAAAACAGTTAAAAGAACAGTAAGGTTAAAAGATGAAAACAGAGAAAGAAGGGACATTTTTGCATAAATTTTGTGTTTAAAGTCATTGTTTTGAAGAAACTATTGTGACCAATCCAAGATGCATTTTGCAAAACTAAAGGAGGTTTATGTTCCTAAGATATCCAACTACAAAATCATCTCTCACGTTTCTAACAACCATTATGGATTTGGAAATATTAAGCAATATTTGAAAGCCCTTTTTATAGAAAATTCATGTTAAGTCATTAGTTTCCAGAGAAGACTGTGGCCAATCAGAAATACATCTTACAAAACTGAAGGAGGTTTTTGTTACTAAGAGTCTCATATACAAAAACCTATCTCACTGTTTTCATAACTATTACGGAATGAAAGATACATGCACATATTTACAACCTACTGTTCAGATTGTAGAAAACTTTGTTTTACACATCTTTTTGCAGAGCCTATTGTGAACAACTGGAGAAGAATTTTAGGGAACTGAGAGAGGTTTATCTCAAAAAAATATATATATAAAATAACGTCTTTCACTTTTTACATATCTATTTCATATTAAGAAATAAAAATGTATCATTGGACCCCAAGTTTGCAGAATTGTTGGAGAAGAATGCACAAAGAAAGGAGACAGTTAGTGACTTGGATGCCTCATCATCAACTAAGAGTTGAGATCAAATTTGAATTCTCATCTTTGTCATCACCTATCCATAAAAAATAGTGCCAAACAGATGCATTAGTTTTGAGTGTCCTTTACTTAAGTTCTATTTATGTAAAACAGTTGGAGATATTTGTAAACCAATCTTGATATTTTTTCAAGATATTCTAGTTTAGAATTTGTATAAATACTTCACTCTATGAAGTATTTTGGTGGAATAAAATTTCTGGAGATTACTATAGATATTTTGTTGACTTGAAGGCTTTGGATTTCGATTTTGAGTAGAAGACTGGATCAACTATTTGGCATCATACTTCAGGATCCCTGTGATAAGCTATCTGGAGTGAAGTACTCTCTAAAACTTATCATTGTTATTCTTCTTTATTACATGCATACATCTGTGTTTTAATTCTAAATCTAAATGTATAACTAGGAGTATTACTACAGGACATGTTAATAGCACCCTATTTTTAACTAGTTATCATTTCTTTGTTTTCTTCTGATTTCCGGTGTAGGGAAACCTTAATTGCTCCCTCTCTCGTTTGACCTCTATCTTCTACTTCCCTTTTCCGGATTTAAGGATTCTTAAGTGCCCTTTATCCCGATCTTACCATCTCAAAAACCAATTTTCCAAGATCTCCAAGGGTTATCTATCTTTCCCTGCAGGCATTTGACCTTTTAGGCCTTGATCCTAGTTATGTTAGTTTGAATTAGACTCCATAGCCCAATGGACAAGTAGTTTTCCCTCTATCTACCCTCCAAGTGAAATTTTCCCACCAATTCCAACAAAACCAAACCAAATCTACACTTTCATAGCTAGCCTAATATTCACAAATTAAAACAAAGTTAAACTTTAAAGAGAGAGCCCTCTCTGAACCCTATGAAGGGTATATCCTAGAGTTTGAAGTAGTTTTGTGGTTACCTCGGTGAGTTCTCTCTTGAACCTGGAGAAATTACTGAGTGATAACACTCCCAACAAAATTTCTACAACTAATCCCAATTCTTGACTGGAAGTGGGAAGTCACATATATGGAATTCATTATGGGATTACTGAAAACAACCAAGAAAAATGATGTCATTATGGTGGTTATGGAAAATTGAGTAAGGTAGATTGTTTCATAGCTGTCAAGTCTACCCATAGACATTGATATCGCTCAATATGCATGAAAGAAATATTCAAATTACATGGAGTACCTAAGAAAATAATCTCATATATGGATGCCAATTCCATGTCCAATTTTTGGAAGGAATGTTTTGTTGGTTTTGGAACCTAGCTAAATTTTAGTACCACATATCATCCTCAGACATATGGTCAAAGTTAAAGAGTGAAAAGAATTCTAGAGGACATGTTAATATTGTATGCCATGCATCAACCAAAGAAGGAAATAATTTCTACATTTGGTGGAGTTTTCATATAATAATGTGTATCAAGAGTCGCTGAAGATGATTCCTTTTAAGGCCTTGTATGGAAACAAATGTAACTCTCCTATTAGATAGGATAACCTAGTGAACAAAGTGGTTCTTGGACCTGACGTGCTGAAAAAAATGGAGAAATAAGTAATGAAGATCAAGCATAAATTGAAAGCAACCTAGGAAAGGAAAAATAGTTATGAAGATCATCAAAGAATACACAAATAATTATGAGTGGGAGATCATGTATATCTCCTCATTAGACCAAGGAATATCTCAGTAAAAGTAGAGTCTTGTGCTAAGTTGGCACCCATATTTTATGGACAATTTTAATTTTAGAAAGAGTGGAGTGAGTAGCTTATAGATTGGACTTACTACCCAGAGTGAAAGAACATGATTTTTTTCACATTTATTTTCTTAAGAAGTATGTACATGATACTAATCATATTTTTTATTTATCTATAATACAGGTGGAACCCGAGGGGAAGTTACAAAAAGAACCACTTTTCATCTTGGACTATAGATAGACTGTGTTATGGAATCAAGTAATAGAGAAGGACGAGGTGCAATGGAAGCACTTTGGACCCGATGAAGCAACCTGGGAGATAGTAGAATAAATCAGGGTACTATAACCATTTTTGTTTAATGGTTGATAAGATGTAATATATATGATTATAAAGCTCAATTGTGTTATTTTTCTTTCTAGTTATAGAAATGTTGAGGATGGTGATTCTTTAAAATGGTAGATTTTTTAATATTCTTTCCATTATACCCCCTATTTATGTATATATAATAATAACTATAAAGGCCAATGTGAAAACCATGACTAGATGCGACAATCATGTAAATAATTTAAGAGTTAAATTTTCTTCTTAAAAATAATAAAATATGGAATATTGGCGTGAAGGGCGGGACACATGGATCCAATTCTTAGGGAGAGAGGAGAAGTAGGATAGGGTGGAATATGGTGGCATAATAGATTGAAACACCACCTAACATTTGGGAAGATGTGATTGGATGGAGGAAAGTATAGAAATTTTGTTTGGAAATGTGAAGGAAAGGTATGGATGTAGTCTCATGAGGATATGAATGGACTTAGGGAAAAGACAAGAGAAAAGAAGGAAATATGAGTAGGAAGAAAAGAAGAAGAGATGATATCATAGAAATAATGGCATGCATTGGATATGGAGCACCACAATAATTTTAGAGGGAAATAAGTATTGAGCTTTGAAATTGGAGTATTTTTCCCTTGTATTAATGTGTGGATGCTACTGGAATTTTTGTTTCCAAGCTTGACTGGCTAGTGTGAGGCTCCGAGGAGTATTAACCATGAGTGCTTGTTGAGTAAGTTGATAAACCACTAAGTGCTTACTAGATAAGTTGATAAACCACTTAGTGCTTGCTGAAAGTTTAATAAACCACTCAAGTTCTTGTTATAAGGCTGATAAACCATTAAACAGGGTGAGATGAGGCACTATGATCCTTCCTCTGAGGCTAATAAACCACTTGAATAGTGGATTGCAGACTCTTGCAATGTTTTCCTTGAAATATAGCTGATAAGCCACCTAGTTAGTAGGTTTATACACATGTAACTGAGCAATACCCCAACTCAGATTTGGTTGAATTCCTTAAGAAAACATCCCCTCCTATTGAGATTGCAACAAGATGATGAGCTTAGTGGAAAGAAGTCGCCTTCACTAAGTGGGCCTGCAGGCTATTTTTGGCGCAAAGTCTATTTTTAGACTATGTCTATTTTTAGACATGTCGATCATATTCTATGAGTTGCAGGATGCTATTTGTGGATGGTTGGTCAAGCTGGAAAAATAGATGGAATTATATTTTTAGACATATTGGGTGGAATCTATTTTTAGATTGCCAATCTAAAAATAGATATGTTGAATATTATTAGCTCTTAATAATATTTGGACTATAAACATTATCTTATTCTCTTGGAGCACTTTAGTTAAGTGCACAAATGTGGCACAGGAGTTGACAGAAGGAATTACGCTATTCCTAAGGGTTAAGTGGAGCTATTGCATGGATACTTCTGTGCTTAGAACTCATGTGAGAGAGTTTGGTGGAGTTGATCGAGGAAGTTAATGGAGTTGTGTTCAGCGAACTAAGCTAAACATATTGAGCTAGTTGTATCTAGTCTAACTGATTGATACACTAGTGAGAGTGGTGTGAATTAATTATTAATTAATTCACTAATTATAAAATCATTAATCAACTAAAGAATACATCAGTTAACTTCAGTGCATGGACAATTTCAGTGGAGACTAGTGAAGAGATAGGTGAAAGAGCAGTGTGACTGTCAGTTGTGACTATATTGTTGCATGATTTGCAACAACCAGTGATTGGAGATGCCAATGAGGATTGCGCAGTACAAGCTAGGTGGTTCGAAGTTATTTATGAGCCATTCCTCAACATTGATTATGCAATAGAGGCAGGCTATCAGGTGGCAAAGATTGGAGCATGTGTTTTGCTAGATCTAGCTTGATTAGTGTGTAGCAATTGGAGATTGTACTGAGAGCTTGTGAGGAGATTTGTATGATGATTGTTACATGATATCTATGAAATATAATATACAGATAGTTGGGGGTTTTTAGCTTTAATATTTCCCATAAAATACTGTGTTCATATGTGTGATTATTTATGGTTTTAATGTGTGCATGCAATTGATTTTATTTCCGCATGTGATGATCAATGGTAGAAGAGATTCTGTATTGTGCATGAAGTTAAAATAGTGTGTGATCATGAGAATATTGGTGAATAATATATCAGTTATTCAAATCTACATGGTATCAGAGCGATATTGATCATTGGAACAATTGCAAAACATTGAAGCGGTTGAGTTTTGTGCTGGTGGAATTCGAATTTGCAGCAGTGTTTTCTTGGTGTCAAATTTGAGATGTCTTTCAATGGATTGTGATTGGAGTATGCCCTTGAGGGGCAGCCTAAAATTATATTTCATGGAAGGACAGATGGAGCAAAGCCGGATGACAATGGGTTGAAGGAGTTCATGTGGCTGCAGAAAATCCAAAACCTACTTCTAGCGATCGTACTCGACGCTTGGCAAAAGAAGATGGCGAAATGTCGAAGGATTCTGTTGGAGGGCGTGAAGGATCACATTGTATCCAGCCTGCATGGAAAAGCTTCTCCATACTTGATGTGGAAAGCGCTGAAAGATCTATTCCAAAGCAAGAGCGACCAGAGGAAGTTGGCGCTCAAGGATAAACTCAGAAACATTAAGATGGAGAAAGGCGACAGTATCGCCAAGTACCTCACGAAGTTCACCCAATGCAGGGATGAGCTGGGAAGTGTGGGGGTGACTGTCGATCAAGAGGCCTTGGTGGACCTGGCTCTCCTTGGGCTTCCGAAGAGTTGGCATTCCTATCAGGACTTTGTCAATGGTCAGGAGAAATTGCCCGGATGGGAGCGACTTTGGTCGGATCTTGTGCAAGAGGAGATAAGGCAGAGTACCAGGGACGGATATTCATCAAAGGCATCTGATGAAGAAAATTGTTCTTTGGATGCCAAAGCAAAGAAGGGGAAGAGCAAGAAATCTTCTCATTTCGGTGCGAAAGGCAAGAAGCACGACATGTCCAAGGTGAAGTGCTTTCACTGTCACTAGCACAGACATTATGCCACAAATTGTCCACAGAAGAAGAAAAATAAGTAGGCTGCTGGATCTGCAGCTGGAGAGGCCCCTAGTCTCAGCTTGAGTTGATTTTTGTCGATTGCATGCTTGGTATCAAGTGTGATGGGTTCATTTTGGTTCTTGGACAGTGGTGCGTCTTTTCACATGACAGGAGATCGAGATTTGTTTTCAGATCTGGATGAGAAAGATCTTGGAGTGCACATCGAGATGGGCGATGATGATAGATACAGTGCGACCGGTATCGGTACCATTTCCTTTGAGAGGGATTCTGGTAAACCCTTCGTATTGAAGGATGTGATGCATGTTCCAAGATTGAAGAATAATCTTATCTCCGTGGCGGTGTTAGAAGACAAGGGGTATGATGTTGTTTTTAGCGAGGGAAAGGGTTTCCTGTGCAGTAAGACAACTGGAGAAACCCGAAAGATAGGGGTTCGAGTCAAGAACCTTTATCAATTGCAAGTAGATGGCTGCACAACAATGGCATGCAAGGTAGAAGGAGTGGTGAGCCGGGATGATGGCGAGCTGTGGCACCGGAGATTGGGCCGCCTTCACCATGGAGCTTTGAAGATACTGCAGCAGATTTATACTGGGCTTCCTAAGGGCACTCTTGCACATTCAGATCAGTGCAAGGGGTGTACCTTGGGAAAATTTGTGAAAGCCACCTTTCACGAGAAGGATAGTCAAGCACCACCTACCCATCCTTGACAGAATCTGCCACGTACGTGTGTGGTCCTTTCTCAGTAGCTTCGACAGCAAAGCACAGGTACTGTGTGATATTTGTTGATGAATTTTCTCGTAAGTGCTGGATCTTCTTCATGAAGAAGAAGAGCGAGACATACTCAAAGTTCTGTGAGTTCAAGGCACTGGTTGAGAAAGAACCGGGGAAGTAGGTGAAGGCTCTTAGGATCGACAATGGTGGTGAATTAATCTCTGGCGAGTTCAAGGACTTTTGCAGCGCAGAAGGAATTTGAAGAGAGCTCATAGCACCTCATAACCCACAGCAGAATGGGGTTGCGGAGCGAAAGAACATAACGATCGTGGGTGCTGCATGGGCGATGTTGCATTATCAGGGCCTTCCCATACACTTATGGGTTGAGGCATGCAATACTGCAGTATATGTGCAAAACCATTGTCCTCACAGGATACTTGGCATGAGTACACCCGAGGAGGCGTTTTCTGGTAAGAAGCCCAACATTTCCCATTTGAGGATTTTTGGTTCACCTGTTTACATTCATGTGACGAAGGATGACAAAAAGAAGAAGCCGGAACCAATCGCAGAGAGGTTGGGATATTTTTGGGGTACACCGATACACCCCACAACTATCATGTGTATTTTCCAGACAGTCGCAAGACTGTTGTGCGACGGGATATCAAATTTCATGAGGAGAAAGCCATGAAGTGTTCGCTTGAGAGGGAGCCACACTTGCATGCAGATGAGGAGCTATTAGTTCCTAATGATGAGTCTCAGGATGTGGATCAGCCACAAGAGGAGGTTCATGGAGTGGAAGAGACAAGAGACCCCATCATGCAAACAACCATCGTAGGCCAAGCGCACCACAAAAGCCGAGCGACCTGCTTAAGATGCGCAGAAGGTCAGAGTTCCTACATCACAGCGCAGACAGAGACAGTCACCTGACCGATTTACTGGATACATGGCTCTGATGAGCAAGTGTATCATGATGGAGCCATCCTCTTTCGAGGAAGCTGTGGAGGATCCCGCATGGGTAGATTCCATGGTGGAAGAGTATGATTCGATTGTCAGAAACAGTGCATGGGAGATTGTCCCAAGGCCGGAAGGGAAATCAGTGGTGGGTTCGAGATGGATCTACAAAGTGAAGCAAGTAGCTGATGGGAGTGTGGAGAAGTATAAGGCAAGATTTGTTGCCCGAGGCTTTTCACAGATTGAGGGGATCGATTATGAGGAGACCTTTGCACTTGTCACAAGGTATTATTCCATACGGATGATTCTTGCTCTCTCAGCGCAGATGGAGTGGCACATTCTTCAGATGGATGTGAATACTGCGTTCCTCAACTGGGTGATTGAGGAGGAGGTGTACATAGAGCAGCCCGAAAGTTTCGAGATCTTCAGCAGCGAGTCGCATGTGTGCAGGCTCAAGAGAGCGCTGTATGGGTTGAAACAAGCACCTCGTGCTTGGTACACACGGATAGACAATTATTTCACCAGACTTGAATTCTCCAAGAGTGAGGCAGATCTGAACCTATACCAGATTGTGGTGGAGGGTAAGTTGCTGATCATTGTACTTTATGTATATGATTTTATTTTGACAAGTGATGAACTGTTGATACTCTCATGCAAGGCTGATCTTGCAAAAGAGTTTGAGATGAAGGACTTGGGCCTCCTTCATTATTTCCTAGGATTGGAAATTTGGCGTTAAAGGCAAGAAGGACTATTTGTTTCTCAAGGCAAGTATGCCTCGAGAGATACACCGGAGAAGTTCACGCGACCGAAAGCCTCGTTAATACCTCTTCGTGGATGAGAGGATGCTACATCTCGGCGAGAGGTAGTGGATGCCACCGTTTATCGACAACAAGGGGTCGCTTATGTATCTGGTCAATACACGACCCGAAATATGCTATGCAGTTAACCAGCTTTCACAAGCTATGGTTAAGCCTACCAAGCTCTTTTGGAAGGCGGGGAAGCATGTATTGAGATATCTCAGAGGCACATCGGGATATGGATTGTGGTACAGACAGTCGGATGAGGTGAGGCTATGTGGCTTCATGGATGCAGATTGGGCAGGGAGCCCAACGGACAGAAAGAGCACATCTGGAGGGATTTTCAGTATCGGGTCGACAGCAGTTTCTTGGTACAGCAGGAAGCAGAGATCCGTGGCACTCAGTTCAGCAGAGGCCGAGTATATGGCAGCGAGTTTGGCTACATGCGAGGCTATATGGATGAGGAAGATCCTGGTCGGGTTGTTCGGTTCACACTTAGAGCCTACTGTGATTTATTGTGATAATCAGAGTTGCATCAAACTCTTGGTTAATCTAGTATTTCATGATAGATCTAAACACATTGACATCCGGTATCATCATATCAGAGATTGTGTGCAGCGGAAGATCATGTTACTTTCATACATTCCCACGGAGGATCAGGATGCTGATATCTTGACGAAGGCGCTCACCAGGAGAAAATTCGAATACCACAGGGGCAGGATAGGGGTTGCAGATAATCCTTATCTTATTGAGAGGGAGTGTTGAGATTGCAACAAGATGATGAGCTTAGTGGAAAGGAGTCGCCTTCACTAAGTGGGCTCGCAGGCTATTTTTGGCGCAAAGTCTATTTTTAGACTATGTCTATTTTTAGACATATGGATCATGTTCTATGAGTTGCAGGATGCTATTTGTGGATGGTTGGTCAAGTTGGAAAAATAGATGGACTTGTATTTTTAGACATATTGGGTGGAATCTATTTTTATATTGCCAGTCTAAAAATAGATATGTCGAATATTATTAGCTCTTAATAATATTTGGACTATAAACATTATCTTATTCTCTTGGAGCACTTTAGTTAAGTGCACAGATGTGGCACAGGAGCTGACAGAAGGAATTATGCTATTCCTGAGGGTTAAGTGGAGCTATTGCATGGATACTTAAGTTAGAACTCATGTGAGAGAGTTTGGTGGAGTTGATTGAGGAAGTTAATGGAGTTGTGTTCAGTTTAACTAAGCTAAACATAGTTGAGCTAGTTGTATCTAGTCTAACTGATTGATACACTAGTGAGAGTGGTGTGAATTAATTATTAATTAATTCACTAATTATAATACATTATTTAACTAAAGAATAGATTATTTAACTTCAGTGCATGGACAGTTTCAGTGGAGACCAGTGAAGAGATAGGTGAAAGAGCAGTGTGACTATCAGTTGTGACTATACTGTTGCATGATTTGCAACAACCAGTGATTGGAGATGCCAATGAGGATTGCATAGTACAATCCAGGTGGTTTGAAGTTATTTATGAGCCATTTCTTCAGCATTTATTTCGCAGTAGAGGCAGGCTATCAAGTGGCAGAGATTGGAGCATGTGTTTTGCTAGATCTAGCTTGATTAGTGTGTAGAAATTGGAGATTGTACTGAGAGCTTGTGAGGAGCTTTGTATGATGATTGTTACATAATCTCTATGAAATATAGTATACAGATAGTTGGGGGTTTTCATCTTTAAGCTTTCCCATAAAATACCGTGTTCATATGTGTGATTTTTTATGGTTTTAATGTGCGCATGCGATTGTTTTTATTTCCGCAAATTAATGATCAATGGTAGAAGAGATTCTGTATTGTGCATGAAGTTAAAATAGTGTGTGATTAGGATAATCTCAGTGGATAACATATCAGTTATTCAAATTTATACACCTTAGACTGTGGATCTAGCTTGAGGGTCATCGAATACAAGAAATTTGCACTGTATTTGACCTATGGTTGGGTGGAGAGTTGATGTCCCTCCTTAAGTTTTTGGAATATTTAAACATATAGATAAGTGTAAATTTTTTATGTATAGTATTTTATGGATTTTGACGAATCTCGTATGTTTGAATGGCACAACATCTTCTATGTTTGCATTTGTAAATAAATATCAGAGTTGTGAGGCTCACTATTATGTTTAAAATTAAAACAAAATCATGTGTGCTCATGAATTATTAAATATACTTCGAATAAGCTATTCATTATTGTGTGTATGAATCATATGAAAGTGCATATTCAAATTTAATTAGCTAATCTATAGATTCATGGGTATTCTTAACGTAATTAGTCTCCATGGTAGTTATCCTATCAAATTGAGAATACGCATATCACACCTTGGAAACATAAGATGAAATGAGACCTCAAGAGACCAAGCATAGAGAAATTTTATCTCTATGTTAAAAACCAAGCTTAGTTGATCTAATATCATATATATCTATACCACTGGGACTGGTAGGAAGTGTGAGCACTTAATTCCTTTCTATCCTGGAAAGGCCAATGCCAAGTGGCCACTGTAGGAACCACACCCCAAAAAAATCATGTCCTGCCATTGGCCAAAAATTGTAGTAACTATGATAGAATTGGCTAAGATGATACCCCAACCTACATTGGTTAATAAATAAACTAAGGTCCACCAAATGAGGCCTAAGAAGAAATTTGAACACTGGAAATGTGTTACTTCCTTAGAATTTTCTTCCCTTCACCCTCACCTTAGTTTATCACAAATTCCATGAGAAAAGATCAGCCCAATGGCATGATTTGCATTCAAATGCAGTTCCATTGTAGAACCTTACCACCACTCACTTATCACCACCTTTCGCTTGTCACAAGCCTCAGTGCTTTAACCATGGGGTAGTGGTGGTGACTAAAACTAACAAGAATGTCCCCATCTATAGGGCATGTTAAGTGATGAGACTTCCCACTGCTTGATTTGAAAATAGGAGGATAACTTGAAATGCATATGTGAAAGCACCTCCCACTCAGTTAAACAAATAAATGATCGCGCTTATACATGACTATGTGGAATTTTATACTTAAAACAGGTGTATGTTTTTTAACTGTTTAAGTGCTTTAAAACCATTTTTTTTGCTAATATTAAGCATGTGCAACAACCATATAATGTAGAAAATAAACATCAACACATAACAACAAATTTAACATAGAAGTTCACCCGAATATCGTGGGCTACGTCTCCTTGAGGTTTTGTCAACTGACTTGGCTCTTTGGGATTAGTATGGAAAATTTATTTTATAGGTTAAAAAATCAACTCTAATGGTTATTTGGACTATACCATTGGGTTTATAATACCATTATATCCTTGGAATGGCTAAAATCTCTCTGAAGATGAACCTCAACTCCCTTAGACTTGACTCCTTCTATCGGTGCCCTTAAGCTTCCCCGAGCTTCTCTTTGGTACTAAATCCATCATAAATCCTTTTGTGTCCCTGAAATCATTTCTACTGTCTCTGGCACATATCAGACATCCAAAATAGGTTTTTCATTTGCTCAAAATGAGCTCTGGCTCCCCAATCTAGACCTCCATCCACTGTTGGCCCTGGGCTGCCTGAAACTTCCTTGTGGCTTCTCGACCTTCAGAAGTATCCAAATGACTCTGAAAATAAATTAAATGGATTTATAATTTAAAAAATAGTCAAAATAGACTATTCATTTGCATAAATTGGCCTCCGACTGCTCCGGTTATGCCTCCAACACCTGGTGGCACCCCTGGCTCTATGTTCACTGAAAACTTCTCTTAAGTATATCGACTTTCAAAAGTCTTCAAAAGCTTATGAAAACTCCATAAATGGATTCATAAGTATCAAAATAGTCTAAATAGACTATTTTTTTTTTGATAATGGATACTGGCTGCTCTGGATAGGCTTCATTCTCCTGGTGGCACCTAATGGCCCCTGAAACTTCTCTGAAGAAAATTGGCCTTAAAAAGTTTTTTATAGGCTCTGAAAACCACACCATTAGTTCCATAATGTCAGAAACATCCAAAATTTACTATTTAATTCCTGAATAAGGCCTCTAGCTGCCCTGGCTAGGCCTCAAATTGTTGCTGGCCCCTGGTGGCCCTAGTGGCCCCTAGAACTTCTCTAAAGAAAAAAACCTGCTCAAAAGTCCTATGATGGCTCTGAAACCATTAAAAATGAGTCTATAATGTCTGAGATAGTAAGAAATTACTATTCACACTCTCAGAATGGTTGAATCTAGCTCAAGATAGAGCCTAAACAATTTTTGTCCTGTGACCCTGTTTCGGAAACGCGCTCCTGAAAACACTCCCGTCAGGAAGCGTTTTCGGGAGTGCGTTTCCGAGTGTTTCTGAGCGTTTCCGAGACGCTCCCGCACGGAGCGCGTTTCGGAAACGGAAGCGAAGGGGGTTTGAAGCTTCCCTGCAACCTTGCTCTCATCCCTTGGAGCCCCGAGCAGTTATGAAGAAAAACCAATCAAAGTCATAAGGCATATGAAGAACGGTGGAAAAACAAAGGTCGGTGTAACTCATGTACCACGATTTTCTACCTCCTACACTCATATATCAAGTGTGTGTTGATTTTTGAATAGCTTGGGAGGTACTTCAAGCCCTAGGGTTCAGCGTCTGGAGGATGGAGCACCACAAGATTCACTTGTGGGCTTGGAACCTAAGGTTGGAGTTTTGCACCCATCGATGTTTGGGCCAAAACCATGGAGCATTTTGGACATGTGATGGATCAAGATGATAGAGGACAACGAGGAGAATCCAATGCTTCAAGAATCATCAAATTCCGAGATGTCCTTGATGAGATATGAATTTTTGAAGTTGACAATGAATTTTTTGGGTGTTCAAGTCATGTAGACTTGAAGTGAAATTAGCCAAAAGTCATGTCTCTTCAGTAAGTTGTTGAGCCCTCTTGTTTGGTATAAATAAGAGTTGAATGTGTTTCTTTTTAGCACAATCGAAGTGAGCAACACAAGGACAATGAAGAAGGATAAAAGGAAACTCGTAGAGGAGAAGAGTGACACTTCTGTGGTGGCCATAGAACAAAAACATCTTCATCGAAGGGAAAGGAGATCAGTTTGGCTTCTTGGTGATTGTTTGAAGGTGTAGAGAAGTTTGCTGGAAGGTTGCATTAGAAGAGGGTTGTTTTGGGCTAGTAGAGCAAAGAGAATCCTCCCTGAAGTAGGCCGAAGTGATGACTCTATTGTGCTGATTAGGACGCATGCCTATAGTGGTTAGTTTGAGGGACAAACAACCCAAGCAAGGAGCTGTAGGAGCCTTCGCAAGCAGCGAGGTCACCAACATTGTGAAGGGAAGGAAGCTGCAACAAATAAGGTGAGTTTTGGTTAGATTAATGGGATGTTGTAGGCTACAGGAGAAGCGCTATCCAATGATTGAAACCCGGTTAATGAACAACAATTAAGAGCTATGTCATTTCTCCATTGGTGACTTGTGCGGATCCTAGTATTTGGATCAGTTTAGATGGGATATTTGTAGCAGCCTGTGGGAGCCATTTGGAGGGCTTAACTCGGTGGTTAGAAGCCCCCCTCTTAGGAAAAGATCTTGCAGTGGAGTATTGGGCATCATTGGACTGGTGGAGGGCAGTGTGTTGATAGCCCAAAGCAGCCTTGATAAGTAGTCATAATGAGAACTTGGCAATTGAAGGTTGGGTGAAAGATTGAGCCTAATGTGTAGCTCTTTGATGGACGAAAGAAGCTACTAGCCTGACAGATTGGAGCGTAGGTGTTGGCCAACCTAGAAGAGCAGATTGGATTAGCCCATGTTCATCGTAGCAGAAGAGACTTGCAACAGTGATAGGTGGTAGCCCTCTTGGAGACTCTATGTGTTGTCCTTTGATGGAGTAAGGGGTAGGTAGAGAGTAGAACGAGAGTGAAGGACTAACAGGACGAGATATGATATAGAGACTGCAACGATATTGCCATTTTATCTTGTTTCCCTTGTAAGGGAGCTCTAGACTGTTGTATTACTTAGTTGGTTTAATATAACGAAGATTGGGTTGTTGTACGTATTTGTACAATATTTTGTAAAAAGTTTTCTATACTTGTGCATGTGTGATTTACTTCTTTATATTGTTCCACTGTGCAAAGTAGCTTTTGTTGAGATTTTTGGTTTGGTAGTGGCAGAGATTTTAAGATTCTATCCTAGACCCAAGATTGTGGAAATTCAACAGTGTGGGCCTCCCTTATTATAAATGCCCTTGTACCATGGCATGTGGCTTGGAGCATTCCCTTGATCCCCACTCTGTTCCATCACTATATCATTTACCACCTATGACTTGATGGATATACCGTGGACATGTTACCCCCTTTAAAGGTTGAAACCACTTAATAGGGTCCTTGATTAACCCCCTTATTGAGCTTGGAGACACTTGAACATGCCAAGGTCCACTATGGAAAGGCATGCCAGCATGAAGTGCCCCATTGGTTCCATGACTTGTAAGCTATTTTACTTGATTATTCTAATGATTTGTTGTATTGTAGGGAAAGCGGACTCGTTGGATCTTATGCAGGATTGCAAGTGGGTCTCCATCTGGGGCTTGGTCTCCCTATACGGGGTCCTAGCCCTCTAGAGGGCAACATTGGCACTTGTAGGATGAGTGTTGATAGCCATGGGCCTCTACCATAGCAGAGATGTATTTCATGGATCCCCAACACCACTCATTGATTGCTCGTGTTCCACCTTTTTGGATGAGGATGATGCACTCAGTTCACCTTGCCCAACTGACTCCACACTTGCACCATACACTTGGCAGATGATCCAAGGCCCATATGAGGATATTTCTCACTACAAGAGACTAAGGGAGGGCTTATGTCATCCTCTTGGCCCTTGTAGATGGTAAGCAAGTATTTTCAATCCACTTGGAGACACATGATGATGTCCTTGTGCTCCCACACCCACTTGGGAGCATCACAGGGATTTGCTTGGAAAACAAGGGGCCAATCCTTTGTCTGCTATGTTGGAGGTCCATTCCCACATCATGGCACACTCTGTACTTTATTAGACCTCCTCAAAGGCCCAACGATTGATTTTATTGATCATTCTACCCTCTTTATAGGTTTATTCTTATTGAGCTATATTGTTGGATTTGTTACCAAGGGATGTTATTATTGCACATTATTTTATTATTTGGGGGTGAATTAGGCCAAAGTAGGCAAATCAAACTCATTAGGGATTGTATAAATAGATGAGAAGTGATTCATTCTATCATCATCACTTGGATTCGGATTTTGTAGCTACTTGAGAATTTCACATTCCCTTTTAGAGGACTAGTATGGATTACATGGATGAATTTTGATGTTTGGATTATTTTTCTTGTTTTGGAGCTTCGTTATTGGCATAATTTGATGATTAGATATACTCATTGGTACATGTAAGTAGTCTTTTTCATGCTTATTCTTTTTATTTACTTTGTCACATGAAATGTTGCTGGGATTTTCGCTATACAAGTCTGAAATTTACTCCTTTGCTTTACAATTTTGTGGAAAATTTGATCTTTTGTAGCGTCGCATCATTGCATGGGCCATTTATGAATGGGTGAATGTTCCTAGAAATTATTGTTGTTGCAGATATCTTAATAGGTCATCAATTACTACATATTGAAGTATAAAGGTCTTGAGTAGATGTTAATGCCATGCTAAGTTGCTTGAGGGCCTCCTTGATTGGGTAAATCTTCTCCAAACAATAAATTCTATTTCACTCCATCTCTCCCAAAGGATAAGGCACTAATCCTTCCAAAGGTGATCACTTTTAAAGAATATTTCTCTCACCTCTCCTTCTCTCTATATGCCTATCCCACATAGGTCAACTAGGGCATTATTTTTCTCTCATTGTAGCCATCAAAATGTTTGATCTCTTGTCCATAATGCGCTAGGGTTTCTCTATAGACCCTCAAAATTTCAAAAAATTCTGACAGTGGGATCTTGAGATATACTAAGTCCTAGCTCAAGGATCGTTTCTTGCCCTAGGTTTCCCTTGGCTAGTGTCCTCATTTGGATCATTGCATTCAATTCTAAAAAAAATGTCCTTTGGTGCTCTTCTCTTCCATAATTAGGTCAAGTCCCTCCTTGGTTGATCAATTGCATAACCTTGACCTAATTCTAGGTCCACTTGGTCTTTTGTGTTCTCACAACTTTACAAGTCAAATTTTACAAAGATCACATAAAGGCTAATTCTCCACAAGGATTTTTGGATCTAGGAAACATCTTGATAAAATATATTTCCTAACCCTAGCATCAAGAACCCTCCTAACCTTTCCTAGAGAGCCTATCAACTTACTTCTCAAGCAAGGAAGCCATATTGTCGAGTCCCTCTTATGAATAGGCCTTGGGAATCACTCTTTATCCTTTTGTTGACCTATTCATATTCGTGATTCCCCATATTGGGTCTCCTCCCATTGGTAAAAATCTGTAAAGAGCAGGGAGACTTAGTTGAGGTGATAGTGGGCTATCGCTCCATTGTTGCCCTCTTAACCTAGTAGTTTCTCTATAGGATACCCTCCTAGGACCCCTGCTAGTTTGTGCGGTAATAGGTCCATAAAGCATTAGCCTCTCGCTCTCCACACTTTGGTTTGGGCCTGGAACGATTTCATGAAGATTGATGTAGCTAAAAAGAAACTTAAAAGCACAATTTGGCCACTTACAATAGGAGATGTACCACAAAATCCAAAAGATGATGGAGACATAAAGATTTAGTGCATGGGCAAAAGCCAAGCATGCGCCGTACCCCCTATCATTATGGCCATCACCCTGGTTTCTAGGGCCCCTATGTATGCCCCCTGCATCATAAAGGAACCCATGATTGTCCCAGTCCTTGGTAGGTGATGAGCTGTGAAGCCTTAAGGGGGTAATCATTGCTACATCATAGACATCATCCTTTCATCCCTTGGAGCCCCGAGTAGTAAAGAAAAAAATCAATAAAAGGCAAAAGGGATATGAAGAAGGGTCGAAAAACAAAGGCCGGGGTAACTCATGTACCACGATTGCTCCCTCCTACATTCATATACCAATATGCCCCCTGCATCATAAAGGAACCCATGATTGTCCCAGTCCTTGGTAGGTGATGAGCTGCGAAACCTTAAGCGGTAATCATTGCTACATCATAGACATCATCCTTTCATCCCTTGGAGCCCCGAGTAGTAAAGAAAAAAATCAATAAAAGGCAAAAGGGATATGAAGAAGGGTCGAAAAACAAAGGCCGGGGTAACTCATGTACCACGATTGCTCCCTCCTACATTCATATACCAAAAGTGTGGTCTTCCCTCATTATAGCTACCCTTGTAGCGAGGCATGTGGCTTGGAGCCTTTCCTTTTGCCCCATTCTGTTCCATCATTATTTCACATATGGTGTGCCATTTGATGGATGTACCATGGACCTGCCACTCCCTTAGAGGTTGAAACCACCTAATAGAGTCCTTTATTAACCTCTCTTGTCGAGCAAAGTAACACATGTACTTTCTAAAGCCCATTTGGAAGGGCATGACACTATGAAGTCTCCACTTGTGCCCTTGATTAGCAAGCTTATTTACTTAATTACACTAATGATTGGTTGCGCTGGAAGGTGTGGAGACACAATGAATCTTATACAGAATTGCAGGCGGGTCTTCATCTTGGACATGGCCTCCCTACACGTAATCCAAGCCCTCTAGAGGGTAATAATGGCACTTGTAGGGTGAGCGTTGAGAGCCATAGGCCTCCACCAAAACAGAGCATTGATTGCCACACCGTGGGCTTCTTCAACACCACATATTGCTTGATTGTGCCCCATGCATATAGAGATGATGATCCACTTGGACCTCGTTGCCCAACCGACCACACAACTTCCACCCAACACTTGGCAACTGATCCAGGGCCTAGATGGTGTTTTGTCTCATCCAAAGATAGACGAGAGGGCATGCATCATCTTCTAGCACTCGTTGATGGAGCATCGACTTTTATTGAGCCACTAGAGACCTGTGAGACCATTGATTGTGCCCCAGAGCCACTTGGGAGCACCACAGGATAGTTTGCTTGGAAATCAAGGGGCCACCCCCTTGATCATTGTCTTAGGAGCCCTGCTCTTCATCATGGCACTTTGAGGACTCATTCAGGCCTTCCAACGACCCTCTTTACCATTATTCTATCATTTCAGGTAGCTTTGGATGGCTTATTTTTAATTTATTGAGCTATTTGGTGGGTTTGTCACTAAAGGAAATGTTATTTGCACATTAAAATATTATTAGGGGCTTAATTAGACTAATTAGGCTAATTTGAACTTATAAAGGCTCATATAAATAAAGGAGAGCCTCATTTGTAATGATCATCATCACTTGACTTGGATTAGCTCTCTTGAAGAGAATTTCACACTTTTCCTTGGTTGTTTATTGGAGATCTCTTGATGCATTTCGATATCTTTGTAGCTGAAATTTTTGTTCTCTTGGAGCCATCTTCTTGATTTTGGATTTGGATATATCTCTTGTTGACTTGTAAGTATTCTTATTAAAGATATTTGCATAGAAAATGTCTAATGTGTGGAAATTTTGTAACTAGCTCTTTCCTCTTGTGCGCTAATTATTGAATATCATTGTAAATAATTATTAGATTGCAAATTTGTGCATGTTATTCATTGATAACAAGTAGATGAATGTTCCTAGTGGAGTAGAACTCGTTTTCTTTCCATGAAAGTCCATAAATTTTGGGTGGGTAAATGTTAGAGAATGCTTGCTAGGGCATCATTTTCTAGCCTCATTGAAGACGATTTTGGCCAGATTTTGAATCACGTAGAATCCATAGCCCAAGGATAGGGCACTGATCGAAGAAATATTGGTGATCAACCTCCTTTTGTTTTTATTTTTCTCCTATTTCTAAATTTCAATGCTAACCCTAGACAACTAGGTAGGGCTTGATACGATTTGCTTTGGAAGGGTGACTTGTGGAAACCGTTTAGAGAGGCTATTGCATTGTTGTTCCCTTAGTGATCCACCAAATTTGAGCTTGTTTTGGCAGTTAGATTGGGAGAAAAGTCCAGTTCTAGTCGTATCTCTGAAAATGATCTTGAACGTCGTTGTTGGTGGTCTCCTTGAGGGTTTTTGGACATAGTATTCAGTGGAATAAATGATTCTAAAATCTTTCTCTAGCTACCTTGACCTAGTGAGCTCCTTGGAGGGCCTCCTCCCGTGATTATCCATAAACCTATGTTGCCAGGAAATGTGGGGACAGGGATGGGGACGGGGATGCGGATGGGTGTGTCAATTTTTGAAACAGGGTGCGTGGGTTCGTCAGGGGTATATATATATATATATATATATATGTGAATTTGTATATTTTCCAACTTTAAACATGAATAAAAAAACACAGTTAAAAAGAGTGATTAGAAAAGCAAGTGATGTCGGTTGGCCATGAGAGAATGTGGAGATTAGAGTAAAAAGACAAAGAGTTTGGAATCACAGTATATGGCAGTAGACTGTTTATTGTGGTTTCTTCAAGATTCTAATGCTCATTATAAGTAAGTTTTCCCATATTTAACATCATTGGTTGATTTACTATTTAGAATTAAATTTTAATTTACTAATTTTGTTATGCAAACAATGAAGTTTGAACATAGAAATTAAAATTAGTTCATGTCGCATGGTGCATCTTCAAGAGCTACCTGTGAATATTCAAGCAGGGATTACATCTCTATGGATTGTGTCCCTGTTGGAACCTCTAGTCACCTGCACACACAACAACGAATGCCCAAACACACCATGGAATGCTCATCGTCTCAATAGTCAAACCGAATGGCTGTTGTCTCAAATGGAATATCGTCGTCGAAAAGTGAAGTGATTTTAAGTTTTACGGGTTATGTATTCACCTTTTGACTTTCCATGATTTTTTTATTTAAATTTTTATTTCAAAAATCGTTCAACAAAGAACCCTGAAGAATTGGATTTTGGGGTTCCAAGTACCCTAAACGTCAAAAGCACCCAAACTTTTTGAACAAAGAACTCGGTTATTATGGGTTCATTTCAGAAGAACCCGTACCTGAATCTGGTTCTTGGGGACAAGAACCCGGAATGGGTTCGAGAACCCCAACCCTGGGTTCGCGAACCCGTGCAACATAGCCATAAACCCTAGGTCTTGTGTGGAACCAACCTAGGTCTCTCAATTTAGGCCATTTTTCCTAAAGCAATTCCTTATTTCAAAGAGTTTATTTCCTAGATCTGGTTTCCTACCTTTAGGTCTTTCCTGGGGAGCCATTAAGCTTCATTGAATAAGGAAAGCCTTATATTGAGCCTCTCCTTTGAATGGGCCTTGGAAATCACTGCAAACCTCATCATTGATCCATAATCCTATGTGATGTCCTCCATACTGGGACTTCTCTCGTCAGTGAAAATTCAAGAAGAGAAGGGGACACAGGCTGTGGCGCCAGTGGGCCTTTGTCCCAAATTGTTGTTGTTCCCTCTAGTTCAAGCCTACAAACTTGGCTTGCTAGTTTGTGCAACAACATTTTTGTCGCCGTTGCCGGGGACACGAGACATGTGTCTTGTTCCCTATACAACAATATTGACATATTGTTCTTGGCGACTCCATTGAAAGAATGAAGCCCTAGTTCTTCATTGATCTTTAAGGTCAATGCTTGTAGGGTGAAGCAAGCACCTCTCTAGGCATGTCTAATTTCACCTTGGCGACTCCTACATAATTCATTTGTGTAAACCTAATAGGACGTCTTGTTTTGATGAATTCCCTACTCTGTACATCACTTCCATCCCTGGGCACTGTAATACTATACATGGGATGCCCAAGTTTGATGGTGATCCGCTTTCTGCAGTTAATCATGTAGCAAGTTTTGTTGCATGTGCCTCAAAGATAGAAGTGGTTCATCACAATGTCCTCATAATGTTGTTCATGAGATCCATCCATAGTCATAATTCATGGTTATTTAATTGCAAACCTAGGAGCATCTCCTCAATTGAAGCATTCTTTGATAGCTTCCTTGAGCATTTTCAAGCTTGACAAACATTAGGTATTCAAGAGGAAGTCTTTATTGAGCATAAGGAGGATCACAAGGAAGGGGATTCCCTTGAAAGTAACAAGGAAGATAACCCTGCTAACCCCTTGGACATTGATTATAGATATTTCTTGCATATTGAAGATGGTAAGTGGGAGACCAATGAGCATCGTTTTGACAAGGACCATATCTACGATATTGATAAAGATGATATCAATATGAGCCTTGTCTTTTCTCATGATCATGGGATTATAGTTGAGCCACATGTGGACCCTCCCCTCAACCCATTTCGATATATCTGTTGTTGTCTTGTAAGTATCCTTATGAAAGATATTTGCATAGAAAATGTCCAATGTGTGGAATTTTTGTAACTAGCTCTTTCCTTTTCTACCCTAATTATTGAATATCATTGTAAAGAATTGCCAGATTGCAGATTTGTGGATGTTACTCATTGATAACAAGAAGATGAATGTTCCTAGTGGAGTAGAACTTGTTTTCTTTCCATGAAAGTCCATAAATCTTGGGTGGGTAGGATGCTAGAGAGCGCTTGCTAGGGCATCATTTTCTAGCCTCCTTGAAGACAATTTTGGCCAGATTTAGAATCACGTAGACTTCATAGCCCAAGGACAAGGCACTGATTTTAGAAATATTGGTGATCACCTTCTTTTTCTTTTTCTCCTCTTTCTAAATTTCGGCCCTAACCCTAGACGACTAGTTAGGGCTTGATGTGAGTTACTTTGGAAGCGTGACTTTTGGAAATTGTTTGGATAGGCTACTGCATTGTTCTTTCCCCTAGTGATCATCTAGATTTGAGCCCGTTCACATGGTCGAATTGGGAGAAAAGTCAAACCCTTGTCATATCTCTAAAAATCATCTTGAACGTCTTGGTTAATGGTCTCCTTAATAGTTTTTGCACATAGTATTAGGTGGAATAAATCATTCTAAACCCTTTCTCTACCCACCTTGACCTAGTTAGCTCCTTGGAGAGCCTCCTCCTGTGATTATCCATAAACCCTAGGTCTTGTGTGGACCCAACCTAGGTCTCTCATTCTAGGCAACACGTTTCCCAAAGAAAATCCTTATTTGAAAGAGCTTATTTGAGAGGTCCTATGTCATTTGGGAGATCTTGACTCTAGGTATACCTAACCTTACTGTAATATCATAAACCCCTAGATCTTGTTTACTACTTTAGGTCTTTCATGGAGAGCCATTAAGCTTCATTGAAGCATGAAAGCCTAGTATTGAGCTTCTCCTTTGGACGGGCCTTGGAAATCACTACAGACCTCATAATTGATGCATCATCGTATGTGATTTCCTCCATACTGGGATTCCTCACGTCGGTAAAAATCCTAGAATAGAATGGGACATAGGCTGTGGTGATAGTGGTCCTTTGTCCCAAATTGTTGTTTTGCCCAGCTCTAGCCTACAAACTAGGCCTCTGCTAGTTTGTGCAGCACCTTATGTAATGAAAAATGCTGACCATAGCTACATTATATTTCAACACTCCCTCTTAGCTAGGGAGGTAGTTTTTCATTCTCTCTCAAAATCAATCTTCCCAACCAATCCATAGGTCCGACGACCCATAGTCTAAGGAAGAGAATGCAATTCAAGTTTTTCTCTCCCAAACTCATCATAAGGAAAGATACATAGCATCCATCTCAAAGCATCTCCCTGATCATGAGGTCTCATGGCACACCACCTAAGGGAGGAACTAACAAAGCATCTCCCGGCCTACAAGGTGTCACGACACATAACCTACAGGAGGAATCATCAATACATCTCCCAGACAACAGTGTCTCAGGGCACACAACCCATAGGAGGAATCACAATACATCTCCCGAACAACAATGTCTCACGACATAGCCTATGGGAAGAATCCATCTATACATCTCCTAGACAAGAATGTTTCATGACACACATCCTATAAGAGATGGTCTATCCATGATGCTATGTAATCAATGCTTCCTCTTCAAGGGGATTCTTAGTCATTCCAGTTACTTCACATAAATATTAGCAACCATTTCATCATCATAAATGTAGCCACGATGGATCTCAAATATTTCAGCAAAGAACAACATTCAGTTGTTCATCAAGCTTTAGCCGGGGTTTCTCTTAGAAGCAAGGATCAACAATTATCAACGAACAATAATTGATTTCAGTAGTGGCTTCTCATAGAAGCAACCATCGGTAACCACAAAAAGTGAATTTCAGTATCCATAGTCGATTCCAACAGATAACAAATGGCTTCTTTCAAAAGCAAGTAGTAGTAGACCATAATTGAATTCAACAAATAAAAAGTGGCTTCTCATAGAAGTAGTCACCAACAACCATAGTAGAATTAAATTCAAGAAATAAGTGGCTTCTCACAGAAGCATGCATCAACAACCATAGTAGAATCCAACAGACCATAATTGAATCCAAGAAATGATAAGTGGCTTCAACGGAAACAAACATCATCAGATAGATGAACGAACCAACCAATATCAGTGTCTTGTAGCTTCTTCAAATCATTCATTAGGAAGATATTGATGGACCTGCAGTCATTCTGTTAAGGATATCACTAGTTCATGCCTCAAAAGCAACTCCCTCTTACACAAACGTCCTCTTCTTAGCATAAAAATCACGGGCCCATCTTTAGCATATCTAGATCAACATCAGTCTTCAAAGCTTCAAGCCACCTTCATGAGAATGAGTTTCAATCAAGTTGATATTGTTTGCTCCCTCTGAGTACAGAGCCTATCGTGATTCTTCTTGATACATTGTTCTTCTGTCATTTCCAACGATATGACACACCTTGGCAGTCTTCATTATGTACCTGTAATCCTCACTAGGAGGCTATGAAAGAACAAGAACAACGAAGCAAGCCAATAGACTCATAATGAAACAATCAAGATAATATATATCTTTTGAGAGTGTGTTAGCTCCCTCTTTATCTTAGCTTTCTCAGATTGAGTCAATCTCATCACATCATCAATGAGTCCATATTATCAACCAAGAGTTGACATCATTAAGGAGTCCTCATCATCAACAAGGAGTTCACGGAGTCCAAGTCATCAAGGAGTTCATATCATCATCATCATCATCATCATCATCAAGGAGTGTACGTCATCGAATCATCATCATCATCAAGGAGTGTACGTCGTCGTCATCATCATCATCATCATTATCATCAAGTAGTTTTGTCCATATCACCAATGTGTCCACACAAGTAGTACATATCATCTTATATTATCAAGGAGTCCATATTAATATCAACATCAAGGAGTCTAGTCCAATTCATCATCAATGAGTTCATGTCATCAACGAGTTAATGTCATCAATGAGTTCATGTCATCAACGTGCCCATGTTATCTCCTTCTTTGCTTAAAGTTCTTCTCCCGAGGATTTGACCGTTCCTGGATCTCGGTCTCAACAATATCCTAGAGATCGTTTTCCTTGAGTACCATGTTGACCCTAGCCTTCCAAGGTAGGAGGTTTGACTCTCCATCTTGTTGGAAATTTTGGTAGCCATGGTCAGTATTTTCATCGAAAGGAAGAGGAAAACTAAATTTGAAGGTAGTGAATCAACAAGTGTCAACTCAGCCTTGCCCTTGGAGGCACCCATTCGAACCACCTTTGGAAGCTATGTATATGAGACGTCTCCTCGTTTGGGCAATCAAATCATCTCAGTCATCATCTTTGTTCTATCGAAGGAAGAAGGATTTGGAGGCTAAAAAATCAAAAGCTCTTGAAGGAAAAAAGAGGCCGAATTCTATAAACATTCTTCTATGACTAGTGTGAAGGATTTGTGGCAATATTCTCTGTCGTATGCGAGTTTCTCTGTGACAATCTTCTCTGTGGTAAGCGAGCTTCTCTGTGAAAATATTCTTCGTGGTGTGCAAACCTCTCTATGGTAATCTTCTTTGTGGTATGCGAGCTTCTCTGTGGCAATGTTCTCTGTGGAATGGGGGCCTTTCTATGGCACATTCTTTTGTGGTATATGAGCCTCTCTATGGAACATTATTTTATCGTATGCGAGCCTCTTTGTGGTTCATTCTCCTGTGGTATACTAGCTTTTCTATGACTCCTTAGACCTGTGGTAAAGCAAAATTTTATGGCTCCTTATATATGTGACTGAGGAAGAGAACGAAGTTCTGTTCATATGATCTTATCAAAGAGATGATTTTCACTGATGTACAATTGATGAACTGAACTCTCTCTCATAAGGAAAGATTATTGGGTTTTCCCCTTGTGGGTTTTTCCCTGGCTGCTAGCCTAATTTTTGGTGTCTCTTGTATCTTCTCTTATTCTTTATTGTGATCTCTATTCCTCTATGGTAGAAGTGAATGGTTGAAATTTTTCATGTATAACTGCCTGATGATTGACATGGTCTAAAGAAGTAATGTTGAATCATTGGAAGTAGTTATCAATTTGAAAAATTGTACTAGTCTTCATTGCACTGAAAATCAACATGGTATTAGAGCTATGGTTAAAGGAAAGAGCATTGAGATCACCTATCTAGCTAGCAACCTTGATCTTTGAAAGCCCTAAGTAGACCTGAGTTTGGAAAAGTCCTAGTTCAAAGAATTGTTAAGCAATGCTATCAAAGGTTAAGATCATGGTTGAAAGATTATTGTGGAAAGGAAACATCACCTCCAAGGAGAAAAATGAACTAGTCTTGATAAACCTAGGGCACTTATTCTCTGTAAAAACTTGCGGCACTGAGGCACTTATTCTCTGTGGAATGATGTGAAGTTTGAAGCCATAAATAGGAGGAAATATGCGAGCGTTTGAGGCACCTCACCTTGTGGAACCATGAAAATATTTTGATTGAAGCTTAGTGGCACAATCTGAGGCTTGTCTTTGGACAATCTTGTGACCAGACTAATGACATATTGATCCAGGTAGATATTGGTGGCCACCCACCTATTCCACGTAAACCTCCAGTCAATTTCATTGGTTTCCTTTTTATAGCAGCATTTTGTAATATCCCAAATTGGGATTAAACAGTAATACAAAGCAAGATAGACTAAAAACTATAGCAACAAGAAATACACTATTAAAACACCCAATTTGGAGCCAAATCAATGCTGAGCCATTTTACTCATATGCTGGGAAAGAGTACAAATGAGGTGCTGAAAAAATTGCACATGGGCCTGCTCAAGGCAAGTTGAAGGGCAACCCAAACCGAAGCAAAAACTCTTGCTGGAAGTAGCTTGCGTGGTTCAATCACTGCGCTGCCCAGTCCAAAAAATGTTGCTGCTAGTTGTCTTCGGTCTGCTGGTTAGGCTGCTTCCCGTCCTCAGAAAATTCTGGGAATTGGACACCGGACTCTCCTCAATAAACCCACAAAAACCCATGAAGGGTTTGCTGAAAGCTCGACCCCGGAAATTGGCCCTCTCGGGCTTGGCTCACTAATCTGCTGGGGAAATTAAAACACTAGAGGAAACTGTTGGTAATGCCTCCGGAATGCTACAACAATTCTTCGTAGGAGGTGGCTAGCCTCCCCTATGAATATCTCGCATAAGCTCCTCTTCTCTCCACACTCCTGGCACCCACACCACACTGCACTGCGCAGACTATTTTGCCTCTACGCAGTCCTAAAGGTTGCTGCTGTTGGATAATTCCCTCACCAAAACGCATGACTCCTCTCCTAAGCGTGCACTCGGAGTCCCTCGAACCAGAGGTTGAGATCTCCACTTGAAGATCTCGTGTGCTAAACAACACTGTGTAGAAATTTCAGTTTCCCACCCTGGTTTTCAGTTTCACCTTATTTCTCCATATAGTTAAATGCCTATTCCCATAGCCTTACATTCAACAGGCTGAAAAAATAAATATTTTCTGAAAACACAAATTCTGGGAATTTTCACAATGTTGGAAATTGCAGAAATAAAAATCAGCAAAATAAATCAGCGACACAGAACATTTAAACACGCTGATTTTTGGTCAAGATGACCTTGGAAAAACCCCCTACAACTCTTGGGGAAAACCAGTTCTAAAGCTCTTTCTTATTTCTGAAAATGCTTTTACAGTGAGGCAGAAATTACAACAAAAATTCCAGCAATTTAATAAATGTACTTATCTCAATCTTCGTGCATCTATTTCGCCTTGGAAAATGTGCAAAATAGGAAAAACTAAAAACAAAAAATTTACAGCATTTATGACAGCATTAAATGTTGAAATGGCTTTCTCGATTTTTGTGCCCAACTGTTTGGCCATACTGTTGTATGGACTGTACAGAATAGACAACAGACCCTCCTTGATTTCCGTGCTCCTTTGCCTCGAAATATGTGTCGACGCTGCTGTACGATTGCTATACGGATTTCTCGAAATTCGTGCCACCAACCAGCAGTCTCTCTCCTCGATTTTCGTGCTTAGAATCTATGCAGAAATTAATGCTGAAGTTGTTGTACAGTCTTCCTCGAAAAATGTGCCTCTCCCTCGAATAATGTGCCAACCCCCTACTGTACGGATTTTTGCCTTGGGAACCGTGCCTCTTTGCTGCTGTACGGATTTTGCTGAAGTCTCTATTAGCTGCCCTCATTCTCTTCATTGCTCAGAAATTTCTCTTTAGCTTTCTCTCCTCCTCTCTCAATCTGCTCATGAAAGAATGAATGACCTTTTCTCTCCTTTTCCTTCTTTAACCTAACCCTAAGTGAATTTTGGGGAATCCCTAAATCTAATGGCTGAGATAGCTTTAGATCTAGGGCTGAGATTAAATGCTCATTTAAATTTCACTTTCTATTTTTTAATTCACCCCACTTTAATAAAGACCCACTTAGTCATTTATTTCCAAAGTCACTTTTCCTTTCTAATTTTACATTGACTTTATTAAAGTCACTTTAAAATTAGACTTTAGTAACTTTATCACTTAAAGTCACTTTTAAATTAGATTTGACTTTATAACTTTATAAAGTCACTTTAGAAGAAAAATTAAATTCTTTTGGACACTTTTCCCTAGGCCAAAGATCAAAGCCTTAGGGAACCACCTGTCCTCCGATAACCAAATTTCAACACTCCCTCTTACTGAGGAAGGTGTTCCTCACCACACCCATCTTGTCTCTGAAGTAGACATGCTTGCCTCGTGGTAAGGCTTTGGTAAGAATATCTGCATCCTGCTGATCAGTGGGAATATACTCAAACTTCACAGCTCCCTTCTGAACATAGTCTCTGATGAAATGATATTTGATCCCCATATGCTTTGACCTGTCATGAAATACTGGATTTTCCGTGAGTTTAATGCAACTCTGATTATCACAATAAATCGTTGAAGGTGTCAACGGCTGGCCAAATAAGCCAAACAACATCTTGCGAAGCCAGATGGCCTCACAACTAGCTAGACTGGCTGCCATGTACTCTGCTTTCGCTGAACTCAATGCTACTGACTGCTGCTTCTAGCTGAACCACGACACCACTGCTGAACCCAACCCAAAACAACACCATGAAGTGCTCTTCCTATCAGAAGCACAACCTGCCCAATCAGAATTAGTGTAACCTGCCAATCTCACTCCATCCCCCTGCCTGTAGTCCAAACCATACTCCACTGTCCCCTACAAGTACCGCAAAATGTGTTTTGCAGCAACCCAGTGAACCCTCCTGGGCTCACACATGAACTGGCTCATCTTGTTGACTACAAAACAAATATCTGGTCTGGTGTTGACCAAATACATCAAGGAACCAATCAGATGCCTATACAATGTGGGGTCCACAAACTCGGAATCTGAAGCGTGAAGCTTCTTCCAGTTGGTGATCATCGGTGTCGACATGGGTCTACAATCCTCCTTGTGGAATCTGCTAAGGATGTCCAAAATATACTTCCCCTGCCCCAGGAAGAAATGCCCCTCCTCCTGCCACACCTCCAAACCCAAAAAGTAATGCATCAAGCCAATGTCCTTCATCTCAAACTCCACCGCAAGATCTCTCTTGCATTGCTCTATGAGTCTCTCTGCACTCGTAATGACCAAGTCATCCACATACAGCACCAGAATGAGAGGCTCCTCACCTATCACAATATAGTAAAGGTTCGAATCTTCCTCACTCTTTGTGAAACCCATCTCCTGCAAGTATGTATCTATCCTAGAGTACCAAGCTCTAGGAGCTTGCTTCAGGCCATAAAGGGCCTTCTTCAATCTACACACATGGGACTCTTTGCCATGCACCTCAAAGCCCTGTGGCTGCTCAATGTATACCTCCTCCTGTATGAAGCCATTGAGAAATGCGGTCTTCACATTCATCTGGTGGATCTTCCAACCCATCTCTGTTGCTGTCAATATAATGGAGCGGATCGAAGTATATCGAGCCACGGGAGCGAAGGTCTCCTCATAATCAACTCCCTCTACCTGGGAGAACCCTCTAGCCACAAACCTTGCTTTGAATTTCTCACGTCGCCATATCAAAGACAGTTTTTACCTTGTAAAGCCATCTGGAAGTAACCACGGATTTGCCCTCAGGCCTCGGCACCACCTCCCAAACATCATTCTTCATGATAGAAGAATACTCCTCCTGAATGGGCTCTCTCCAGACCTGCTGGCTAGTTGCCTCCTCATAGCTAGAAGGCTCAGAGTCTAAGATGTTGGCAACCATTTCCATATAGCTACAAAACCTATCAGGTGGTTTGCTCTCTCTGACTGACCTCTTAGGCCCAGCAACAGATGTGGCCTCTCTCAAGGTATCCTGAAGCCACTTGGGCTTCCTCTTCCGTGAGCACACTTCTCCCACTAGAGAATGAAACTGCTCCTCATCATCATCAGGAGCCTGAACTCCTGACTGTCTGTCTACTGTCCTCCTGCCTGCACCTAAACCTGCAGATGCTGAAGTATCGTGTGAACTATCCATCAGTGGAATCCCTAGTGAACTGCTCTGCGGACTGCTCTGCATGCTGCCCGAAGCACCACCCCTCTGACTCTGTGAGCCACTGCTCACTGACGGACCTGACACCGTAATCGATGTACCTCCGGATCCTCCTGATCCCTGTCGACTGAATCCCTGCAACTGACTCAGCTGCTCCTGAGGGTTTGGCTGATCCAGATACTTTAACTCTCGTAACCTCCTGAAAGCCCTGTCCTCCTCGAACTTCACATCCCGCTTGACAGCAACTCTCCTCTGTGCGGGAATATAAATCCGAAAGGCCTTCGAGGTCTCATTGTAGCCCACAAAGACACCCTTCGCTGCGGTGGGCTGTAGTTTGGTCCTCTTCTCCTTGGGTACATAGGAGTATGTAATACACCCAAAAATACGAAGATGACCAATATCAGGCTTCTTCCCAGAAAAAGCCTCCTCCGGAGTCACATGCCCCAAGGCACGATGCAGACTCCTGTTCTGCAAATACACAGCAGTGTTGTAGGCCTCTACCCACAAAAACAATGGTAACCCCTAATCATGTAGCATGGCTTTGGTAGCCCCTCCGATGGATTTGTTCTTCCTCTCCGCAACGTCGTTCTGCTGGGGGTTGTAAGGAACAGTGAACTCCCTCCTAATGCCTGCCTCCACACAATAATCAACAAACTCTCCAAGGGTGTACTCACCTCCATTGTCCGACCTGAAAGACTTGATCTTCCAACCTGTCTGAGTCTCCACAAGAGCTCTGAACTCCTGAAACCTCTTGAAGACCTCACTCTTGGTCTTCAAGAAATAAATCCAGGTCCTGCTGGAGTGATCATCGATGAATAAAACATAATACTCATATCCACTCAAGGGAACATTAGACATCCGACTGCACACATCGGAATGAATCAAATCAAGTATCCCAGTCGCTTTGCTGTCACTACTGGGAAAAGGGGATTTGGCAAACTTGCCCATCGTACATCCTCTGCAAGTATCAAAGTGATCAGTACTGAAATCTGGCACCCCTGTAGTGATCTCTCACAATGTCCTCAAGGCTCCATGATACATGTGCCCCATCCTGTGATGCCAAATCTCACATAGCTCTGAACTGCTAGCTCTGCTGCTGGTCTACTACTCAATGCCAAAAGGGGCTGAAATGCAAACTCGTACACCTTTGCATGGCATACACCTATCACTCTAGCTGAATCAACTGAAGCGCCCCTGGGACATGTCAGCACCTGTCCTCTCCTGAACAATATCTCATATTCTCTGTCCTCCAAAGCTAAGATGGATATGAGGTTCTTCCTCATCCCTGGCACATATAGAACATCTGACACCTTCAAGGGAGGTTTGGGTTCCCTGTTAAATATCAAAGTCCCCACACCGACTGCTCTAACAACACTGTCATCTCCGAGTACTACCTCTATATTAGTGCCACTCTCTGAAAGCTCTGAGAATTACTCACGGACTCCTGTCATATGACGTGAAGCCCTACTGTCAACATACTAGACACCTGAAGATGCTCCGCTAGTGGAGGGAAATGCACACTCCCTCTCAACCTCCATGGCAGGTGATCCTGCACTAGTGGAATCACAAGCAATGAACCCAAACTCCCGGTCAAAGCGATCCATAAAGTCCTCTACCTCTGCTGATGCTGCCATGTTCTGGTTCTTCCCCTTCTTCTTCTTCTTCTTCTTAGGACACACAACTGCATAATGTCTCATCTTCTGACAATTCCAACACTTCACCTTGGAATAGTCCTTCTGCGTGTTCCCCTGTTTACTTTTGCCTTTGCCCCCACCACTGCTTGTGGAAGCTTGCTTCTTTCCCTTGCCTTTCTTGCCTCCTACCAACAGTGCTACATCCTCATCTTGCTCAATTGGTTTGGCTGCCCCAAGCTGACTCTTTCTAATTTTTGTCTGTATGCAATCATCCCATAACCTCTCCCAAGTGGGAAGGGTCTCACGTGCACAAACCCCATTAGCAAAGTTCAACCATGAACTGGGAAGGCCATTCACTGCAATCTGCACCAACTCAGTCGGTGGAATGACCTCTCCAACTCCTGCCAACTCATCTCTCACATTAGTAATCTTTCTGAGATATTCAGCTGCACTATTAGTCTTACCCATCTTAATGGTCTTCAGCTTCTCCTTTAGGACCATTTTTCTGTTCTCATTAGTACTCTGGTAGAGATTGGTCAATGCTGTCCACATCTCATGAGCGTTTCTCTTTCCTCTCACATCAGTCTCTTACGCTTGTTATTTTTTTTATTATAAGCTGCCAACTGAAGAACATCAGTAGGCACATTAACAGGGTGTTGTGTGGTATGCACCATGACATCCCAGACTTTTGCCACCTCAAATATACTCAGCATTCTCTCATTCCAAACACTGTAGTTGCTATGCCCATCCAAACTATCCTCCACCCTCAAGCCCAAAGACATGTTTGCTATTCTAAATAAGCTGAAAATAACACTGCTGTAGTAAAGATAAAATTTTCTGTGTGAAAACTCAGCTAGCTGTAATTTCTGAGTGAAAAATCAACTGGCTGTAATTTTTCCTTATTGTTGTTCCAAACTGCCTTTTCAGAAAAATACCTCTGATACCATGTAGAAATTTCAGTTTCCCACCCCGGTTTTCAGTTTCACCTTATTTCTCCATATAGTTAAATGCCCATTCCCATAGCCTTACATTCAACAGGTTGAAAAAATAAATATTTTTTGAAAACACAAATTCTGGAAATTTTCACAATGCTGGAAATTGCAGAAATAAAAATCAGCAAAATAAATCAGCCACACAGAACATTTAGACACGCTGATTTTTGGTCAAGATGACCCTGAAAAAACCCCCTACAACTATTGGGGAAAACCGGTTCAAAAGCTCCTCCTTATTTCTGAAAATGCTTTTACAGTGAGGCAGAAATTACAGCAAAAATTCCAGCAATTTAATAAGTGTACTTATCTCGATTTTCATGCACCTACTCTGCCTTGGAAAACGTGCAAAATAGGAAAACTCAAAATAGAAAATTTACAGCGTTTATGACAGCATTAAATGCTAAAATGGCTTTCTCGATTTTTGTGCCCAGCTGTATGGCCGTACTGCTGTATGGACTGTACGGAATAGACATCAGACCCTCCTCCTCGATTTTCGTGCTCCTTTGCCTTGAAATCTGTGCTGAAGCTGTTTTATGACTGCTGTACGAATTTCTCAAAATTCATGCCACCAACCAGCAGTCTCTCTCCTCGATTTTCATGCCCAGAATTTGCCCAGAAATTAATGCTGAAGCTGCTGTACGGTCTCCCTCGAAAACTGTGCCTCTCGCTCGAAAAATGTGCCAACCACCCGCTGTACGGATTTCTGCCTTGGGAACCATGCCTCTTTGTTGTTGTACGGATTTTGCTGAAGTCTCTATCAGCCGCCTGCCTTCTCTTCACTGCTCAGAAATTTCTTCTTAGCTTTCTCTCTTCTCTCAATCTGCTCATGAAAGAATGAATTGAGCTTTTCCCTCCTTTTCCTCCTTTAACCTAACCCTATGTGACTTTTGGGGAATCCGAAAATCTAATGGCTGAGATACCTTTAGATCTAGGGCTGAGATTAAATGCTCATTTAAATCTCACTTTCTATTTTTTAATTCACCCCACTTTAATAAAGACCCACTTAGTCATTTATTTCCAAAGTCACTTTTCCTTTCTAATTTCACATTGACTTTATTAAAGTCATTTTAAAAATAGACTTTAGTAACTTTATCACTTAAAGCCACTTTTAAATTAGATTTGACTTTATAACTTTATAAGGTCACTTTAGGAGAAAAATTAAATTCTTTTGGACACTTTTCCCTAGGCCAAAGATCAAAGCCTTAGGGAACCATCTGTCCTTCAGTAACCAAATTTCAACACACTGCAGACATGGCTCTCCAGCTCAAGCGTGCTTAGTCAAATTGACAAAAAGAAATGAGCTGAATGAATGCCAAAATGAGGCCTTCCTTCTCCCTTTTGGCCATTGAGGCCCAACGCATTCCATGGGTCCCACCTTGGCCTGTGTTGCCTCTCCTTGAGCCAACCACGTGCTGCCTACCTCCAAGAACTCTCACGCTGCCTTCTTCGTGTCCCCTACACGCTGCCACCTAAGACCAAATCGACCCCACCACTAGAGCTGCAATTTTCCCTTAGTGACCTTAGGAAAAGGATTTATTTTGGCCAAATGTTATTTATGGGCCCCCTACCCACTTTATTTCCGCCCAACATTAGAAAGTGCCAAAAATTAATCAAAATTAATATTCCAATTAGCTGGACTGTTAATTTGGAATATTACAGTCCTCCCCGCCAAAATGTTGCTTATCCTCAAGCAACTGCAAAGACAGATGCTCAAGAATTTGTTCCCCTTCTCTAGTGGCATCCTCATCCAAGAGGTTCCTCCATTTGATCAAATACCCCTTCACCACCTTGCCGCTCAAGTTTTTCTCTCTGGTATCTAGCATGGCCTTGGGCTAAAGCACCAAATGCCCCTCATCATCTGTAGGAACGACAAATGGAAAGATGTTATGGATCTGGCTTACCTGTGGCAACTCCAACTCATATGCCACCTCCGCAACTCGCCGAAAAACTCTATATGGCCCATAGAAGCGAGGCTTGAGCTTCTCATCTCCCTTCTGCTTCAGCGTAGTCTGTTTGTATTGCTGAAGCTGGAGGTACACCAAGTCCCCTACCTTGAACTGCCTCTTTACGCGGTGGCAGGCTGAAGGGCAACTCAAACCCAAGCAAAAAGTCCCTCTGGAAATAGCTCTATGTGGCTCAATCACTGCGTTGCCTAGCTCAAAAAATGATGCTATTGGTTGTCTTCGGTTTGTTGGTTAGGTTGCTTCCCGTGCTTAGAAAATTCCGGGAATTGGACACCGGAATCTCCTCAATAAACCCACAAAAACCCGCGAAGGGCTTGCTAAAAGCTCGACCTCGGAAATTGGCCCTTTTGGGCCTGGGTCACTGATCTGCTGGGGAAATTGAACCACTGGAGGAAACTGCTGATAAATACCTCCAGAATGCTACAAAAATCCTTGGTAGGAGGTGGCTAGCCTCCCCTCCGAATATCCTGTTGAAGTTCCTCTTCTCTCCACACTCCCAGAATCCACACCACACTGCACTGCGTAGTCTATTCTGCCTCTGCATAGTCCTGAAGGGGCTACACTATCTCTATTGCTGCTGCTGGATAATTCTCTCACCAAAGTGCAGGACTCTTCTCCTGAGTGGGCACTCGAAGTCGCCCGAGGTAGAGGTTGATATTTCTGCTTGAAGATCTCGTGTGCTAAACAACACTGCAAACTTAGCTCTTCGGCTCAAGCGTGCTCAATCAAAATGAAAAAAATAAATAAGCTGAATGAATGCCATAATGCGACCTTCCTTCTCCCTTTTGTCCGTTGAGACCCAAGGCATTCCTTGGGTCACACCTTGGCCTGCACTGCCTCTCGTTGAGCCAACCACGTGTTGCCTACCTCCAACCACTCTCACGCTGGCTTCTTCGTGCCCCCCTCCACGCTGCCATCAAAACCAACTCGGCCCCACAACTAGCGCTGCAATTTTCCCTTAGTGACTTTAGGAATCAAAATTAATTACTCAAAATTAATCAAAATTAATATTCCAATTAGCTGCACTTCTAATTTGGAATATTACAGTCCTCCCCGACAAAATTTTGCTTGTCCTAAAGCAACTACAAAGACGAATGCTAAAGAATCTGTTTGCCTTCCCAAGTGGCATCCTCATCTGGGAGGTTCCTCCATTTGATCAAATACTCCTTCACCACCCTGCTCCTCAAGTGTCTCTCTTTGGTATCTAGGATGGCCTCGGGCTGAAGCACCAGTTGTCCCTCATCATCTGTAGGAGGGAGCTTAGTAGTTGCGGTCACTTGTTGTCCCAAAGACTACTTTAGGCACGACACATGGAAGATGTTATGGATCTGGCTCCCATGTGGCAACTCCAGCTCATATGCCACCCCCCCAACTCGCCGAACAACTCTATATGGCCCATAGAAACGAGGCTTGAGCTTTTCAGCTCCCTTCTACTTCAGTGTAGACTACTTATATCGCTGAAGTCAGAGGTAGACCAAGTTTGGTACCTCAAACTGCCTCTCTACGCGGCCCCGGTTTGCATAAGTTTTCTGTTGGTCTTGTGTTGTTCTCAAGTTGTCGTTGAGAGTCTTGAGGATATCCTGACTCACTTGGATCCAATCTTTGGCCTTGGGGGCCTTACTTGCCCCAAACATAGCATCATCAAGTGTTAATGCATCATAACCATACAAAGCACAAAAAGGGGACATACCAATAGACATATGGAAATTGGTGTTGTTGCAGTACTCCCCTAAGTGCAACCAACACAACCAGGCTTTCTGCTGCCATGTGACATAGTCCCGCAAGTAGCTTTCCAGCCACTTGTTCACTATCTTCGTCTACCCATCGGTCTAAGGATGGTAGCTCGTGCTCGGTGTGAGCTCTGTGCCCACCAGTTGGAACATCTCCTACCAAAATCCTCCTATAAACCTGCTGTCCCAGTCATTGACTATGGTCTTTGGAAGGCCATGCAGCCGGAAAATGTTTCTGAAAAACAACTCGGCCACCTGTGAGGCTGTGTGTTGAGCTAAAATAACAAAGAAATGTGCATACTTCATCAGCCTGCCCATTACGACGAAGATGTAGTCCTTGCCCTACGCCATGGGCAACCCGTGATGAAATCCATCAATATGCTCTCCCATTTTCCCTCCGGAATGGGAAGAGTCTGCAATAGCCCAGCTAGATGGGTCAACTCCCCCTTGTTCCTCTCGCAGACTATGCACTCTCGGACATGTCAAAGCACATTCTCCTTGAGGCCCTTCCAGGAGAACCTCTCTTTGATGGTCCGGTAGGTTTTGGTAAGCCCCTGGTGTCCTTATAGTGGTGAGTCATGTGTTGCATGCAAGATCTTCTCCCGCAACCAAGAGTTGCCTATCAAAAAGATCAGGTCTTGATAATAAATGACTTCATCCATCACTCGGTACCGGTCATCCCTCACCTGCCCATCCAACACCTCGCATGCAAACTGGTCCTTCGAGTACTCCACCAATAGCTGCGCCTTCCAATCTGCGTCTATGCTCATAAAGGAGAGGGACGCTGGCCTTTGAGACAGGGCATCAACCACCATATTGTTCTTCCCTTTGACATACTCAATGTCAAAGTCATAAGCTTGGATCTTACTGACTCACTTTTGTTTCCTCTCCTGCAACTGCTTCTTCTCTAGAAAATACCGCAAGTCGTTATGATCATTCTTAACCTTAAACCGACTCCCCACGATATTCTGTCTAAAATTTGGCAATGCATGCATGATGGCCAACATCTCTTTGTCATATATGGGGTAATGCCTCTCATGAGGCAAGAGCTTTCGACTCTCGAAAGCAATGCGGTGCCCATCATGCATCAGTACTGCCCCAACTCCTACTCCGGATGCATTGCACTCCAAGACAAATGGCTTGGTAAAATCAGGGAGTCCAAGTACTGGGAAACTACTCATCACCTGCTTGGGGTGGTCAAAAGCCTCCTGCGCTGTGGGGGTCCAAGTGAATGCTCCCTTCCTAGTCAAATCCATGAGGCGCGTAACTAACTGAGAGAAGCCCTTCATGAACTTCCTGTAATAAGTGAAGATGCCCACAAATCCCCTCAGCTTGGTGACATTCTTGGGCTCTAGCCAAACTCTGATGGCCTTGATCTTCTCCTCATGCACCTGTACCCCATCTTCACCTATAATGTGGCCCAAGTATAACATCTCGGTCAACCCAAACTCACATTTGGACTGCTTTACGTAGAACTTCTGCTCCTCCAGAATACGCAACAGTACCTCCACATGTTGCAAATGTTCCTCCCATGTCCGGTTATATATCAGAATGTCATCAAAAAAGGTTAGCACAAACTTCTGTAGCTGGCCACGAAAGACATGGTTCATATAGGACTAGAAGGTGGTTGGAGCTTTGGTTAGCCTGGAGGGCATCACCAAAAACTCAAAGTGCCCATAATGGCACCTGAACGCTATCTTGGGGACATCCTTGTCCCTCACTCGAATCTAATGGTACCTTGATCTCAAATCTATTTTGGAGAAGAACTTAGCCCCCCTTAACTCATCCATCAACTCATCTATCCACGGGATGGGGTAGCAGTTCTTCATCGTCTTTTTGTTTAGGGCCCTGTAATCGATACACATTCTCAATGTACTGTCGTTCTTCTTCACCAGGACAACTAGTGAAGGAAATGGGCTCAAACTCCGTCGAATGTGCCCTAAGGACAAAAGCTCATATATGGCCCTCTCAATCTCATCTCGATAGGCTTTGGGGTGCTTATACGGAGTTGAGATCACGGCCTGAATACCAGGCTCCAGCTCAATGGCGTGCTCAAATCCATGATCGTGTGGATGCCCTGGTGGAATGTCCCCGAAAACCGTGGAGTAACAATGAAGGATGGCATGCACATCTTGATGTGTGGGTCTAGCTGTACCATCTGCCTCTGAAATCCTCAACCCAACTGCCCAATCTATGTCTCTTTGTCTGAAGTCTGCCTCCATCCTATGCGCAGAGACTGTCTGAGGTGGGTATGAATGCATACCCCTAATCATCACTGGTTTCCCGCTCTTGTCCAGGAACTCCATCTCCAGCTTTTGCTAATCTGTAGTGACTCTACTAAGGGTGATGAGCCATTGGACCCCCAACACTATGTTGGTGTCCGAAATGTCGACCACAAAGAAATGATCTGTCACTTAGTAAGTCCCCATGGTCACTGGCAAGGATGGAACGTAACGCATGCATTTCATGGTCCTAGCTCCTGGTACTAGCACATAGAATCCATCAAATCCCTTTGTCTGGATGCCCCTCCTCTGCACCATCTGGGCATCTATGAAGTTGTGTGTGGCTCCACTGTCCACAAGCACTGAGACACGATGTCCCTAAACTATCAGTGCAAAGATGCAAGGACCCCTCCTGTCGGTGCAAACACTGCTGCTGCTGCTGCTGCTGGGGGTGGAGGTGGAGGCCCTTCTCCCTGAGATGTTGCGTTGTACTCACCTCTCATCTCAAAGAGTGTCTCCTCTTCTCCCTCGTTGTCTGAGAAGACCTCGATGTAGTGTGCCTTCCCTGCTGCACACTTGTAGCCTGGTGTCAACGACTCCTTGCATGTGAAGCAAAGCTTCTTCCTCCTCAGATCTCTCTGCTGTCATCATCTAATGGCCCTCGACCCTAGTTCACTCTCGGGGGTGGAGCTCTCGCATCCCTGCCTCTTTGCTAGAAAGCTAGTTTGTTGGGTATAGGGGCCTTGGCCCTCGACAATGCATCTTGAAGATCTCAGGTCCTCCCATCTGCGTCCTGGAGCGTAGTGGGTCGAGTTGACCTCACTATCCCACGCAATGGATTTGCCAGCCCATCTATGAAAATGAAAATCCTCTTGGGCTCCGACAGATCCAGAACCATCACTGACAATCTCAAGAACTCATAAATATTTGTCTCAGGGTTCTCTGTCTGCTTGAGTTTGGTCAATTCTCCAAAGTGCTCTTCGGGATCCTTCCTATCAAACCTCTCCAACACTCTCCTGGTAAAGTAATCATATGTTGTCACGCCTACGTGACCTAGCATAGTCAACCCATGAAACCTCCAGTCATGGGCTTTTCACTCGAAGTGTAGCGTAGCCACCTTGATGGCCTGTAACTTTGTCATCTGATTAAGCTGGAAGTAGATATCCTGCTTCTCCACCCATGCTTTAGCTGAGCTCTTTGAGGACCTATCAAATGTTGGAAGGAAAAGCCTACCCACGGTACGCTGCAAGTCACTCCCCTCCGTGTACCCTCCTCCTCTGGCCTGGCCTTTGGGTTTGTTGTTGTTCTTCAGCTGGCAAAACACCTTGTAGGTGATGGCCCTTCCAAATTGTGGCCCATAGGACTGGTACTCTACAAAGAATTCTCCATAGTGAGTCTACTCCGGCTCCTGCTGTCCTCTTGTTCCTGAAGCTAGGAACATGGGAATGGTGGAGCATGGTGGAGTGTAGGGTATGGTCGGAAGGGTAGTGTGAGGGCCTGTCTAGTGTTGTGAAGTGCCAAACCCTTCTCCAATCTTGAATTCTCCTTGAATTCCCTTCCCTTTACTGCCATTGCTGAGCTTCTGACCCATCTCCTCAATCCTCTTGGAGAGGTCTTGCACAAATTTTAGAAGAAGGTGAGTGGAGTGTAAAAACTCTGGTAAAACTTGATAAATATATATTATTAAAGATGAAAGATGAGATAAGAGATGATTACAATGAGGGATCGCCTGGGCTTTAAATATAGCCTCAAGGTGTCCCTTGGCGAAGAGGCATGATCTTTGATCATGCCTTTTCAGTTAATAACCTAAGATAACTAATCTAACTAATAATTAATAAAATATTCATAACATTGCCCCTCTCTTAAGATGCTTTGTCCTCAAAGCATACATAATGATGGACAATGTTGACGAATGTCTGGTTTCCTCAAGCGATGAGCTCTTGCGTCCCACGTTTTAAACAGATCGTGAAGCATCTTCTCGAGCTCCATCTGTTGGTGATGTGGATAGTGAAAAGATCTGATATCGACAGAGTTGGATATTGTCTTGACTTCTATTGGACGTTTGATTTTTCTATCGGAAGGCACTTTTATGGGTAGATCTTGGAATACTTTTTCATGTTTCCCAGCTATTCCTTGTTCTTCTGGTGATTTTTTGTGATTCCTTTTTAGATTTAGAGGTAAGCTACCAACAACTATTGTCTGATGTAACTTCTCCTCATCATCAAATGCTTCATTCTTAACAACCATATCTGCTTCATCACCGAAGGCCTCAACAGCTTCTGCCGTTATATCAGTGGCTTCAGATGTGTTTGTCGCTTCATATGTTTCGTCCAAGTCTGGGAATGGAACATTTTGCTGTTTACAAACATCTGTATCTTCATGGTGATGTGGGAAACCAACTTTTTCCTGATGCTCTTCTGAGTTTCCTGAATCTGTGGCATTGTTTTGTTGAGTTTGTTCCCTGTCAGGAGATATCGGGGATTGTGTCTGACTTAACTTATCTATTTTATCATTTAGCTTATTGCAAAGTTCTGACATCCTGTTCATTGCTTTGCTAAGCTTTTCTGTGGCCTCCCTTCGTTTTAGCTTTGCTAAGCTTTTGATCTGATCAATTGTCATCGTAGATAAAGACATACTGAACAGATATGAGGTGAGAAATACTCTTTTGCCAGTTTTTCTTTTCTCCTTTCTTTAAAATTAATTAATTAATATTTAATTAATTAATTATTTTTTTTTTGAATTAATTAATTAATTAATATTTAATCAATTAATTAATTAATAATATTTTTTTTTTTTTTTAAAACTATATAATTATTATATATATAAAATTTTTAATTAAAAATTATATAATATATATAATTTAATTATATAATTATTATATATATAATTATTATATGAAAATTATAATATATATATAAATAAATTATATAATTATAATATATATATATATATATAATTATCAATTGAATTATATATTATATATTTTATATAATAAAAAAAAAATCGTATTTTTTTTTAAACAATACCCGTTTCGTTTTAAACGTTGCCTTGTTTCATATAACGTTACCAATTGATTATATCACACGTTGCCCTGTTCTAACGTTACCAATTGATTATATCACACGTTGCCCTGTTATACCACACGTGTTTTAACTTTTAATTGCTGCCGTTTAAAACCGAGTTTTAAAAACGAGCCCCGATTTGCTGTCTGTTATGTTATATCCGTATTTTTAGAACGGCGGGCGTATCATTTAAATGATGTAACGTATGATGTATCACCCGTATCTCAGAATATTTCTTTTAACAAATCGTTCAACATATACTAACTCTCTTCACCGCATGGAATGTTCGTAAACAGACCCGTTCACCTGTTCATGGACGTTTCAATCTTCCACGCGTAGTCTCTTTCCACCTCCTTCTCTGGTGGGAATCACACTTGTCTATCCAATAATAAATAGCTACACAAATTGTGGTTTGACTAGGCTTGCCTTGCCTTCGAAGGCTCCGCTCCCGCTCTCAATCAAACAGCTCTGATTGATTGTCAGAGTCAAACGAGGAGCAGGGAATGTTATAAAAACAAAACAACACTATGGATAAACCCTATCCATTCACTTGTACTAATTGATAACTGCAGTTCCGAGTACCGACGGGCTCTAAATTTAAATTTCTGCGGTGGATAAAAATACCAAATTCAATAGCCGAATCCTGCTGACACGTCACACGACCCAAAATAAATCCAATCTTACTAAACTAATGCAAGTTGCAACTATGGTTAGACATGCCGATGTGCCCAATTTATCTGTGTTTAAATTGAGGAAAAACAGTTTCTAGCGATAATCGAATGGCGGTTACTATTAATTTTTTTTTCGTTGGAAGTCCGATCAGTTACTGTTAGATTTTTATCGTTGCAAATCCAGGTTAATCTAATCTTCTGTCTTTGACTGTAAAATTGACGGAATAAATCAAACCAGAGACAGTCCCCACAAAATCAGCTGAAAGTTGGATATGATGACACGTATGGCGGTTTTTTCAGAGAGTGGTGGTTTTAATATTGAGTCCAACCGTCGCAGATGCAACCACAGCTGCGGATGTAGTCGAACCTTGGATGAACTATACTGTTATACGTTTCTTAATCAGCAGAACGCGGCGTTGATGATGGCACTGGGGGTAGAGTAGTTATAGATTAGCGGTGTGTGAGATAGAGTAGATTTGTAACGGGGAGGGTAGATTTGTAAAAAAAATCGGGTTGGTAAGCGTAGGAAAAATTGTGTGCAATTCTGCACTTAGTTAAAAAGATTTCTGAAATTTCCTTCGGAATTTTTTTTAACTTGATGATCACGCAGATCCAAAGAGCGATGGCTCTGATACCAATGGAGTGTAAAAACTCTGGTAAAACTTGATAAATATATATTATTAAAGATGAAAGATGATATAAGAGATGATTACAATGAGGGATCGCCTGGGCTTTAAATATACCCTCAAGGTGTCCCTTGGCGAAGAGGCATGATCTTTGATCATGCCTTTTCAGTTAATAACCTAAGATAACTAATCTAACTAATAATTAATAAAATATTCATAACAGTGAGCAAACTCCTTTGCCTTATTCCTACCATCATCCGTATGTGCCCTCTCTCTCTCTTCGACTTCTGGAACGCTGTCAACCTGATCTGGAGTGATTTCGAGCCTTCTTTCTCCGCTCCTCTATCTCTGCCTCCTATAAGTCACGTTTTGTCTGCCTTTCGGTGTCATAGATTGCGTGCTCCACAAGTTGAGGCAAGACTATGAGCTCTGATACCACTGTAATATCCCAAATTGGGATTAAACAATAATACAAAGAAAAATAGACTAAAAACTACAACAACAAGAAATACCCCTTAAAACACACAATTTGGAGCCAAATGAGCCATTTTATTCATATGTTGGGAAAGAGTACAAATGAGGTGCTAAAAAAATTGCACCTGAGTCTGCTCAAGGCAGGCTGAAGGGCAACTCAAACCCAAGCAAAAACTCCTGCTGGAAATAGCTCTGCATGGTCCAATCACTACGTTGCCTAGCCCAGAAAATCTTGTTGCTGGCTGTCTTCAGTCTGCTGGTTAGGTTGCTTCCCGTGCTCTGAAAATTCCGGGAATTGGACACCGGACTTTCCTCAATAAACCCACAAAAACCCGCAAAGGGTTTGCTGAAAGCTCAAACCCATAAATTGGCCCTCTTGGGCTTGGCTCACTGATTTGCTAGGGAAATCCAACCATTGGAGGAAACTGCTAGTAAATGGCTCTAGAATGCTACAAAAATCCTTGGTAGGAGGTGGCTAGCCTCCCCTCCGAATATTCTGTTGAAGCTCCTCTTCTCTCCACACTCTCGGCACCCACACCACACTGCACTACGCAATCACTACGCAGTCTATTGTGCAGTCCTGAAGGGGCTACACTGTCTCTGTTGCTGCTGCTGGATAATTCCCTCACCAAAATGCAGGACTCCTCTCCTGAGCCGACACTCAAAGTCCCCTGAGGCAGAGGTTGAGATTTCCGCTTGAAGATCTCGTGCGCTAAACAACACTATAGACTTTACTCTCCGGCTCAAGCGTGCTCAGTGGAAATGACAAAAAGAATAAGCTGAATGAATGCCAAAATGAGGCCTTCGTTTTCCCTTTTGTCCATTGAGGCCCAACGCATTCCTTGGGTCCCACCTTGGCCTATGCTGCCTCTCCTTGAGCCAACCACGTGCTGCCTACCTCCAACCACTCTCATGTTTCCTTCTTCGTGCCCTTCCATGCTACCACCTAAGACCAACTCGGGCCCAACACTATAGCCGCAATTTTCCCTTATTGGCTTTAGGAAAAGGCTTTATTTTGGCCAAATGTTATTTGTGGGTCCCCTACCCACTTTATTTATGGCCTACATTAGGGAGTGCCAAAAGTTAATCAAAATTAATAGTCCAATTAGTTGGAATTCTAATTTGGAGTGTTACACATTTACTATTTTTACCAATTTTTTGGGTCTTGAGCTTCCGGAGCAGTTTTGAACCCCTAAATGACGTTATTTTGAGGTTTGCAACAGGCCCGTCGCCATAGACAAGGGCTTGCAACAAAACTTGTAGTGCTTAGAGAGATCTTTCCGATGATATATCATACGCACCAAATGGTGATAATATGACCAAGTTACGGCCCCGGGAAGTTGGCTGCCCAACGAACCCCAACGTGGCCCACAAACTCTTGGCGTTTCATCTCTTGGGATTAGGTTTTTGGTTCTTTAGGGTTTTCCTATGTTGTTCAATTTTAAAAAGACCCTTGAGCCTCATTGTAGCACAATTCAGAGGCTTGTAGCCGCCACATCTTTTCTCAAAGATAAGCTACCAACTCCCTAGCTAGTTTATTTCCATTCTGTCTGTAAGCATATTTCAGCTATTTGATTTAAATGAAATGAAGTGTTATTTCTGCCACATCTCTGCATTTATGTGTATTTCTGTATTTTATTACATTCATGCGTAAGTCCAGATCACATATTATGGACAAACTTATGATTGAGAATCAATACTTTGAGAGTTGACTTGGCTAAACCTCAAAACATTGTTGATGAATCTTTCTTATAAGAAGTATCTCTCTCACGGTTGACAAAGTATTATGTTGGGCATCTCCTTGAACGTGTTGTTTGAAAGGGTGACATGTTCTTGGCTTATGATGTTTGTAACCAATGTCGTCTCAAGGATAGAGAAGCCGAATTTTCATTCATAAGCGAATATGGTGCTAGCATAAAAAGATCCCTGTTCTATACATAGTGAAAGGGACCTAGACAAAGAGCCGACCTAGAAGAAAGCTTGAGGAAATTTGAAGAAGACTTTTGTACTGAAATATGAATTCTGTCATGAGAGGTATGTATTGTCATCATTTCTAGAATTTCAGTAGGATTCTTTTGTTGGCATTGCCTTGATATGATTTATACAAGATTTGTACCTAGACTCTTGTATTTTATCCTTAAGAAAGGACTAATATTTGTACTCACTGAAAGATGAAAATACCTCAAAATTTGTAGCATATGAGACACTCCTATAATAGAAAATTGTGAGCAACAATAACTAGGAGTATTAAATGTCCTACATCAGTAATGGGGCTTGAATGTTTTCTTCCACAAGTTCAATGATAAGAGATCAAAGTTTTCGTGATATGTCAAAGTTTGTGTTGCACATGTGAATAAGGGATGGCTCTATGACATATATCGAAAAAAAGGCCTTAATAGCCCGCTTCAAGAAATCCAAAAAATATCTCTAAGACTTTTGTGATCCATAATTTAGAAAAATGTTTTTTTGGATTAATCACATCATTAGGACTTGGTGGATGTTTGGAACCAACTAATGTGGTTCATCCTAAGGACAAGGTTCAAAACGTCAACCAAGTCCTAATGATGTGATTAATCCGAAAGACATTTTTCTAAAATATATCTCTAGTCAGAAAAGGGCTTAATATGTTATGATGTAAAAATTGAATTGAGTACCACTTTGAAAAAGAAAAGGGTTGAAAGATAAGTCACCAATCTATCTTGCTATGGAAGGGCTGCTGCAAATTGAATTGAAGTATGACTTGTGGCACGCTTCGCTCTAATTCTGAGTTGTATTGGACATTTGAAAAAGTTGCCTAAGTCAGACTTTTGAAGCAACATTTGTTGACATGAACCTAACTAAGACAAGTTGGCTAGTCATGGGACTATGAGAAATCTTTGAAGACAACTGTAAATTATGAAGGTGTCCCTCTTAATATATGGCAAGAAATGACATTGGCTCACTGCAAATTGGACTGTGATGACCTTGCTCAAAAGTTCGATGTATCTCTGCATGTTTAAAAGAATAATAGCCTATAGGGTAAAAGGATGTCGATTGCCTCTTCAAGATTTAAGTTTAGTGGGAACATAGTCTATTTGATTGAACACTTGATTGAAGGAATCATGTGACTTTTATTAGAAAATTGCAAAAAGGAAGGACATTACCTTGAATCTGTGAACAAGGCTTGGAGATGTCGAGCTATTAACTTTGAAGGTGTCAAGCCTTGAAGACCAAAAGTTTCTCTCTTGATAAAGTCATATTAAGTGACTAAGACCTAGATGATGAATTGTGAGTTATTAAAGGAGATGATGCCACTGTTGTTACAATGAAAGAACGGTTTCTTGATTGTTAAAATCTGAAAGTTGTATGCAAAAATTTAAAAATTCTATTCAGAAACTTGAAAGTTCATATGCAGAAAAATGAATATACTTGCAGAAAATTGAATGTACTTAGCATAAAATTGAATTGAACTGAATGTACTTTGCAGAAAGTTGAATTTACTTTGTAGAAATTGAATGCACTATGCTGTTAGAATTATTTAGAATGGAAATTTCTTCTTCACAACTTTTCAGATCAACAATTGTAGATAGGACATAAACTTAAGAATCATCTGAAGACAACCAAGCACAAATATGAGACACTGAGAGTTAGGTCCAATGACCACTGCAAAACCCACAAGGGGAAAACCCAAATGATTCTTCTTCAATTGTTTAGCAGAGTACAAAGCGAGAGATAGAATGAGAATGAATAAGTCACCAATGTTTGATCAAGTTGCAGCTGAAGTGTTCTTGCTCTTTGCTTGAAGATCTCTGGAGTGTAAAAACTCTGGTAAACTTGAATAAGTATATATTATTATTTATAAAAGATGAGATATGAGATATGATTACAATGAGGAATCACCGAGGCTTTAAATATAGCCTCATGGTGTCCCTTGGTGAAGAGGCATGATCAAAGATCATGCCCTTTCACTTAATAAAACCTAATATAACTATATCTAACTAATAATTAATAAAATATACATAACATTGCCCCTCTCTTAAAGATGCTTTGTCCTCAAAGCATACGTAACGATGGACAATGTTGACGAACGCCTGGGTTTCTTGAGCGGTGGGCTCTTGCTTCCCACATTTTAAAAAGCTCGTGAAGCATCTTCTCGAGCTCCATCTGTTGGTGATGTGGATAGTGAAAAGATCTGATATCGACAGAGTTGGATCCTGTCTTGACTTCTATTGGATGTTTGATTTTCCTATCGGGAGGCACTTTTATGGGTAGATCTTGGAATACTTTTTCATGTTTCCTAACTATTCCTTGTTCTTCTGGTGATTTTTTGTGATTCCTTTTTAGATTTAGAGGTAAGTTACCAACAATTATCGTTCGATGCAACTTCTTCTCATCATCAAATGCTTCCTTCTTAACAACCATATGTGCTTCATCACCGAAGGCCTCAACAGCTTTTGGCGCTATATCAGTGGCTTCGGACGTGTTTGTCGCTTCACATGTTTCGTTCAATTCTGGGGATGGAACATTTTGTTGTTTATAAACATCTGTATCTTCATGGTGATGTGGGGAATCAGTTTTTTCCTGATGCTCTTCTGAGTTCCCTGAATCTGCGGAATTGTTTTGTTGATTTTGTTCAATGTTAGGAACTATTGGTTTTTGCATTAGATCTAACTTGTCCATGATGGCATTAAATTTCTGCAACATTTTGTTCTCATTGTCCTTAGCCTCCATACGTTTTAGCCATATTTGCCTTTTTATCTGATCAACCGTCATCATTGATAAAGACATACTCCTACTCCTTGTAATTAGGGCTTATCCCCTTTCCCTTAAAAGCTTTGTCCGCAAAGCTGTATATATATATATATATATATATATATATAAACTTTATATTAATTAATTAATTAAATTAATAATAAGTTTTTTTTTAATTAATTAATTAATTTAATAATAATAAGAATTATTATTATTTTATTATTTTATTATATATATATATCTATATAATATTACGAATTGTAATTCATATATATATATATATATATATAAATTTCGTTTTAAAAAGGAATGTGCTCGTTCGAAAAGACACGCTGTTTCACCAATGGACACGCTGTTTCACGATTTGAGTTTTACAACATTGTGCGGCTGACCACTGTATTGTATCAGTGTCACGGAAATGATGGTGGTTATCAAGTTGGGGTCGACGGCCTTGAACAGGTGACAGTGTGATTGCGGCAGAAGTTGTGGTAGCGGGTGAGAATGTCGAGTCCTCTTTTCCATAAAGTCGCACTCCAACCGTCACACTGTTTCTTATAATTAAAACAAATCGATTTCTTTAAATATAACGATGCTCAGAATTCCACACTGTTTCACGATTTTTTTTTATTATTGTGGTCACGAATTTAAAAATTTGTTTTATCTGGCCACAGTGGATAGCAACCTTCTGGTTTTTTTTTTTAAATGTCCGAATGTTTTTATTAACAAATCGTTCACCGATATTGTTCGAATGTTTCTATTAAACAAGTCGTTTACGCCACCACTTTCCGTAAATTCGTATCTCTCTCGGCTGGTCCGATTTAATTTGACTTTTACGCTTATTATATGCGGCTTGGTATATCGTCTTCTGGTTCCAGGTTCAGATATACCTACGCTTGAGAAAAAGAAAACACCTTCGCTGATTCGAGGTAGAGCCGCGTTGTTCACCGGAGACCGATATCTGTTGCCGCCGTTTTAATTGACCAACAACAGTGTTGAGTCACCCACAACAACGACGTCCTGTGTTCTATTCGGCTGTTACAACCGTTTAACTGTCTTGAGCCAAGACTTGTGTAGTAATTTGCAGAGATGCAGTGGCACAACGGAAGGGGTGAGTTGATGGGGAGGCAGGAAAAAGGCACAGTGCTAACACGATGAGCAGAGCGTAGAGAAAATTGAGAGGCAGTGGAAACGGTGGAGTGGCCGCGGGGGCCGAGGGAAGTGTGAGCGTAGGGTGCGTTGGCGAGTGTATAATGGTGGTGCGTGGAGTGATAAGTGGAATGGGGAATGGGGAGTGTTGGAAATGGGGAGAGTGGAAGCTGTTAAGGGGTTAAGTGGGTAAAAAAAAAAATTTGTAAGGGAAGTGGGAAGTGTATATTTTTGTATATTTTTTTTTCGTGAGGGAGTTGGGAAGTGTAAGGGAAAGCAGAGGGTTGTGAGGGAAAACAGAGTGGGAGTGAGGGGGCTGGGTAAAAATCTGTACAAATTTTTATTTTTTTTAAACCAAGGTTGCTGCCCACAACACTTAGTAAAAAAAAAAATCTGCAATCTGGAATTTTTGAAATTCCTTAATTCTGGGTGATCGTATAGATCCCGAAGAGCGACGGCTCCGATACCAATGGAGTGTAAAAACTCTGGTAAACTTGAATAAGTATATATTATTATTTATAAAAGATGAGATATGAGATATGATTACAATGAGGAATCACCGAGGCTTTAAATATAGCCTCATGGTGTCCCTTGGTGAAGAGGCATGATCTTTGATCATGCCCTTTCACTTAATAAAACCTAATATAACTATATCTAACTAATAATTAATAAAATATACATAACAATCTCCTCCTTGTCTTGATTAGATTTTGTCCTTCACACTTGCTCCAAATCTTCCCTTGTTCTTACTCTTCATTTACTCTCACACTACTCTTGCACATACTCAACTCTAGCTGTCCTTCTTCACAATGAGCATGTTACTCTTAACTTTCACTTGCTTTTGCTTAAATAGATGAGAAAGGAGAGGAGTTACAAAATGAATTCATTTCTTAAGCGAATAATAAGAAAAATGAATTCCATGAGGGAGGAGTGACTTGAGAAGAAGTGTAACTTATCCCAAGAATAAAGAGAGAGATACATTTGTCTTGAGGAGTTACAATTCGAATTAGGGAGAGAGAAAGTTACATTTAGGCATGAGACAATATTTGGTGAGAGTTACAAATCAAATTGAATGAGGGAGTTACAAGTGCATTTAATGAGGAGAAGTAATACTTTTTCCATACATTGAATTAGAGAGGGAGAGTTACATTCTCTTAAGTGTGGAGTTACTATTTTATTCCAAGAGAGAGGTTTGATTTTCCAAGTAAGAGATTCTTAATTTAATTTATTTATTCCATGAGAGAATTCGTTTTTACTAATCCATTAAAGGTGAAAGACTTTAGACTATTTTATAAATAATTGTATCATAATAATAATAATACTAGCAAGGATAAAAATATTAATTCTTGACTTGTATAATCATGATTGATTTGATTTTAAAGTCGATTCCATATGACAAAATTATCCTTGATCATTTAGACATGAATTTCTATTTTTGGAAAGTCACTTCCAAATTCAGATGTGACTTACTATTTTTGGAAAGTCATATTAGAATTGTCAGAAATGAAATTTTATTATAAGTGGTTCAAACAAAACTGAAAGTTATGATTTCTTCTAGGAGAAATTCATCCATGAGCTCCCAAATTTTAACGCTCCTACTAAGCTAGGGAGGAATTTCTTTTTGCATCAAAGCTCCTTGCTTCCCCTTATCTCTTTCATTCATCTCAGTTCAACTGTGCTCTAAAACATATGCAACAATGAAGTCACAATCTAAAGAAGAATAATCCACTTGACACAAATTTGGAAAGGAAAGAACCATCAGATGTGACATAGACAAGGATTACACTCAACCAATTTTCATCTAAAAAATTAGGTGATGGAACAAAAACATCACATAGAAAAGACTCAAACAAGTCACACAAACAAGAATCAAACACAACCAAGTGTCAAGTGGTGGAACACCTGCATCGTAGACAAGTCGCACAGACAAGTCTCAGTACACCTATTGGTGAAATAAGTGGCTCCTCCCACATCCTAGACTGTGGGTCGGATGCATACTGAGGCCTACTCTTGTGGCACACACTACACAAGAGGTCCCTCATCCTCAAGAGCTTTTTGAGATCATTCCCTAATCTTGTGAGCTCTGACAGGGGGGAAAAACAACTCAGTGTTCTTGATCAGCTGTGACCACTTCCTGGAAGGGTCACACCCATAAGTCTAAGTTGCTCTCTAAAAACCAAGAACTTTCATTTCACTAAAGGCTTGATAAGAATGTCAACTATCTGATCATCAGTGGAGATGTGATGGAGCCTCATTGCTCCTCTTTGCACCGTATCCTGGATATAGTGATACTTGATCTCAATATGCTTGGACTTGTCATGAAACACATGATTTTCTGCAAGACGAATCTTGCTTCCCCAAAAGCTTCCTCAGCCAAACTGCCTCAGCTAGCCATGCTAGCAGCAATTTACTCAGCTTCAGCTATGCTGAATGAAAGAGACTTCTGCATTATGCTCATCTAGGAGATCATGGCAGATCCCAAGTTAAAGCAACACCCATAAGTGCTCTTTCTATCAGCAGAGTTACCAATCCAATCAACATTAGTATATCCATGAAGTCTTACATTTTTAGCAACATATTTCAATCCTAGATTGATAGTTTTGTGCAAGTATCTAAGTACATGTTTTGCAACAATCAATAATATATATTGAAAGGGATCAATATAAAGGGATCAATCATATATTGACTCAAAGTGTTTACAACAAAGCATATGTTATGCCTAGCGTTTACCAAAAACATCAAAGCACCAATGAGCTATATATACTTTGTGGGATTTTCCATTCTAGGTCCTGCAACTTTGCCTCATAATTTCTTAAAGTTCATTTCCATAGGAGTATGCATGGACTTACATTCTACCATTGCAAATCTTTCAAGAAGCTTAACAACATATTTTTCTTGAGGGAGATAAATTTCACTAGGTCTTTGCTAAACCTTTAGACCTAGAAAGTAATGCATCAAACCAAGGTCTTTAATTTCAAATTTAGAAGCTAACTCCCTCTTACACTAGAGGATAAGAGGTTCTCCTCCAATCAAGAATAAATCATCAAGATACAATACCATAATCAAGGGTGTACCTTGTACTGTCTTGAAGTAGAGGTTTGGGTCTGCACTGTTTCTTGTGAAATGAAGCTTTATCGGGTAGCTATCAATGCAAGCATACCAAGCTCTTTGAGCTTGCTTCAACCCATATAAGGGTTTCTTCGGTCTGCATACATGAGTTTCCCTGTCATGTTCTTCAAAGCCTTGTGGTTGTTCCACAAATACATCTTCCTTGAGGAAGCCATGCAAGAAAGAAATTTTCACGTCCATTTGGTGAAGAGTCCATTCGTGGCTAGCAACTAAGGCAACAACAAATCGAATAGTAGTATATTGAGCTATAGGTGCAAAAATCCGATCATAATCTATTCCCTCTTTCTGAGAGGATCCTCTAGCTACAAATCTAGCTTTATATTTTTCAATACCACCATATGCAGCATATTTAATCTTGAACGACCATTTGGAAGTGACAACAAATTTACCTTGAGGTCTATGAACCACTTCCCAGACATCATTTTGGATGAAGGGCTCGAATTCTTTAGTCATGACATCTTTCTAGACTTGTTCTTTTGCAGCTTCTTCAAAGGTGCATGGTTCTACCTGAATGATGTTGCTCATGGCAACAACATACTGTTGACATTGACTTGGTTACTTACTTTGTTTGAACGTTCCTCTTGGGGCAGCATGTTGTTCAACATCTTGCAAGGTATCTCGCAAACATAGTGGTCTCTTTCTGGTAGGAGGATCATGTGGTGGAGGATTTAGAGGATCCATGGAACCCATTGGATTATCAACAAGCTCATTTTCAAGTTTCGGTTCAGACTCAGATGCAAGCTCTTCTTCATTAACAACTTGTCTTTCAGCAATGGCAGGAGGAGTAACGTCTCTTGCTTTTCAAAGAGTTTCATTTTCATCAAATGTTACGTCTCTATTAAAGTCTATAGTTCTTTGACTCTGTACATAAATTCTAAGTTTTTGAATTATCACAATAACCAACAAACATACCTTTCTTACCTCAAGCTTTCAGTTTGTTCCTTTTCTCTTTCGGCACATGGAAGTACACAAGACATCCAAAGATTCTCAAATGACTCACCTCAGGCCTTTTACCAGTGAAGACTTCTTCAAGAGTCTTATTGTCTAAGGCTTGATGAGGAGTTCTGTTTTGCACATAAACTGCAGTATTTGCAGTTGCTCCCCACAGAAACTTCGGTAACTTTTGATCATGTAGCATAGCTCTTTTTGGAACACCTAATCCTCCATGGGTAGGTGTGGAATGCGAAAAGTCACAATGGAGTCCAAGTGACCTTGGAATGTGAAACCAAGAGTCACACCATTGTATTATAAATGTACATCATGTATAATGGAAAAAATAAGAAAGCCTCATGCTTATATTTCATTGTGTGTTGAGTCTCTTATGTGTGTGTTCATCTTCCTCATACACCATGTGTGTGCTTCTAACATGGTGTTTAACATGGTATCAGAGCGAGCGATTGCTGGCCCTGCTTCAAATTGAGTGAGCCATTTGTGTTTATGGCCTGTGCATATCTGCAAAAATTTTGATAATTTTTGCAGCACTCAGAGTTTCTGCAGCAGACATTTTGCCACATTCAGAAAGTGGTTTTGGAGAAGGAGCAACATTTAGAAATTGGCAGCATTCAGGCATTGGCTTTGAAGAAAGGAAGCACTGCCCATCTGAAGGTTTTCATTCTAATTTTTCTCTGCAATTTCTGCTTATTAAAATCTGCAATTTGAAGAGCTGCTGGATACTATTTATATTGGGTTTTTGAAGAAGATTCTGGATTTTCACTGCTATAATTTCCAGAAAAAATCTGCTGTGTGTGCCTGCTTAAAATTCTGCATTTTTAAAGTCCATTTTCCTGCTGCTAGGCTACTGGAAAGATTTCTAGTTTTCACTGAAAGAAATCTGAGTTTTTCTGTTGAAAAATTCTTCAATCTCTGCATTTTTTGCTGCTGGATTTGTTTCTGCTGTATATTTGAAAGAAAAAAAATTATGATGCCATTCTGCAAAGTCTTTTATTCTACTCTGCTATTATATTAAATAAAAATAAAAATAAATTGTTTTCAGGCATCAGGCCTTTCGGCCCCCCTGCTCAAACCCTCACACCACTAAACAACACACTCGGCCTTCCCCTCAACATACTCTACGCAGACCTCACATTCGTTCTACCTACGCTCACAACACTCAAACACTCCCTACGCACTAACGCAGCCTACCGTGATCCCTTCCCCCATACACCTCCACGCGCCCCCTTCCTACGTCCCTCTCCCTCTGCGCACTCACCTACGCAACCTATCTACTCGCGGCCTGCTCCTCCCACCCTATACTCCCCACGTTTGTGCAACTAACACACCTCCAGCGCTACTCCCACGGCTCCGCCTCTTCCCTACGCCGCTACCCGAGTCCACACTTCTACAGCACTCCACGCTCACAATACCCGCCCCTCTCACAGTGCCCTCTCCCCACTACACCCTTCGCTCCTCACCTACATCCCGAACTCTCGAATTTTCTTTAACACCCGCCCCCATCTCACTTATACTGTCAAACTCCGGCCTCTCGGCCTCTCCTCTTATCCGCCCCTTGCTGGTCGGCCTTCCCCACGGCCCATCCCAATTTTTTTAAAATTTTTAATTTTTTTTTAAAAATATACACCTCACCCTCCCCCCTCTCCAATATAAAACCCTACCTCTCCTTTAATTAAACTTCCCTCCCCCATTTTAAATTCATTTTTTAATATTAAAATATATATATATATATAATAAAAAATAAATAAATAACAATTCCCTCTCACAATTTTATTTAACCTCCATCCAATCCTTAAACCATTTTTAAATTTTAAATTTTTTCCCTTAGTTCCCTTACCCCCCCTCATTTTTCACTTTTCCTTAGTTTCTCCACCCTCATTACAATCTCCTTTTCCATTTTTAATTAATCCCCTTTTCCTTCCTTTTTAAATTCTTCCCATTTTTAATTATTCCCATTTTTTTAATTAATTTTTAATTTTAAAAAAAGAAAAAAAAGAAAAAAAAACAGCAGAGAGAGAGGAAGTGAAGAAGAGCAGAGGGAGAATATGAACAACAGAAATGAAGGACTGAATACAATTGCAGATTTGACATTTTATGATTTGTGGCATTGATTTGAAGGGTGTTTTTCTGAAGAATTTTACATGAGAAGACAAGTTTGCCATCATTGCAAAACAGCTCTTTGAAGAAAAATTCAGCTGCTTTAAAGGCTTCTTGCATAGTGTTTTCAGCTGCACATCTTTACAAAATATTTTGCAGATATATTATATTGTGGAGTGTAAAAACTCTGGTAAACTTGATAAATATATATTATTAATGATGAAAGATGAGATGATTACAATGAGGGATTGCCTGGGCTTTAAATATAGCCTCAAGGTGTCCCTTGGCGAAGAGGCATGATCTTTGATCATGCCCTTTCAGCTAATAAAACCTAATATAACTATATCTAACTAATAATTAATAAAATATTCATAACATTGCCCCTCTCTTAAGATGCTTTGTCCTCAAAGCATACGTAATGATGGACAATGTTGACGAACGTCTGGTTTTCTCAAGCGATGAGCTCTTGCGTCCCACATTTTAAAAAGATCGTGAAGCATCTTCTCGAGCTCCATCTGTTGGTGATGTGGATAGTGAAAAGATTTGATATCGACAGAGTTGGATACTGTCTTGACTTCTATTGGATGTTTGATTTTCCTATCGGAAGGCACCTTAATGGGTAGATTTTGGAATACTTTTTCATGTTTCCCATCTATTCCTTGTTCTTTTGGTGATTTTTTGTGATTCCTTTTTAGATTTAGAGGTAAGTTACCAACAATTATTGTCTGATGCAACTTCTCCTCATCATCAAATGCTTCCTTCTTAACAACCCTATGTGCTTCATCATCGAAAGCCTCAACAGCTTCTGTCGTTATATCAGTGGCTTCGGATGTGTTTGTCGCTTCACATGTTTCGTTCAATTCTGGGGATGGAACAGTTTGTTGTTTACAAACATCTGTATCTTCATGGTGATGTGGGGAATCAGTTTTTTCCTAATGCTCTTCGGAGTTCCCTGAATCTGCGGAATTGATTTGATGATTTTGTTCCCTGTTAGGAGATATTGGGGATTGTGTCTGACTTAACTTATCTATTTTATCATTTAGCTTACTGTAGAGTTCTGTCATATTGTTCATGATCGCATTAAATTTCTGCAATATTTTGTTCTCCTTGTCCTTAGCCTCCATTTGTTTAAGCCATATTTGCCTTTTTATCTGATCAATCGTCATCATTGATAAAGACATACTGAATATGTATGAGGTGGGAAATACTTTTCTGCCAGTTTCTCTTTTCTTCCTTTTTTTTTTTTTTTTTTTTAAACTATAATTATTATTATTTTTTTAAAATTATATAATTATTATATATATATATATATATATATATATATTATTAATGATGAAAGATAAGATGATTACAATGAGGGATCGCCTGGGCTTTAAATATAGCCTCAAGGTGTCCCTTGGCGAAGATCATGCCCTTTCAGCGAATAAAACCTAATATAACTATATCTAACTAATAATTAATAAAATATTCATAACATATTGTATTGCGTCTTCATTCATAGTTGCAATTAAGACTTGAAGTGTAAATTTGAGTTGTTGGATTGTTGATTGCCCTCCATCATTTGAGGAGCAGATTTTGCACTTGATTTTAGAGTCATTTGTATTTAATCACATTGTAAACGGGTGCATTTTCGGTTGAAGTCGACACCCTTTCATTTTTTGAGCCTAAATTGTTGAAATGGCTAAAATCAACGAGGCATTAGAGTTGTTGAATAACCTCATTCATTCCAATGTTGATGACATGATAAAAATGAGCAAGGATGCTCTTTGTAGAATTCAAAGTTGTTTGCAAGATGCACATGAAAATATTGAGTTTTTGCAGTTGGAATTTCAGCTCCAACAAGATGAACTTCAGCAAAAGAGTCACCATTCTGAACCTGTTTCCGTTTAGAACATTGTGAAAGACTCCCATCAGCAGCAAGTCAGCAAAGTTTCAGTTGATTCTCATTCAGTTCCTTGCACAAGAACAGATTTACATGCAGATGCAGCAGTTCAACCTGCACTTCTCAAGCCCATCATCAGACCTTGGGAAGAGCTGGTCCACAACAAGCACCGAACTGGTCTTGGATATGACAAGGATGTGTCTTTTCATATTCCAGACTACACAAACCCCATCATATTTCAGAGTGTCGGATTCCTTTATGACAGTTCACCTGCAGCTGTTCCAGATCCTGCTCCACTTACACAACAACAACAGATTGAGAAATGCCAACACTGTGATCGAGTTGGCCATATGAAAGATCATTGTTTTGATCTTCATCCTTGCAAGCACTGTGGTCAGCACACCCATTCTTCAGACAGATGCTTCAGACACAAGCCTCCTGCAAGAACCAAGATTCATCTTGGATGGATCGCTTCTTGGCAATGGGCATCAGCAGCCAAGAAGATGTTTAAGTCGCATGTTAGAACTTGTTCACGGATATTGAGCAAACTTGCAGTTGAGTTTTCGCCATCATCTCACCTTGTCCCTGACAGGGGGGAAAATGGTGGTCATGTACAAGCTTCGACGACAGATCAAGCGAGCCTGAGCCACAATCTCTCATTCCATGTTTAGAGTTGTAGCCAGAGACACAGCAATTCAAGCGAGCCTGAGCCAAAATTCGTCATTCTAGATTCAGAGATGTAGCCAGAGACACGGATGCCCATGAGCATGCCTTCGGTTGGTGGACAACCTCAAACCATCATTTTTGGTTGATGGATAACCTAAAACCATCACAGGTAGTAGACCTCCCTTCTTTTAGGTCGAAGGTCTCCCTTTCATATATGAGGAACACTTCCTCTAGCAGAAGCCTTCAGCTTCTTGCCAGCTTTGGTTGAGTTCCACGAAATGCTTCAAGCATTCCAGAGTTGTTGGTAATCCTAAAACCATCACAGGTAGTAGACCTCCCTTCTTTTAGGTCGAAGGTCTCCCTTTTTTATGAGGGACAATTCCTCTAGTAGAAGCCTTCAGCTTCTTGCCAGTTTTGGAAGAGTTCCGGGAACTGCAACAAGTTTTGTGTTCCAGTGTTGGTGGTCATCCTTAAACCATCTCTTTTTTCCAACATTTCAGAGAGTTGATTCAGCCCAAGTGCTACCATGTATACTTTGCAGATTTGTATTACAACTCTTTTCTTGGACTCACACATACCCCTTCGGATTAAAGGGGGATGTTGGAACACCTAATCCTACATGGGTAGGTGTGGAATGCGAAAAGTCACAATGGAGTCCAAGTGACCTTGGAATGTGAAACCAAGAGTCACACCATTGTATTATAAATGTACATCATGTATAATGGAAAAAATAAGAAAACCTCACGCTTATCTTTCATTGTGTGTTGAGTCTCTTGTGTGTGTGTTCATCTTCCTCATACACCATGTGTGTGCTTCTAACATGGTGTTTAACAGCTCTGACTACTTCCATAATGGTTCTATTCTTCCTCTCAGCCACACCATTTTGTTGTGGACTGTACGACACAATGGTTTCTTTCTTTATTCCAATGTCTTTGCAAAGATAATTAAACTCATTGGGGGTGAACTCTCCCCCATTATTAGATCGGAAACCTTTGATCAACTTTCCCGTTTGATTTTCAATCAAAGCCATGAAATCTCTAAACATGTCAAATTCTTTCTCTTTCTTTTTCAAAAAGAATATCCATGTGTTGCGAGAAAAATTATCAATAAAAATCGTGAAATACAGGTAGCCACCAAGAGAAGTAATAGGCATAGGTCCACATAAATCAGAATGTATGAGTTGAAGTACCTGACTAGTTTTTGTTCTGCTTGAAGGGAATGGTCCCTTTATATTCTTTCTACTTGCACATTTTGGGAAAATTTCTTCATGATCCATTATGATCTTAGGCATTCCAGAAACCATCTTCCTTACATAAGGTAAGCCCTTGTAGTGTAGGGGATCGAATCTTCTGTGCCATAGCTCACACTGAATATTTGTATCATGGACCAATGCATGAATGAGTTTACCATTGACTTTGTAAAACCCTTCACATCTTGATCCAAGAGTGAAGGCTTTTCTCATACTTGAGTTCGAAGGCCAACTTAAAACTTATCCATTAAGAAAAACAACTTTCATTTCTTTATTTTCTAGAGCAGATATGGATACAAGATTCTTTTTCAAACTAGGTACGTACAAAACTTCTTGCAGAAAAATAGATTTGCCATCATCAAACTGAAATGAAACTAAACCATATCCTTTAACTTGGTGAGTAGAATTATGTCCAAGGATAACATTTAAATTAGTCCCCCTTTCAACTAGATTAGAGAGTGCTTATTTGTAACCAACAAAGTGTTTGGAAGCACCACTATGAACTAACAAACTATCAAATGAGTCTGCAGAAGAAGAACTAGAAAGAGCAGAAACAAGAGAATATTCTGATTGTGTTTCTGCTGCATTATTTCTATATCTTGGATTTCTTGTTTTCTTAGGTTGCCATTTTCTTTGATCTTCAAAAGAGTCTTTTCTATAATCAGTTTTTTTTTTTAAATCTAGGTGCTCTTTTTCTTTCTTTACAGTCATGAGCAAAGTGACCATGTTGTTGACAGTTAACACATCTAACTTTTGACATGTATAGATTATTTTTATTTGATTTGAAAACATATTTTTTTTTATTACTTTTCTTTCTCTCGTCATAGGCTGGAAATGCAATAGGTTCTACTTCTTCATGATGTGAAATTTCCCTCTGGAGATCATTCTAACCTCCTCGTGGATACACTTTCCTAGGACCTCAACAAATGTGAGAATAGTGTTAATATTGCTGATGGTGGTGATAAAAGTCGCCCAAACAGGGGAAATGCCTCCAAGAACAATCAACAACATTTCTTTGTTGGGTATAACTTCACCAACTTTTGACAATTGATTGTTGATTTTGGTCATTTTCAAGAAGTATGCTTGAGCCACCACTCTTCTGTCATCTTAATGTCTTTCAGCCGATTCTTCAAGACAATAATCTAGTTCAAGTTACTAATTGCAAACATACCAATTAGTTTGTCATATATTTTTTTAGCTTTCTTCAAATCAAAAACACAAGTAATGAGATGATCACTAAGAGAATCAAGGATAATTTTTCGAATTTAGATTTCACCCTTTTTATATTTGGATTTGACTGCAACACTTGCATTCTCTAGTGGATCAACTATTGTGTCTTCAACATACTCCAGAACTTCGTGTTCTTCAAAAGTGATATCTACTCTTGCTTTCCATGGACCAAAGTTTGAAGCATCATTCAACTTTTTCTCTATCTTGAAGTAGTATGAAGTCATCTTAATAATAAAAAATTGGCAGCAAGTGGGGTCTTTTCAGGTGATCTCTGATCTCCTTGGACTTGTCCTCACCAAGGCTCTGATACCATGTTAAAATCTGAAAGTTATATGCATAAATTAAAAAATTCTTTAGCAAAAACTTGAAAGTTCTATGAAGAAAATTGAATGTATTTTGCATAAAATAGAATGGAACAGAGTGTACTTTGCAGAAAGCTGAATGTATTTTGCAGAAAAATGAATGTACTTTGCAGAGTGTTGAATGTACTTTGCAGAAAATTGAATGGACTATGCTGTACAATTACTTAGAATGCATATTACTTTTTCACAACTTTTCAGATCAACAATTGTCGATAGAACATAAAGTTAAGGATCATATGAAGGAAGCCAAGCACACATACGAGACACTTAGAGTTTGGTCCAATGACCAGGGAAAAATCACAAGGGAAAAACCCAAATGATTATTCTTCTATTAGATTTCTTCAATTGTTCAACAGAGTAGAGAGAGAGAGAGTCACCAATGTTTGATCAACTTGTAGCTGAAGTGCTCTTACTCTTTGCTTGAAGATCTCCTCCTTCTCTTGATTAGATCTTGTCCTTCACACTTGCTCCAAATCTTCCCTTGCTCTCACACTTCTCTTGCACACACTCAACTCTAGCTCTCATTTTTCACAATGAATATGCCACTCTCAAGTCTCACTTGTTCTTGCTTAAATAGATGAGAAAGAATAAGAGTTACAAAATGAATTCATTCCTTGAGCCAATAATAGGAGAATTGAATTCCATGAGGTAGGAGTTACTTGAGGAGAAGTGTAACTTATCCCAAGAATAGAGAGAGAGGTACACTTGTCTTGAGGAGTTACAATTCGAATTAGGGAGAGAGAGAGTTACATTTAGACATGAGAGAATATTTGTTGAGAGTTACAAATCGAATTGAATGAGGGAGTTACAAGTGCATTTAATGAGAAGTTACACTTTTTCCATATGTTGAATTAGAGAGACAGAGTTACATTCTCTTAAGTGTGGACTTACTGTTTTATTCCAAGAGAGAGGTTCGATTTTCCAAGTAAGAGATTCTCAGTTTAATTTACTTATTCTATGAGAGAATTCATTTTTAGACTATTTTATAAATAATAGTATCATTATAATATTCCATTAAAGATGAAAGACTTTAGACTCTTTTATAAATAATAGTATCATAATAATAACAATACTAGCAAGTATAAAAATATTAATTCTTGACTCGTATAATCATGATTGATTTGATTTTAAAGTGGATTCAATATGACAAGATTATGCTTGATCTTTAGACACGACCTTTTATTTTTGGAAAGTCACTTCCAAATTGATATGTGACTTACTATTTTTGGAAAGTCATATTAGAATTGTTAGAAATGAAATTTTATTATAGGTGGTTCAAACAAAATTTGACTCATTTTAACATTGATTTGACTCATCATTGAAGATCTAAGTTTTGTAAACCCTAGCTAGCAACATGACTTGGATATGAAAACCCTAGGATTGATTGCTTCTGCTGAAAGAAGAAAACCTAGCTCCTATAAAGAAGAGCTGACATCCTGACGATGATGTGGACAAGATTGATTTGCGAGTTGGATGCATGAAGGCTAAAGATCAAGAGGGAGTCAATGTGTTCTCAAAGGATAAGTATCTTATATCTCTCTTATTTCAATTATTACTATTGTTGTTATTCTTCTTGTCCTTGTATGTCTTGATTTATTGTATTTGTTCTTCCTTGGCCTCTTAGTGAGGATTGCTAATACATGATGAAGCTTGCCTAAGCTGTTGCAATAAATGAAAAGATTGAAAGAACAAATCTTGTGACAAGAAGGCTCGTATTAGATGAGCCTGGACTCAGAGGGAGTAGGCCAATCAACCAGATTAAGCTTGTTTGGATCTATGTGACTTCCAAAAAGGAGGATCGCTGGAAGTGCAAGGAAGGAAACAAGATAGGTGGTGCAACAAACTTCAAGGCATGGAAGACAAGAATTGATCTCATTCTTGAAGAGAATGATATCTTACAGTATGTAAAAGACAAAGCTACTGAACCTCAAGACGATGAAGGAAAAACTAAGCACAGAAAGGTTGAAGACAAGGCAAAGAGGATTGTTATTGAATCCATCAAAGATCACTTAATTCCATTTGTTTCAATGTTAGAAACTTCAAAGCAAGTGTATGATGCCCTAGTAGGGTTATATACTATCGACAACATTGGTCAGAAAATGTCCTTAAGGAATCAATGTCGTGACATTCAAATGACTAGAACAGACATTGTAGCCTCCCACTTCATCAGGATAGCTCATTTAAGAGATTAACTCCAAACCATTGGGGAAATGATCTCTGGAACATAATTAGTGACTACAACTATTAATTGGTTGCTTGAGTCATGGGACTCATTTGCATCTAGTATTTGTGGCAGAAGGATATTCCAAGTTTTGAGGAATTATGGACCTCCAGTACTCAAGAGGAATCTAGACTTATATCAAGGGGAACGATTCAAAGATCTCAAGATAACGATTCCCAAGCATTTGCAACTCAGTCCAAGAATGGTGGAGGAAGAAAGAAGTTTTCGAAGAGGAATTACAAGTAGAAGACATGCTCCTCAAGAAAAGAAAGATATGTCTAAAATTCAACGTTATCGTTGTCACAAGTTTGTCACTATAGAAACCAATGTCATGAAAGAAAATAATAAAAAGAGAAAAGGCAAGAAACACGCTTCAACAACAAACACTAGTGATGATGAATATCCAAAGAAACCCAAGAATGAATGTCCAAGAAACAACAATTATTTCTTTTTCTCTGCCCTTGCAAGTTCTATTGAAAATAGCAGTGACATGTGGTTGGTACATAGTGGTGCCTCCAGATATGTGACTGAAGATTGTGGCAGTCTCACAAAGTTGGTGGAGAAGAAATGAAGACAAAGAGTGGAACTTGAAGATAGTAATAAATATGCAGTCAAAGGCGTTGGCTCAACTTCCTTCAAATTGGAGTTAGGTAAAAAAATATTCATTTAAATGATGTATTGTATGTGCCTGGTTTGAAAAAGAATTTGATTTCTACTTCATCTTTAGAAGTTGGAGGATATAGAGTTGCTTTCATTGATGGACTAGTCCTTGTATGGCATAAGGGCTCAAGTATAGATTCTACCAAAGTGATTGGGATTAGAGAAGGAGGCTTGTACAGACTCCAGGGATGACTAGCTCAAGCATTAGTGCATAATCACACTGATTTGTGTGAATTATGGCACAAAAGATTTGCTCAAATACACTACAAATCCTTGCCAACATTAAATAAGAAGGTTACAATTATTGCAAAACTTCAGCTAGAACATGAAGGAATATGCAAAAGTTGTGCACTTGGCAAGAATGTCAAGGGATCCTTTCCATGTAGTGACAGTAGGTCCAAGTGAACCTTAGATCTAATACATTATGATTTATGTGGACCTATGACAACACCATCCCTAGGTGGCTTGCTATACTATGTTTATTTTCTCCTGAAAGATATGGATTTATATCATGAAGACCTAGGATGAGGTCTTCAACAAGTTTCGAGAATTCAAGGCTTAGGTAGAAAACTTGACAGGAAAGAAGATCAAGATTTTGAGGTCAAATAATTGAGGACAGTACACTTCCAAGGAACTCATTGCCTTCTGCAAGGAAGTTGGAATTAAGAGGGAGTTGATAGTCCCTTACAATCCCCAACAAAATGGGGTTGCTGAAAGAAAGAATAGATCTTTTGTAGAAGCTTCTAAGGCGATGATTCATGACCAAGATTTACCTATGCTCTTATGGGGAGAAGCATCTACAACAATAGTTTATGTTCAAAATAGAAGTCCTCCCCAGATATTGGGGGATAAGACTCCCGAAGAAGCATTCAGAGGTGAGAAACTAGAGGTTGGGCATGTCAGGATCTTTGGTTGTCTTGTCTATATTCATGCACCCAAGGAGAAGAGGACGACTCTAGAGCCTTCTAGGAAGAAGGGAATTTTTGTTGGATATAGCGAGTTATCAAAGGCCTATAGAATCTATGTTCGAGGACAACGATGGGTGGAAGTCGACGAGGCATTACCTTTGAGGAAAATGCAGCTTAACGAAAGTCCATAGAAGCTCATACAAATTTTAATGATGATGAGAAACATGAAGCTCCCAATGATGTGGGTCCAAGTTTTTTCGTACCTATGGATCATCTCATGGACCAGCAAGAAGAGCTAGAAGGGACAAATGATTTAGTGGACCCAGTTATTGTTCCAAAAACTAAGAAGAGGCCAGCTTGGCCTCAAAATACATTGCAGGAAGTTGAGGGATATGCAACTCCCTGTGGGACTTTTAGAGGAAGCAAGATACCTAAGAAGTATTATAGATATGAAACACTAATGAGCCACCTCATTGACTCCAAGCCATCCAACTCTGAAGAGGCTACAAGCCAGCAAGTTTGGAAAGATGTAATGATGGAAGAATATCAATCCATCATGAAAAATGATGTATGGGAAATTATGCCTAGACCTGAAGGGAAGTATGTGGTGACCTCCAAGTGGATATACAAGATCAAGTATGCAGTTGATGGAAACATAGACAAGTACAAAGCTAGATTCGTGGCGAGAGGATTCTCCCAGAAAGAGGGAGAGGATTACAAAGATACATTTACTTCGGCTAGTAGGTACACTTCCATTAGATCTATTATTTCCATTGCTTCTATTATGGGTTGGAAACTACATCAAATGAATGCGAAGACAACTTTCCTCAATGGTGTGATTGAGAGAGAAGTGTACATAGAACAACCTCAATGCTTTGAGGTGCATGGGAAGGAGTCTCATGTTTGCAGAATTAAGAAAGCTTTGTACATACTCCAGCAGGCACCTAGAGCCTGGTATTCTCGGATTGATGGTTAGTTGACGAGGCTTGGTTTCTCTAAAGTGATGTTGATCCAAATCTCTACTTGAAAGTTGAGAAAGGTGAGCCTGTGATTCTATTACTATATGTTGATGACTTGTTTTTGGCAAGAGAAAAGAATCACATTGATCAAGTTAAGAGGGATTTAACCTCTGAGTTTGACATGAAGGATTTGGGTTTGAAGCTCTGTTTTAAAAAATGGCCGGCTCAACTCCGACCAGGCCTGGTCGACCGAGCCATTAGGTCGGCCGGTCCGACCAGGCAGAAAACCAGCCAGGTTGGCCGGCTTGTTACCGAGCCGGCCGGTTTTTGTAATGACTCGGCCGGCTCGGTAAAAAGCCGGTCAACCAGGCCGAGCCCAAGTTAACCAGGTCGAGCCAAAACAGCGGGCCGGTGGGCCCAAAAAAAGCGGCTTTGTGGACTTCAAACCGGATTTTAATCCATTGTTAGGTTTGTTTTAGGTTTCCTGAAGAGTTGTGGAGTTGGTTTTTGGAGCAGCTTCATGGTAATGTTAAATTCTTAAAGTAAAAGTGACATTCTCCTTAATCTTTATTTTCATCCTTTTACTTAATTTTTTAACATTACCATGAAATGACTCAAGGATGTTTGAGAGTGGTTCCAACCTCATTGGATTTCATATGGAGAAAGTAGAATTTTAGATCTCATTCAATATCCAGTAGACTTATCAGTTTTTCAGGATTTCAGGATTGGGTTATTGCAATGTTTCCATCGAATTTTGTCATGTATTAGGGTATGGAACTCGTATTTAATCAAGAGCACCAATCCCTCTATGTACCTTGATGACATGATGTTAGTGACAATGACCAAGAACAATATGTGATCATAAAAGCATGAGATAAAATATAGGGTTTTAATACACTAATGGAGGATGGAATTCAAAACATCATCCTCATCTAAATACCCTAGAATCCACAAACCCTAAAAATTAGGGTTTCATATGTGAGCTAGGGTTTTCCATGAGCCATCTAGGGATCTTATTCAAATTAAACCCTCCATCAAAAGAGCCTTAAAACAAATAAAAATAAATAAATGCATTACACATACTATGAGAGAGACCATACCTCTGATTTTACGTTCATACAAGTTGCTACAGGGATTTGCTTCAAAGTGCCTTGCACTTCTTCTATTTGTTAGACTTTCAAGGGCACTATCATCTTTATCCAAAGGTGCCAATATAGAGGAGCTACATACTTTTCTTAGATGAACTTCCTTTGCTTCAACTGCTAGACAAAAATAGAATCACATGAAGGGTTGCCACTAAACCTTCTTAAAATCACATCAGCTGCTAGATAATGAGCAGCTTAGTCAGCGATATGACATCATGGAGGGCTTTTACTATTCTTCAAAAATCATTTTCAAATTGATGTCTAAAGAGACCATCCCTTCTCATAACTACATTTTGTATTTTCATTGACTTCAAGGCACCTTTTATGAATGCTTCAAAGACATGAATATATATTAATTATTGATTTACAAGTCGGCTTCGATGGAACTAGCTTATAATACTTGTGTGTGTGTGTGTGTGTGAGAGAGATTGTAACAGTGATAAGGACTCAGCCTCTTCTTCTATACACAAAATAGGGTTCCTTGATTTTACTGATATAGATGACAAAGGATGCCCGCTAATTGTCTTTTTATGGCTACAATTCATACCTTGCAAACGTATGTATACAAGATCTCGGCTTCCTTAAACTATGGAGGGCCTTAGAACTGTCCTTTATAATGATGTGCCTCTAATTCTAAGACAAGTCCTCCTCACGATCATTGATAGGATACCACCCTTCTAGTTGTAAATGATGTGACCTTTTAAGTCCTCATAGTCGAGTGACCACAATGTCAAATGCCGAATTTTTCTTTAGATTAGGGGATTTAACTTTCTTTGGAACAATGAGAATAACAAATTCATAACAAGGATGCACTGTCAAGAGAAACAGAAGAAAAATACCCTTCAATTCTACTTGAGCAAAGAAGTCCTCCATAATTGCTTCAAACGAGGGGCAGAAATGCCTTGTTTATACTTAGAATCAAGCCTTCAAAGTAATGTACAAAGATGTCGTGAATTGATCCACGTTAAATTCTCAACATAGATAGGGAACTTAATAACTCGGTCTGAAGGCTATTGTGGCTCAATTGCAAATGCTTTCTTATTTGAAGAAAAACACAATGAAACCCTCTTCAATCAGGTCACAAAACTTAACACTGTAGGTTTAATCCACGGTTCTTTATATGCTTTGAATTACCACAGGCCTTCTAGAGGGTTGATGTCTTGTCGAAAGGAGTCACCTGTGACATTGGTTATGTTTTTTATTTTGATCTCTATATCATCATCCTGTATTGGACAGTGCACTAGGTGCAATTTTGATATAATGGATATATTCATGAGCCTACTTTGATCATATGTTGTCTTTTGTGACTTATCTATATTGTAATGCTTTGTGTTTGGAAACATGAATAAAAAGCTTTAAATTTATGTTTTTGTACAAAAAAATTAATATTTAATGTATTTTTTACAAAAACCGAGTCATTGAAACCGAGTCGACCGAGTCATTACCGAGTCATTACCTCGGCCTGGTAGCTAACCGATTCCGTTTTTTAAAACATTGGTTTGAAGCACTACTATTTGGGATTAGAATTATGGTAGAAGTCGAGTGAGATATTCCTTAGTCAAGGGAAGTATATTGTTACAGTCCTTCAAATATTTGGGATGATGGACTGCAAGTCCAGGGCCACTCCCATGGTGACTAACCTGAAAAGTCAAGAGATTTTGAGTCAGATCTGGTTGATCCATCCATGTATTGATGGTTGATTGGTTCCTTGATGTATTTGGTTAATACTAGGCTAGACATTTGCTTCACAATGAACAATTTGATTCGGTTCCAGGTGGAACCAAGACATGGGCATTGAATTGCAACAAAGCATGTGCTTAGATATCTGCGTGGCACAATCAGTTATGGTTTGAGCATTGAATTGCAAAAAAGCATGTGCTTAGATATCTATGTGGCACAATCAGTTATGGTTTGAGATATGTATCAAATGGTAAATTTCTGCTGCAAGGATATATAGATTCCGATTGGGCTAGGGGTGCATAAGATTTGAGAAGTACATCATGATGTTCCTTCAATTTAGGCTCCGCTATGATTTCTTGGATGAGCATGAAGCAAACATCTATTGCACTCAGTACTGCAGAGGTAGAGTACATTGGAGCTTGTTTGGCGAGTTGTCAAGTAGTATGGCTTCGACAACTACTCGCTAGATTGTTTGATTAGGTGTAGAAACCAATGTTTTAAAAAACGGAATCGGTCAGCTACCAGGTCGAGGTAATGACTCGGTAATGACTCGGAATCGGTAATGACTCGGTCGACCAGGTTTCAATGACTCGGTAATGACTCGGTTTTTGTAAAAAATACATTAAATATTAATTTTTTTGTACAACAACATAAATTTGCAGCAATACAACTCTTGGCATATTTTATTCATTATTGCATCAGGAAGATCCACTAGCCCCAGTTTTCAATGTAAGATGAATATCAGTTGACCCAAAGGATAGTTGGGTAGGAAAATTTCATAGTATTTGATCCATTTGGTTGTCTTCCAAATTGAGAGCGTTTGTTTGGCCTTTTATCTACCAAGGGATCACCTCTAAGGTCAAGGTGGAAAAGAGTGGACTCTTTGATGGCCTTTGCCATGTTTATTACCATTTTGAGAAAGTGAAACACGTCATTTTAGGGTGCTAGTTTGCCAACAACTGTTGGACATACAGTTAGGACCATTACTTTGTTCTCCTTCAGGGTAGGATTTACTAGCAAGTAGCTTTGTTTGGTGATTGCAATCATTGTTATGTGGTTCACACCTTCTTCACTGAGATTTGGCAATGCCTCAGATTTTCTTCCTTTGTTTCACCTCCCAAAGATCAGGTTAGTATGTTTTTGAGCATGCACTTAGTTCTCTTTTTGTTTTTAGTGCCATCACACATGATGAGAGATGTCATCAATTGTTGGCCAAAGGTGTTTTTTTTATCAAGGATGCCCAAGCTTTAGATCCTGTAGCTTATTCGATTTATTTCAGCACTAGTAGCTTTACTGAAGGGGAAACGAAGGCCATGATATATACCCTTCCAAATTTTGGTTGCTGCTGTAAATATTTTCCGTAAATATAAGAAAATGTATTTCAACGAAAGAAAGATCTATAAAATTTATTTCAGGATAGATGTTTAATAAAAGAATCCCCAAATAATAACACCGTTTTGAAATAGACAAGTAAGGATAATCATATATGGTTCTCTTTCCTTCTTCCTGGATATAATTATTATTTCTGATCTACTGTTTGGAATCTTGATTTGCTAAAAGTTTCACAGTTAGCCCATTGGTTGACATCCCAAAAACTAAGAGCTTCAGCCTTGCATGGAAATTTAGCCTTTTAGCCTGTCGAGTGCCAAGCAAAAATGCTGAGAAATTTACTACTGGGTGATGGCCATACTAAATCACAACTCCATTTGTTTGGTTCATTGATCATCTAGGAAATCCAAGCAGTCTCATTGTCAAGAATTTATATTTAGATTGGTAAAATTTCTGATATTTTGCATCAGTCAGTAGTATCATCCATAAACAGGCATTGACTAAACCATCTATCTTCTTAAATCTTTTAACATCCAAAATACAGTGCCTTCACTTGATCGAATATAAAATTTATTAAATCTTTTAACATCCAAAATACAGTGCCTTCACTTGATCAAATATAAAACTTGAATAAATCACATTTTTTTACACCAAATTTTGTCGGTGATTGTTTGAAGACTCCAAGTCCTACACGACCAGAGTCTGTATTTGTAAACATCATATAACTAGCACCATGCCTTTGCAAACATTTGGACTACATACCTTTTGTGAACCTTACCTAAAAAATTCTGATGAGGTTATATAAGAGAATTACCTTGTCACTAAAAGGTAACTGCAAGGAGTTTTAGTTAAAGGAATCCTTCTTGCATAGATAAAAATGGAAAAACAATACAAATAAGAAATGATTAAAGGAAAACAAAAACCCTTGACCATGTATCAGAACTCGGGAGGGCTTAGACAACCTAAAAAAACCCTAACAGCGAATTAAAATTCATTTTCAAGTCCACAAAACCGACTTTTTTGGGCCCACCGGCCGGTTGTTATGGCTCGGCCTGGTCGGCCGGTTTGTTACCGAGCCAGCCGAGCCATTACAAAAACCGGCCAGCTCGGTAATAAACCGGCCAGCCTGGCTGGTTTTCTACCTGGTCGGACCGGCCACCCTACCGGCTTGGTCGACCAGGCCTGGTCGGTTTCGGTCAGGCCGATTTTTAAAACAGAGGTAGAAACTAACCGCGATACATTGTGATGATCGAAGTTGTGTGAAGCTCTTTGAAAATTCAGTTTTCCGTGACAGGTCGAAGCACATTGAGATCAAGTACCATTACAGCCGTGACATGGTACAAAAGGGAGCAGTGAGACTCCAGTACATCTCTACAGATTAGCAGATTGTTGACATTCTCACGAAACCTCTGTCTAGAGTGAAGTTTGTATACTTCTAGGACAAGCTTGGAGTAGTTGAGAATGCCTCGCTCAGTGAGAGGGAGTGTTGACATTGTGGCATCAAGGACAAACATTCTCCCTAGGTCACAAGTGTGATCAAGTTTCCATGTAATGTGGTTAGGGAGAATGGTCTGAAAAGGATTGAGGCCTAGAATTATTCCCCAGCAGGGTTGAGTGGGTGACTCTAGCATTAGGCCTAGAATTACTCCCCATTAGGGTTAAGTGGTTGCCTTTAGCATCGAGCCCAGAATTACTCTCTAGTAGGGTTAAGCAAGAGTGTAATATTCCTAATTAGCAATTCCACAAATTAGAATATTAATTTTTGATATTTTGCTAACTATTACGTTTTGACTATGAGGATGTTGGTTTGGGGGCCCACAATTAGACCCAGGAAACTATAGAGATCAAAACATTAGGCCAAGGAAAATATTGCAGTTGTAGTGGAGGATGGGGCCTAATGAGGAGAAACTGCATCCCACATGTGGCAGCGCAACTCATTGGTACGAGCTAGAGGCAGCGTAGTTTTGAGGTGGGGCTGAAGGGAATGTTGGGTAGGGTTAGTTAAAAGGAAGCAAGCGGCTCATTTTGGTCATTCATTCAATCATCCATTTTGATTTTTCTTTGAAAGAGAGCACGCTTGTGCCGGGTGCCAAGTCTGCAGTGTTGTTTAGCACATGAGATTTTCAGGCGAAGATCTCAACCTCTGCCTCGGGGGACTTCGAGTGCTTGCTTAGGAGAGGAGTCGTATCATTTTGGAGGAGCATTTCAGCAACAGGGACTTCATCCACAACGCAGTTAGCTCTTCAATAACACGGTGGCATCTACAACAATGCAGAGGCTGCGCAGTCAGTGAAGGGATCACTCTGGGGGCTAGGGGAGTGAGTGGAGATTTTGGGAGGACACTTGGTGGGGAGGCTTAGAGCTTCGTAATAATGTTTTTTCAGGCATTTCGGTGGCCTCCAGCAACAGAATATCCAGGAAGACCTAATTGCCCAGCAGTTGGGTGATCCAAGCCCAAAAGGGCCAATTTTTGAGGTCAAAGCTAGGACAAACCCTTTCTAGGTCTATTGAGGAGAGGCCAAGATTAATTTGGTAGAATTTTCTGGGTATAATTAAGAGGCCAAACAAGGATCCCAACTCAACCAACATCTAGAGGAGTTAGGGGAAAATTGGGCTAAAACTGTGAGCTCAATATTTGGCCAATTCCTTCGCAGGTTATTGTGGTTTTCTTGAGCAGAGGCCATGGTTAAAATCTCATAATTTTTTGATCAACATAGCAGGCCCCAACAACATTTCATTCAGGCAGCAACAACATTTCTGGCCATTGGCAGCGCAAAGCAGGATTAGCAATGCAGCCCTGGAGTAGCAGCGCAGAGCATGAGTAATAGCGCCGAGCAAGAGTGGCAACGCAGAGTAGGAGTAACAACGTAGAGCAAGTGTAACAACATTGTAGGAGTAGCAGCACATAGCAGGAGTAGCAACGCAGAGTCGGAGCAACAACAATATTGTTGGCGAGTGACGGGGCAGAGCAGCGCAGAGCTATAGCCACATAGTGTGCATTTCTGGGAGAGATTTCAGGCTCATTCCGAGGCTATCTTCAGGCCTTTATCAAGCCTAGGTGCCTTCATTCCAACACCTCCATTCCTGTTATTATTGTTATTTCCCCATTTGGAATATTACAGTGGTGTCAGAGCCATGATCTTGGCTAGCTGTGGGGTAACCAATTAGATCAGGGAATATTTGTGCATGTATACACAATAGCAGGTTAAACCATAGACAAACCATGGCACAACGAGGATTTAATTACTACAAAATATTGACCGAGTTGATGAAGGGGTCAGACTAGACCTATCCACTTCCTTGGAGGAGAGACACTAGAGTTGCACAGGCTGTGGGGGTGCAACCATCTACATAGGATCATGGGTAGCACGTGGATACACCCAGTATGATGCAGGGGTCACCCGTGTTGGAGACTTCCTTGACCGTGTCGGTTGACGTCTTAGTGGAGAGAGTAGAGCCTACCCCAGTAGTGCCATCAATTGAGGAGATGACGAGTGTAGTGTCTAAGTTTTTGGGTGACAGCAACACGCATCAAATGGGTGAGGTGCCAAGAGATGTATCCATCTTTGATGAGGCGCTAGGAGATACAGAGCCATTGGACGATAGTCGCACACAATAGTGTCATCAGCTTCAGTCCGACCTTCTAGCTTTGAAGGGGAAGGCCACATCAGTACAAGAGGTTATTTTGTGGCAGAACGAGGAGCTGGAGGGCATGAGAGTGGTTTGTGCTGAGTTAGCGACCAAGTTGGCCCACATTGGGGAATAGTTGGATTCCCTTATGGTACAACTAGAGGGCACATTGGAGCGTCAGAGCAGCCCCCTTCAGGCATACATAGACGAGGCTAGCAACACTATTGGGTCACCTTTGCCCATTGGACAGAGAGAGAGACGGAGCCACCTAGTCAGATCTCATATGCTGACCTAGATAACGGAATGAGACGATCGGAGTTGCACAGGGTGCAGTATCCGCATGTTGGGGTTGGGTGGCGAGAGATTTTGAGTTGGTGCCTGGTGGAGTGGGCTATGGAGATGGTGGTGGACATTCAACATGAGTTTCCAAGCACTGGGAATACAGGAAGCCTAGTCTGTTGTTGGGATCCAGGTGGGATTTCCCATTACATCATAGAGTCAGTAGGTGATAGTAGTAGGTTTGCGATGGATCTGATTTTTAGGCGCACACACGTTCCGATCTCCATCAGAGCCTCGGAGAACACTAGTCCCAAGATGATTCGACAAGGGGAAAGACACATTTCCTGAGTTGTCTCGGCATATTGACTGCGCATGGAGTCACAGGGTGATTAACCTACTTTTGCAGGAGTCAGTAGGAGGAGGTGGCACCGATAGGCCACCAGGCAGGGCATTACATGGAGACAGTGCTCTCCCATTGGTATGTTGGACACTAGAGCTATGGAGGATAGGTGCAGTAGTGTCATTTCCGTTGGCGTGTGAGGAGTTAAGCTGCTCAAGTCTTCTAGAGAAAATGGGGAGATGTAGCCCACATCATGGAGAGTTTACTAGCAGAGTGGTGGATATTTTGGCCCATGCAAGATACTGTATGTTACAGGGTGGTACGACAATGGATAATGGTACACAGGCTACACAGAGTTATGTCATAGGGTCCAGTGTTATGTAGGGGGATACAGACTGGTGCGTACAAACCCAATGTTAGGTTGTAGTATCTAGGGCTGTGCAGGTTGGTGTGTTGTAGCATGTTGGAGGGGTAGCTCACATTGCATTGGATACCCACAGGAGGTGTCAAGAACGGTTACACATGCAGGACACAAGGTGATACAAGATGGGACAACAGTAGTAGGAGGTATCCAATGGTGTACTGCAGTAGGCCGCGGTGTACAGTGGCATGTGCAGGAGTACAGGGATGATCGGTGGTATGCGAGAGTGTATGGTGTTGCACAGTGGGTTCTTGGAATGCCACATCTAGGGAGACTCATGGATGGAGACACCAGGCATACCTTTGGGCATAGTTCTCCCAGGATTGACAAAGACACAAATGAGCGATACTTGATGGTATCTGTGGGGGCTCACACTCCTAACCATCTTCTACATCACTTACGGGCGTAGTCGTTTTGGTTGTTGTCCTTTGACATTCTGGGCATGTGTAGTCAGGGATGAGGAGCTCACGCAAGATATTTGGATGACACACAACACATTGGGGAAGAGACTTCTCAGCAGTGGCATTGGGTCGGTGCGCTAGTTGACAATCACAGGCTGGGGGATGAGACGATCATCTGCAAGGGTGGCATATCATTCATCACCGACCCTATGCCTAGGGAGCAGATCACGAGGGGGACATGTATTACTCTTTTCTCAGGGCATGTTGGGACCATGCATGAGCATTGGATACTGGGTACGACCAAGGTAGCATCCCAGTGTGTATACGGGCTCCAGACGTTATATTGGCACATTATCGAGAGGGCGGATGGTAGATCTAGTGGAGATGGTTGGCAAGAATATGCGGAATCTACATACCCTGAGTCGATTGCAAGTATCAGATACCCATCTATTGGTTGCATTCAGGGGGTAGCTATTCGGCACATGTGGCTTCCAGTGGTCATCGGTACTACACAGTGGCAAGCACACGACAGATTAGTATGCATCAAATTAGCCCATGATATATGGACCCTCTATATTGATCACATTCAAAGACTAGAGATGAGGCATGGAGGGATTCCTGCAATTGTCCGAGCTATGTTGCAGCATATCCGACTATGAGATGTAGAGATTCAGATGAATGATAGATCATTTTGTCTCGTGATGGTCAGAGTCATGACAGAGAGTGATCTAGTTCACTATTGGGTTGGCACATGGGGGTACACAGAGTCCTTCACCGGATGTGAAGGTAGGCTTTCTCTGTTGTTGAATAGGTTCGGAGATAGATTTGGAGGGGTAGTTATTGGCATCATGGTGATGCCCGGGCAAGATGAGCTTGGCTCTCACAGACCTTCCGCCACTAGGCCTCAAGAGAGGAGGATACAGTCTACACATGGTGGGGAGTATGTCATAATCAGAGTAGCGTAGCATCAACATGGTGGTACCACTTTGACTTTGGCAGGGGACCTGATCATCACCGCTCTTTACATCTCAATAACCCTTAGGGATGAGCTGGCTACCATAGGGGGAGATCATGAAGATGTTCCATTGGGCTTTAGCGAGTCCCCAATGGCATGGGGAACTTCAGTAGCTTGGCAGGTGGGCCAACAACATGATATTCGAAGAAGCTCATGTGAGCAAGACACTATCTCTGCATGGATTAGGTGGTATCTTCATGGTTTAATCTTGGAGTGCATGGGATGGACTACTTGGTAGGGAAACTTCATGAGGAGTTGGGCATAGGGCCATATTATCATGATTCCCTACTCACTGATTGTGTGCAGAGGGCTTCTGCTACTTATGCTTGGCATGATGATGAGTGGAGCAGGGGGAGCTTCATGTTGGACAGGATGGCTTGGGATCCTGGTGTTGCGGGATCCCTTCATATCAGGGCGATGTAGAGGTCAGGGATGATTCAATGGCGCATCTAGGACCCTGGCACATTTTTGCAGTGAGTGTGGGGAGCATCAACTAGAGAGGATGTTTGTTCAGGCATTGCTTGAGGACAAGTACTTTTTTGCGGTGAGGACTGTAATATTCCTAATTAGCAATTCCGCTAATTAGAATATTAATTTCTGGTATTTTGCTAACTATTACATTTTGACTATGAGGATGTGGATTTAGGGGCCCACAATTAGTCTTAGGAAACTATAGAGATCAAACTAATACCTCGCTAGCTAAGAGGGAGTGTTGAATTTTTTAGCTATGGTCGGTCTTCATAGTTAAATTTTTAGCCCTCCAAATATATATGAAATGATGAATATAAATGTGGATTTGAAGTCAGCGTCAAAAAGAGGGATTTCAATTTTTAAAATTTAAATTTTTATTCCTCCAAAAGTTAAGTCGACTCTCCAATAAAATCAAGTCGGCCTGCCCCCTTGTCACACCTATTCGGGCTACACAGTTCACTATATATAGGCCACTCATCCTCCTCCTCAAGACACAATTCGGATCACACAAGAAGAAGATCATTTGCTCATCTATGTGAAGAAGGCACAAGATAAGAAGGGCGAAATTGAACCTTCCATCATTTGATTGAGCTCTTATCTCTCTTTGTTTGGCTGTTGGAAACACTGAGAGGGGGGTGAATTGGTATTTCTTTTCAATTGTTATTTTTACCAGTTAGATCACTTATATTTAGAACACAAAATGAACAATAAGAATAAATGCTTTTATTAATTTCTTCTTTGCAATAAATCAAGTACAATATACGTAGGGCTCCAACCCTAGATGAAGACACCGATCTTCAATCTCCCAGGCTCCAACCTGTATTTGCCAAGCACCGACTTGGACTTCCAAGGCTCCAACCTTGTCAATTCTGAAGCACCAACCTCAAGGGCTCCAACCCTGTTTCTAGTTCAGGCTCCAACTTGGTTTCTTGAGGACACCAATCCTCTAGGACTCCAACCCTATTCTCCAAGGCACCAACCTTGTCTTTTCGAGGCTCCAACCTCTTGGGCTCCAACCCTTTACTTTGTCAATATATATTTCGTTATACTTCACGACTCCCAATGTCTTCTTCAACGAGCCCTGTCAATCTTCAACTATCTCCTCACTTAGTCTCCATGTCATGTCATCAATGATAACCTTGATCTCTTAGAAGGTGTTACCATTGCTCTTCATCGTACCCAAGCAAAGATCTCCAAATCACTTCATGATGACATCATGGTCTTCAATGATCTTCACAAATCTTCAATGTGTATTCAATGAGCAGCCCTAGTTGTGCACCTGCTCTAAGCCTCTTCAGGGGCCTCTTTAAGAACTTTCCAAGCCGACTTCAAAAAACTTCTTTAATGGGCCCGCCCACACCAAACAATTCTTCAACAATGTCTGCACAACAGGTTCTGTTCAAACTGCTTCAATAAGTCAACAAAAAGGTCTTCAATATACTGTTACAAAAGTCCTCCATGATTCTTTAAGGAACTTTGCTTCACAGACAGGTTCTCTTCATGATCCTTCAACAAGGCTATGGCACTGCTCAACAACCTTTTCCAGGATGATCATCTAAACTCTTCAGGAAAGCTTCAAGGCACACACTTCAAAATACTTTTTTTACAGTTCAAAAGTCTGCAAGTAGAGTACTTCCAAATCTCAACAGGACTAACTTAGTGTTTGCTCCAAAAGATGCTCAAAGAATGCTACAATGGTTGTTCCAAATTGTCTGCTCCTAGATGAGGTCTTGCTGCTTCAATAGTGACCAATAGGTTTATTTCAATGCTTGTTGGTAGCTTCCAATGTTTACCAAAAAATTGCTTCCACACCAACTTGAAATGGGTCCGAGTCTCTTCAACATTAAGCAATAGCTCCAAGCTTTTTCTCACATATCTGTCACTCTGTGCACTTTCAGAAGAGACTGGTTGAGCCCTTAACTTTACACTTCGATTCTCCGCAGCTAGCTAACTTCAGGTCCGAAGCCAGCTTTACCACAGGTGACTGATATATACTAGTTTGCTGCTGTAGGTCCTAAACATATGTGACTTTATGTGATGTTTGTTTCATACTTGTTTAGACAGAGATATGAATACGAGCTTGAAGCTGTTACAAACTCCTGTAGGTGACCGAGCTGACTGTGGTGAGTTCCTGGTGGCTTGTCCGAATCCACAGTCCAACATTAACTTTAGTAAAAGATATTATCACAGGTCTGAGGGTTAGTAAACCCTGTTATTGCTTGTCCGAAGTTTGTTGCAGCACTTAATTACTAGTCCAAGCTTCTACAGCTGCCTTTGGTGGTGTCCTACAGCTCCTTGCTTGAATTGTCAAATAATCCAAGCCAGATTTATCACCCAACCGAAATTTTCCAGAATTCTCCTTAAGTTTTCTGTCCTCGGTGTCTTAGCTGCTGTTCCTTATCTTCTGAGATATCTTCACCGAAATTCCTTGGTCAAATGAACAGTCCGAACCTTCTTTTTATATGAATTTGACGTCAAGATGAAGGGACACGTCTTTCTGGAGGTAGGCCGACATGAATGTGTGAGTGTAGGTCGGCTAGCTTAAAAAATAGGATATATAATCTTCAAAATTCAATTTCTCTAAGAGTGTTTGGAGTTAGGAGGCGTATAATAGGTCATTAGAAAGAGGAAAGAGTCCTCTTCAAGATGATGAAGGTCTCATTGTGGAAAGATGCCTCCAAGATGTCCAAATTTATTTTTCTTTGTGACTGTTCTTGAAATTTTTAGTGCAGAAGGTGATTGGGACAGCAAGAAGTCAGTAGGGCTTCTTTATTGTCATGACTCTAACAATGTCATTACACGTCATCAAGTATGGTGAGGTCATTCATGTCATATCTTCCATCATTGTCTATGTTATCAAATGTAATGTCATCATGTATGTTCTTATGTGTGATAGTGTAGCATTAATCAATGTCACCAACCATGTCATAATGTAGCATCCATCCATTTCCATCAAGAGAGCCCATCATAAGATTATATTTCATCAATGTATGGCCATTCATCTATAGTCCTCATAGTATCCATCAAGGGCTTGTATATTAGATACACCATTGGTACTTAAAAGTTAGATCACTATGAACATTAATCAACGCACATGATTGGTACGTGGCATCTTTAGACTCCTTTATTAAGTGTATATTAAGAGTAAGGACATCATCTGGGTTCTAGGGCTTCTTCATGGTTAGTTTAAGCACATCATCACTAGGGTATTATGATCAATGGACATTTAGAGCAACATCAACCATCATAAGAATTTGCCATCACGAACAATGCTATATTGACATCAATGACAACCTTAACTAATAATAGAAGGCCAAAGTTTCTGAGGTAGTTTTGTTGGCAGAAGATCGAATTTTTCTAGGGCAGTTTAGTTGGCATCAGGACGAAATTCTGAGGCAGAACAGAAGGCCGAATTTTGTCCTAGTGGATCAGAGTTGACTGAATTCTTTTGGGCAGAAGTTTGGCTTGGCTTGAACACAGCTTGACCAGGTTTGACCAGGGCTTTGTTGCTGGTCAGTTTGATTTTTATTTTGACTGGAAACATCAGATCTATCTCTTGTTGAATTGAATAATCTCATCTAAGAAAACGGTTGCTGAGTTTTTCCCTAGAAGAGGATTTTCCCAGGATAAAATTTGTGGTGTCTTTGTGCATCATTGTCTTATTGAGATGTCTACTGTCCTACTGCATTTTATGGTTGAATTTCTGAAGTATAATTGCTTAATGATAAACTGAAAGTGCTGAATATCTACATCATTAGAAGTAATTATCAGTTTCAGGAATTTGTGTTTGTTTTTATTGCGCTTGAAAAATCAAGCGTCAGGTGGCCTATTTTATAAACATTATTGTTTGGTCATGACTCATGTTGACAGTAGCTCACTTGCTAGATAAGTTATTCAAATGTTTTATGATTTTATCTTCTAAATGTCTACTTTCTATTATATGCTTAAATTTTTTATACTTTCGACCTTCTATTATCTGTGATATGTTTAAGAAATTGATTCATGCTTGTAATTGCTAGAATCTAGATGGTTGATGCTTGAATAATTAATCATTGATGTACAATGGATGCCATACCTATCTTGATCTATGTACAAATATTTATGTTTTCATATCTTCTACAACTAATTTTGTATTTTGGATTTTTTTAATATAAATGCAAATAATATATAGACATTTCTGAGATGGTTTTCTTTCAAAGATTTTTGGAAAATCACGCTTCCAGCATTTTTCTTTCAAAAAATGTCCCCGATTTTTCCCCGCTTCATGCAACATTGCTTGATAATGACAGAAATGTGTTCCAAGTATGAACTGTGTTAGAGACTGTTTTGTGGTCAGTTTGCCAGAATTTACTCTTGTACATTTGGGAAAGAAAGAGATGCCAGTAGGAAAAGAAGTCTAATGGAATGGCAGTCCCCCTTTCCCCATAAGAGTAGGGGGATGCCCTCACATTATTGAACTGATCTGGCTTATTTGGAATTGTAAGGCTTCGCTGTAAGGGTGAAGCTGCAAGATTTTGGGCTCAATATACATTTTTTCTTTTAATAATAATAGATTAAATAAACCCAAGGGTCATAAGTTATAATCCTTCACCCTTCCGATTAGCCAATAACGAGAACTCTTGTAAATCCACCACTTGTATTATTCGATTACAAAATAGATTGTATTTATTGTTTAGTGATTTCCTTCCCCTCTTCTATTCGGATTGTATGTTTTATCGTTAAATAACATTTCGTTCATAACAGCAGGCTTCAGCATAGATCTCATTGTATCTGATTCCAAGGTTGTACATTTTGGAGTAAGATCATAAATTCATCACCATTGAGGAGTCTTATGCTTCAGGGTATTCATTTTGTTTTGATTTTATGAGCACCGAACTTTCTCTTCCTTGTTCTAGAATCATGTCACTTTTGATTTAATCCTTTTGATCGACTTTGTTGGCATTAGTATACTCATGGATATGTCAACTTACCGTAGTCATTTTCAGATCCTTACTTTCAATGATGTTAATCCATTTATCTCGTACCTTTTACGAAGTAAAAAGCTTTTTACCCTCTAAACACCAAATGCTATAGCCTTTTTGGTGGATAATAAAACTATGTGCTGACTGAAGAATCTGACATTGTTTGTCCTTTTGTTTGCAGAAATATCAACCTGAGGCCTCAGACCCTGAGTTAAGTGGAGCTCTTTCTTCAATCTTATGGGAGTTGGCCTTGCTATCAAAGCATTATCATCCAGCTGTTTCTGAATTGGCTGATAATATCGCTAGCATGAGCACATCTCATAATCGTGTTGTTCTTTCAACTCTTTCTCCACCAGATGCCTTCAGGACCTATTCAACAAAGGAGGGTGCTTTTAGGCCTCCAATCCATCAGGCCAAGCCAACCCGGAAAAGAAAGTACAATCATGCGAGTGCAGTTTCATTTCTTTCTTCAGAGGAGCAGATTAAGGCTGTTGACGATACCGATTCAATTAGAAAAAAGTTTACTACGCATTTTAAGGTGCTTAGAGATATTAAAGAGAATGAAATTCTGAGAAGGGAGCTAAATACTACTTTATCATCCCTAAGGTTGTATGAGCAATATAAAGCTAGAAAGTCAAAGAAATTGAAGAAAGTTACTAGTGGATAGCATTCTTGAAAATCAGATGCTTGGATTTCAATGTTTATCTGGGTTGAAAATCTTGGCCCTCTTTAGCTATATTTTTTAATAAAAGTTTTCTTACGTTTTTTGGTTTAAGCTACTGGCCAGTACACGTTAAACATTATAAATATTGCTTCAGATTGGTATCTAATCAACAAATTCTAGTTCTGGAAAATGCTATTGATGAGAAGGCTATTAAAAAGGTATGGGGTGTATATTGTCTAGTTTTAAACTTCCCATCATCGAAGTGGTGACTATTTCTGATTCTATGTTAAGAGAATCCATTCTGAACGACTGTTATTGCATACTGTGAAGAGAAACTTGTTTGGAGTGTTTTTATTTTTTTATTTTTTTTTCTTTGACAACTTTATAGCATATAGTGAACTACCCTTGAAGAGGCAAAATATTGTTTTGATATAAGGTTATTTAACAAAATATCCATCAATCGCTGTGATTAAATGACTTTATAAAAATACCATTAGTTAAGAAAGTTGTTAGGCAATTAGGTAATAATAAATGAGACCCCCCTCAGATGACTTCATTGATAATAAAACTTTACATTCTATATCTGTTGTCTTTATTGTATACATCTTTTAACACGGTATCATGTTTTATGAGCATTGAGAAATGAGTCAGTCAAGGAGCTTAAAATGTTTGTAAACCACAGAGGATAAAGGTACGCTATATAAAATCGGCATATGAAAATTGTATTTGTAGAAAATAATTGATATATTTTTTCAATCTCTCATATTTCAACTTTTAAGCAACTTGGTAAAAAGAAAAAGAAAAGAAAGAGGAGAAAATATTGATTTGTGACAATACACTGTTAGGTTAAAGAGAGGACGAGAAGATACATAAAACAATGCTAACCAATAATTTTTAAGTAGACCAAAGCCACCAGACAAGAAAACAATCCCTGATATGGTAACGACCACATGAGTGTTGACATACGAGCTTCCATAATTGTACAACTAGTGGATCAACAAAAATCCATATGAATCTGTAGCAGACATGCTGTAGATAATGAAGATGAATCTTTTCAAGGATTATTGAAGATAAAGAAGCCCCAACACATTTACATTGGTCTCAACCTCCCATACAGTAGATAAAGTTCACTCTCATTCCTTGATTCGTCCTTCACTTTGAGAATGAAAACCTGTGAATCACAAAAACATGATGGAAATAAATCACAACAGTCTTGAACAGTTATGGAGAGTGATATATAAGTGATTATGAGGAAAATGCAAAAAAAAAGTGATTTAGATAACCCCATATTATAGAAACTATAATAAAAAACATAACTTGGAAAAGCACCACCTTGATATAGAAACAAAATAGTGAAAACCAGTTTTTCTTGCATTTCTATTAACCCAACCGATCCATTTTGCATTGATACTAGTCCTAACAGTATAATAAAGAACAATGTGAAGAGACACAAAGTGATAACAATGGCATGATGTTTATGCAATGCCCTACCTCAAAGAACTAAAGTTGTTTTAATTATTCTAAAGATGATTTCATGGAGATTTGTTACGCAAATTTCACAAATAATTTTAGATCATATTTTTAGCAAAACAATGTAGTTTTTGTGTTTCTAGGAAGGCGTTAAAATTTATTTTAAACATTTATAATACTTATAAACGTAAGTCTAATTGAGAAGAAATGTTTAGAATTCTTGAATGTTGCATATATAAAAATCAGCATATCCTTCTGTAACAAGACCATAAGAGGTTTGTCTAGACTTTGATCTAAATCATTCCAGATGACAATTTGAAGAAAATTGTGAGGTGGAAGTTTATCCCAATAGTGTGTGAAACTATGATGAAAAATGGTAATAATGACAAACATTATTATTATGAAAAAAAATGGAGAGATTTCCTTATAATAATGAACTTGGATTTCCAATAAGTTAAATGAGTTGTGTACTCTACTTGTGAAGGTGAATCCATTTTTGTTTCATGGGGAAGAGTGCCTAGGTGGATTCTTTTTTCAATATGAAGATATGGAATAATGATGATAAGTAAATGTAGATATTTTGTTTTCTTCAAATCAGAGGATATGACAATTTGATGGACGCCAACACAGCCCCTAGGGTCTAGAAATATATGCAATTAAAATAAAATGGTAGTTTCTTGTATTTATATTTGTAAGTTTTTCCTTTTTCTTAAATATTTGATGAAAGAGAGGGAGGGTGGCATTTTTATCAACCTTCATAACACTGCAATACTAAAACCCAGAGTAATCAAGTCACATAATGATTAAAGTGATTTTAATAAAGTCTTTAAATATAAGATGTCATTGGTTAAAAAATTAGTTAGGCTAATTAAGTAGAACAGTTACCTAATAAATAAAATAAAAAAGGGTTTTCCACAATGTATCTCATGATTCTATTTTATTAAAAGAAATTATATTTTATATCTTTTCTATATAGTGTATGCACCATTTGATACAATAGTGGTAGATCTTTGTAATGTTGCCTTCTTGTAAAACACATACACACTACTACTACTAATAATAATAACAACAAATAATTAGTTAAGAGGCACATTTTAGTGAAAAGATACATTGAAATTGAAGGACATTAATCTTAATGAAAGGGAACTCCTTAGTTAGTATTTATATGGGGCCCTTTTTTGTAATTCAATATATCATTTTTCTTGTACATTTTATTCAATATACCATTGTTTTATCTTAAATGGATTTATTTTATTCTAAGTCTTTTGGATATTTAATTAGTGAACCATATTGGTTGTCACATAGGTATGAGAGCTAGGTTTGATCTTGGCCCTTGGCCATGAAACCCTTTGTCAAAAAAATGTGTTTCCCTTGACATCATATCCATTGGTCCTTGGTCACAAATTGTGATGCTCTTGTGATTAATATTGGGTTTAGAACACGTGTGGTTTTAGTCATTTAACAATTCAAAATTTATGTTTATATTCATTATGTTGCCCATATTTATATGCATAAACGAAAATGAAAAGAAATAGAACACATAAACAATGATATGTGATTAATCTCTATAAGCTTTTTGAGGGGATATAAATAGTAATCATAAAACATTTGTGAGCTAGTGGCCCAACCTGCTGTTTAAAGACACCATTGGTCAAAATCCATTTCAATAGTTTTGTTTTGTATTCATCGCTACCATCTAGGATCAACCACAAATTTTCTATAAATTTTCTATAGGAACCCATCATCCAAGAGAATAAAATTTGGAGCATTAGTGAGCCTTTGCTTATGATTATGTCACCAATTGTTATTACCCTAAGAACATTATAGACCTAGATTTCTGCTACCAAAGAAGGTTGAGGATGCATTGAGTTGTTGGAAGAAAAATAGTAGGCCAAAATTCTTGTCTCAACATTGCAATATATTATCATTGTGCCTACCCATATCAGAATTCACCATTCATGATATAGTTGACCCACCCAAGGCAATATGTCAAAAAGTAAGGTTATGACTATTTAGTTGTGAACTTCATGAGCCAATTGCTAATAATGCACCCTTTCAAGGAACACAATAAAAATATGATCATGCCTTCCCAAACATACATTCAAGGGTTCACAAATTAAGTGCAACTTAATTAAAATAAGTGAATATATATATATATATATATATATATATATATATATATATATATATATAAGTAAATTATAAAGTTATTTGCATAAAGAAAACACCATATAATATAAATATTATATAATATATATAAAGAGAAACATCTATATTAAAAAGTTAAATAGATACTGATTATAAATTGAAAAGACCACACACACATAGAAGATGATATACCACACTTTATTACCCACCTTATGTGTAATAGTTCAATTAAAGTTTATTTTTATATTATCAAAACATAAGAGGTGCATTGCACTTTATTACACACACTGTGTAATAACTAAAATAAAGTATTTATGTTTTAAAATTGAAATAAAAAAGTAACAAATATTAATGTAAAGTCAAAAACATGATATCTATTAAGTGATTATATTAAGTATAAAAGGCACAAGGATTATAAAAATAGATTCTTAATTTATAATTGTGAAGTAAAAAGTGGTATTATGAAATAATAATTAAATTATAAAATGCAAAGTTTAAGTGAAATATTATGAAATTTTGATGAAAGAAGTATCAAGTTTAAGTGAAAAAAAATATGGAATTTTAAAGAAAGAAAAATGGATTCTAGTGATGAGAAAAAATAAAGAATTCTAAAAACTCGAACAAAAATGTGTCTATATTGTTTAGACTCAAAGGGACATTTGCAAGAAAAGATGTGTCTATGTCTATTGATCCTATTGCAGATATTAATTGCATTATTACTTAATGTGCTAACCAATTAGTACTTCCCGAGTCAAATATAATTGAAAAGATAGGCTTGTGGGAAGAAAAACAACATGATATAAGCAATATACAATTGAATATTAAAGACTATACTTTTGCTATCAAAATTATTTGTTAGATTCTTCTTTTGTGATGACAATTGCATAATTATCTGTTCATTTTGGGTGGAATTGCTAGGGACCTTCATCTTAATTATGAAGAAGTTTTTGATATTTTCTTACAAGAACGAAAACAAAATTACATGACGTTATATTGGAGTCATATTCAATAACAGTAGAAGACCTTAACAATATCTCAAAGATGATCCTTAAAGAAAATCGAATGCCAATGCAAATTATGCAAAAATAATTCTTACCTCGAGTCATAATCAAAACTTGATTACACAATTTAAGAAAAAAGTGAAAATAAGTTAGAAGACAAGTTAGAACAACCATCAAGAGAGAAGCATCAAAGTCTTTAGGTGTGAAATCCAAGTTGAGAAGAAGGGACCATATATAGATTCAGTTAATATCATGACTCAAGAAGATATCGGACTAGTTGAAGTAAAATGATATTTAGAGGTCGAAGTACAAATAATGGAAACCCCATATGAAGTTCTAGTGATCAACAATGAAATATTAGCGTGTGAAGATCATATACCAAAAGTAAGTCAAGAAAGTTATGCAAGTATAATAAGAGAAAGCCATCATACAAAGACACATTAGTAACATTGCAATCACAAGAACATCTTAACCAAGTAGTGTATCAACATCACTCATAACAAAAACAGTTGATCAATTTTGTCGAAGAAGATTGATACCAATATCATTAAGTTGCATAATAACAATTCACCTTGGAAATCTTATATACACAATGTTCTACAAAATATCGAATTAGAATACAACTCAAAAATTGTGCTTAGTACTCAAAGGGCTCATATTATTTCATATCATCAACTATGAGAGCTCCAAGAACAAAGAATGATGTGGAGGCAGTACAAGTCGGGGAAAATGATATCAAACTATTGTATAAATATGCTTTGAGAACAAAACATTTCTAAAGGGAAAGACAATGTAATACACAATAATAATAATAATAAAGAGTTTGAGATGCCAAAAATTGCTCCATAGTAGTCATTTTAAATGTCAATGTTTCGAGTCTATACTAAGACCTTTGTCCTGATGATTTTTCGTGGTATAGAATCAAAATGCTGACATTCAAAATGACTACTGTGGAGCAATTTCCGGCATCTCAGACTCAATCACCCCCACAGAAATCTGCAAACCTTAATAATAATAATAATAATAATAATAAAGAAATACATTCTAATGAAAACACATGTCTCAACTAAAAGATTTCACTCTTAATGAAAGGGTACTCCTCCCTAAACTTTTAAATGAGGCCCTCATTTTTAATCCAGTAGATCATTTTTCTCACAGTTTATTCAACATCTTATTAATTTATTTAAATTACAAATCTAATGGATATTTAATTGGTGAGCCATGTTGATTGTCATACTTGTCTCTAATCCTGATTAGCCATGGTTTATCAGTGTGAGTGTCAATGCATGAATATCAATTTTGAAATCAATTTGTGAAGGTAGTGAATTACATAAATATATGTAAATGGAAAAATAATTTGTAAGAACATAACTAAAATTTATTTAAAACAATAATAACTTAAAACATATAACCCAGTGATTTGAACTTGCAAAACTAAGCTTTATATCATTGAATAGCCACATCAAAGTTTATATGGCTATGCCAAATCATGGGGAAATGTACTTTCACTATGGGAAGTATGAATCTTGAGAAGGTTAATTGTTATACATTCAATATATTTGGTACTAGACATGCATGCCTAAATGTATGTAACATGTTGAAGAAAAAACATACATCTAACTTCTTTATGTCCACTCAATAAAAAGTAAAATAATACATTTCTTTATCGATTTGTAGGGCGTCAAATATGAAATTTATACTCTTAGGATAGCTTAAGAGAAATTCATGTGGTAGGTCATTGTGCATGAAATTCATCTAATTAAATAGATAACCCTTCCATTGTTGATCATCTTAAAAACCCTTTATCGTCCCATGTTCTTATGCATTCTTTTCCATGAAACCTTCTTCAACTTTTCAATTTAGTGGATGGCCTGATTAGGATCGTAGCATACATTGATGCCTTAAATTATGCTTTGCATAGGTATCATGATGTACAATAACATGGTCCTTAATATTTTTCCTAGGACTTTAATAAAAAAATCCTTTGAATAGTTAAACCAATTTCTAAAAAGTTTGACTTATTAACTTCAATAACTTTTGGATACCTTTGTTTAACGCTTTGACATCCTAACTTTTTCTTATGGAACTAGCATGAAAGCCTTAATAACCATTAAAAAATGGGAAGATGAAATGTTAATAGACTACAACCATATGTACTACTAGGATGTTTAGGTATTCATAATGTATGTAAATTGTCAACAACTCTTTGCATTGTTCACAATTATTAAGCTAACAAGTTCATTTGTGTCTTCTTACTTGAAACCTAAAATTATATGATGACACCATAGAGAAGTTCATTTCTAGAGATGATTGTTGTCATAAGAATACCAAAACCTTAGAAGACAAAATCCCACATGTAACCACTTATTAAAACATTAGTGGTTCTAAAAGATAGAGTTGTGGAAATGACTACCAAACATCCACATAAAACCCTAAAAGTAGAAAAATATAAGGACAATAGATAAGAAAATGTCATCCAACAAATTCCACTAAATTTCCTTTCTCCCTGCGATTGAAACAAATAGAGTAATCTATATCAAATTATAGGCTATGAAATGATTCTCATGTCACCTAATTATGAATCTATAAACATGATAAAACTTAAAATGGGGACTCTCATGTTAGTGAACCTAACTAGAAGTTGGGGATCTTCAAAATTCCAAATCCTATTCACTTTCACTAAACAACCAAATCCTCATCAATCAAATTAGTTCCTTAGGGGACTCAAACTTTAGAATAGTTGGTATGGTAAATTTGCATACAATACCCTAGAATCTTGGGACCCCCTCTTGCTGATATACATACAACCTTTGCCTTCAAACCTATTAGCATGAGACAAGCTATCTACTTCCATTGGACTACTCATTATCCCTTGCATCTTTGTTGCAATGCTTTCTCCCTTTATAATATAATTAACATGCCTATAATATTCCAAATTAGCAGTTCGACTAATTGGAATATTAATTTTTTCCTTTCCTAATGTTGGATAGAAATAAAGTGGGTAGGGGACCCACAAATAAAATTTGGCAAAAATAAAGCCACTTCCTAAAGTTACTAAGGAAAAATTGCGGCTCTAGCGGTGGGGTCGAGTTTTCCTTAGGTGGCAGCGTGGAGGGGGCACAAAGAAGGCAACGTATGAGTGGTTGGAGGAAGGCAGCACGTGAGGGCCTCAAGGAGAGGAAGCGCGGGCCAAGGTGGGGCCCAATGAATACGTTGAGCCTCAATGGAAAAAAAGAAGAAGGAAGGCCTCATTCCTCATTCATTCAACTAATTTCTTCTTGTCAATTTGACTGAGCACGCTTGAGCCGAAGAGCCAAGTCTGTAGTGTTGTTTAGCAAACGAGATCTTCAAGCGAAGATCTCAACCTCTGCCTTGGGGGACTTCCAGTTCCCGCTTATGAGAGGAGATCTACATTTTGTGAGGGAATTATCCATCAACAGCTACAGGGGATAGTGTAGTCCTTTCTGGATTGCGCAGAGGTGGAAGAGACTGTGTAGTGAACTGTGAAGTGTAGAGTGGTGTTGGTGCCGAAAGATTGGAGAGAAGAGAATTCTCATCAAGAGATTTGGAGGGGAGGCTAGCCACCTCCTACCAGGGATTTTTAAAACATTCAAGAGGCATTTACTAGCAGTTCCTTCTAGTGGTTCGATTTCCCCAGCAGTTCAGTGAGTCAAGCCCAAGAGGGCCAGTTTCTAGGGTTGAGCTTTCAACAAACCCTTTCCAGGTTTTTGTGGGATTTTTTTAGTAGAGTTCGGTGTCCAATTCCCAGAATTTTCTGAGGAAGGGAAGCAACCTATCTATTAGACAGAACTCAGGAAGAAGTAACATTTTTGAGCTAGGAAACACAAAGATAGAGCTATGCAGAGCCAGTTCTAGCAGGTGATTTAACTTGGGTTTGAGTTGTCCTTCAACCTGCCTTGAGTAGGCCCAGGTGCAAACCTTCTAGCACTCATTTGTACTCTTTCCAAGAAAATCAATAAAATGGCTCACTAGTTATTTTTTGCTCCAGTTTCCGTGTTTTGATGGTGTATTTTCTGCTGCTATAGTTTTTAGTCTATTGTGCTTTTTATTACTGTTTATTCCTGATTTGGGATATTACAGTGGTATCAGAGCTCATAGACTTGGCTCAGCCTATGGAGCATTCAGTCTATGACACCTGAAGACAAACAGAACATGACTTACTAGAGGCAGAGATACAGGAGCAGAGAAAGGAGGCTCGAAATCACTCCAGGTCAGGTTGACAACATTCTAGAGGTTATAGAGAGAGATATGGCGCACACAGATGATGTGAGGAATGAGGAGAAGGAGTTTTCCCACCTTCTTCTGAAATTGGTACAAGACCTCTACAAGAGGATTGAGGAGATGGGCTGAGACTCATTAATGGCTATACCCTACACTCCACCACATTCCACCATTCCCACGTTCTTAGATTCAGGGATAGGAGGATAGAAGGAGCAAGAGGAGATTCACTATGGAGAGTTCTTCGTGGAGTACCAATCCTATGGGCCAGAATTTGGAAGGGCCATTACCTTCAATGAGTTTTTCCAGCTAAATAATAACAACAAACCCAAAGGCTAGGCCAGAGGAGGAGGGTACATGCAGGGGAATGACTTGCAACATGTCGTAGGTAGGCTATTCCTTCCGACACTTGATGGGTCCTCAAAGAGCTTAGCTAAAGCATGGGTGGAGAAGTTGGACATCTATTTCCAGCTCAATCAGATGACAAAGATAGATGCCACCAAGTTGGCTACACTTCACCTGGAGGGAAAAGCCCATGATTGGTGGTTTCATGGGTTGAATACGTTGGGTCACGCAGGGGTGCAAGCAAACAGGGAGCCCGAAGATGTATATTTGGTATTTCTTGAGGCTGTCAGTGATGGTTTTGGATCTATCGGAACATAGGAGGATTTTTATGTTCATATATGGGTTGGTAGAGACAATGTGTGGGCTGGTGAGGTCAACTCGACCCACTATGCTCCAGGACATAGTTGGGAGGACACATGATCTTCAGGATGCATTGCCGAGGGGTAGGGCCCCTATGCCCAACAGACTAGCCTTACAGCAGAGTGGAAGGGATGCGAGAGCTCCACCCCCGAGAGGGAACTAGGGCCGAGGACCAATATATGATGTGACCATGAGAGATTTGAGGAGGAAGAGGCTTTGATTCACATGCCAGGAGCCATGGGCATCGGGTCACAGGTGTGCAGGAGGGAAGGCACACTACATCGAGGTATTCTGAGAGAGCGGGGTAGAAGAGGAGACACTCTTTGATATCGGAGATGACGACAACTCAACATCTCAAGGGGAAGGGCCTCCACCTCCATTCCCACCAGCAGCAGGAGGATCAACGTTTGTATCAATCAGAGGGGTCCTTTCATCTTTGCGGGGGATACCCAAATACTTGACGTTGAGGATCAGGGGAACATTTCAGTGATAGCGTGTCTCAGTGCTTGTGGACAATGGAGCCAGACAAAAATTCATAAATTCCCAGATGGTGCAGAGGAGGGGCATCCAGATAGATGGGTTTCAGGGATTTTTTGTGGTAGTCCTGAGATCTAGGACCATGCAGTGCATGCGTAATGTTCCAGCCTTGATAGTGACCATGGGGACCTACCTAGTGATAGATGATTTATTTGTGGTCGACATTCCAGACAACAACATAATATTGGGGGTCCAATGGCGTTTCACCATTGGTAGAGTTATTACAGACTGGTAGAAGTTGGAGATGGAGTTCATGGACAAGAACGGGAAACTAGTGATGCTTAGGGGTATGCATTCATAACCACCTCAGACAGTCTCTGCGCATAGGATGGAGGCAGATTTCAGATGGGGAGATATAGAGTGGGTAGTTGAGTTGAGGATTTCAGAGGTAGATGGTGTAGCTAAACCCCCTCATCCATATGCACAACCCATCCTCGACTGATACTCCATGGTTTTGGGGACATTCAACCAGGGCAACCACTTGACTGAAGATTTGAGCACACCATTGAGTTGGAGCCCGACATTTAGGCCCTGATATCTACTCCGTATAGGCACCCCAAGGCCTACTGGGATGATATCAAGAGGGCCATGCATGAGATTTTGGCCTTGGGGCATATTCGACTGAGTTCGAGCCCCTTTGCTTCATCAATTGTCCTGGTGAAGAAGAAGGACAATACACTGAGAATGTGTATCGATTATAGGGCCCTGAACAAGAATACAATGAAGAACCGCTACCCCATCTTGCGAATAGATGAGCTTATGGATGAGTTGAGGGGGGCCAAGTTATTTTCCAAGATAGATTTGAGATCAGGGTACCACCAGATTCAAGTGAGGGACAAAGATGTCTCCAAGAGAGTGTTCTGGTGCCATTATGGTCGCTTTGAGTTTTTGGTGATGCCCTTTGGGCTAACCAATGCTTCAGCCACATTCCAGTCTTGCATGAACCACATTTTTTGTGGCCAGATGAGGAAGTTTGTGCTAGTCTTCTTCAATGACATCCTGATATATAGCCGAACATGGTAGGAGCATTTTCAGCATGTGGAGGCAGTGCTGCATATTTTGGAGGGGCAGAAAATTTATGCCAAGTTGTCTAAGTGTGAGTTTGGACTGACATAGATGTTATAATTGGGACACATGATAGGATAGGACAGTTTACCAGTGCATGAGGAGAAGAGAAGGGCCATCTGAGATTGGCTAGAGCACAATAATGTCATCGAGCTGAGGGGATTTATGGGAATTTTAATTTATTATAGGAAGTTCGTGAAGGGATTCTCTTAGTTAGCTACGCCCCTCACTGATTTGACCAAGAAGGGATAATTCACTTGGACCTCCATAGTGAAAGAGCCTTTTGACTGCCTCAAGCATGTGATGAGTATCTTCCCAGTACTTGCACTCCTTGATTTCACCAAGCCATTTGTCTTGGAGTGTGATGCATCCGGGGTAGGAGTTGGGGCAACGTTGATGCAGGATGGACACCCCATTTCTTTCGAGATCTGGAAGCTCTTGCCTCATGAGAGGAATTACCCCATATATGAAAAATATATGTTGGCCATCATGCATGCACTGCCAAAGTTCAGACAGTATTTGGTGGGGAACTGGTTCAAGGTTAATATCGATCATAACATCCTTTGGGATTTCCTAGAGCAGAAGAATTTGCGAGAGAGACAACTGAAGTGGGCCAGTAAGATCTATGCCTACGAGTTTGACATTGATTATGTCAAAGGGAAGAATAATGTGGTGGTTGATTCCTTGTCGCTGAGGCCAACGTCCCTCTCCCTAACGAGTATAGACACAGATTGACAGGCACAGTTACTGGTGGAGTATTCGAAGGACCAGTTTACATGCGATGTGTTGGATGGACATGTGAAGGATGACTTTACCAAGTGATGGATGAGGCCATTTATTATCGGAACCAGATCTTTTGAAATCCAACTCTTGATTGCAGGAGAAGATCTTGCATGCATCTCATGACTCCCCACTATCAAGGCACCAGGGGTTCACCAAAACCTACAAGGCTATCAGAGAGAGATTCTCTTGGAAGGGCCTCATGGAGGATGTACTTTGACAAGTCCGGGAGTGCGTAGTCTACCAGAGGAACAAGGGGGAGTTGACCCATCCAACATGATTGTTACATCCGCTTCCCATTCTGGAGGGGAAGTGGGGGAGCATATTGATGGAATTTATCATGGGGTTGCCCATGGTGCAGGGAAAGAACTGTATCTTCATCGTGGTTGACAAATTGATGAATTATGCACATTTATTCATGATTTAATCTCGGTACATAGTCTCATAGGTGGTCGAGTTTTTCTTCAATGACATTTTCCGGTTGCATGGTCTTCCCAAGACCATAATCAGTGATCAACACAACAGGTTTATGGGAGGATTTTGGTAAGATTTGTCCCAACTAGTGGGCACAGATCTGACATTGAGCACAAGCTACCACCCATAGACCGATGGGCAGAAAAATATAATGAACAAGCGGCTATAAGGCTACTTGCGGAACTATGTCACAGGGAAGTAGAAGGCCGGACTGCGATGACTGCACTTGGGGGAGTACTGTTGCAACACCAATTTCGACATGTCTATTTGTATGTCCCCTTTCCAAGCTTTATATGGTTATGATGCACTGATGTTTTCTAATGTCGTGTTTGGAGCGAGTAAGGCCCCCAGGGCCAAAGATTGGATCAAAGAGAGTCAAGGCATCCTCAAGACTCTTAAGGACAACTTGAGGACAACGCAACACCAGTAAAAGATGTATGTAGACTGGGCTGCATAGAGAGGTAGTTCGAGGTATGGGACTTGGTGTACCTTCGACTTCAGCCATATAGGAATTCCACGCTAAAGCATAAGGGAGCCGAGAAGCTCAAGCCTCGCTTCTATGGTCCTTTTAGAGTTGTCCAACGAATTGGGGAGGTGGCATATGAAATGGATTTTCCACAGGGGAGCAGTATCCACAATATATTCCATGTATCATGCATGAAGAAGACTTTAGGACGACATGTATCAACATCTATTGAGCTGCCTGCTACAGATGATGAGGTGCATTTGGTGCTTTGGTATGAGGCCATCCTAAATACCAGAGAGAGGCACTTGAGGAGCAGGGTGGTGAAGGAGTATTTGATCAAATGGAGGATGTGACCACTTGGGATGGGGAAAAAATTATTTAGCATCCATATTGCAGTTGCTTAAGGACACGCAACATTATGGCGGGGAGGACTGTAATATTCCAAATTAGCAGTTCAATTAATTGGAATATTAATTTTGATTAATTTTTTCCTTTCCTAAATCTGGACAGAAATAAAGTGGGTAGGGGACACACAAATAAAATTTGGCCAAAATAATGCCACTTCCTAAAGTTACTAAGGAAAAAGTGTGGCTCTAGCGGTGGGGTCGAGTTTACCGTAGGTGGCAGCATGGAGGGGGCACGGAGAAGGCATCTTGTGAGTGGTTGGAGGAAGGCAACATGTGAGTGGCTCAAGGAGAGGCAACGCAGGCCAAGGTGGAGCCCAAGGAATGCATTGAGCCTCAATGGACAAAAGGAAGAATGAAGGCCACATTCCTTATTCATTCAACTAATTTCTTCTTGTCAATTTGACTGAGCATGCTTGATTTAGAGAGCCAAGTCTGCAGTGTTTTTTAGCACACGAGATCTTTAAGCAGAGATCTCAACCTCTGCCTCAAAGGACTTTGTATTCCTGCTCAGGATAGGAGTTCTACATTTTTTGAGGGAATTATCCATCAGCAGTTATAGGGGATAGTGTATACCTTTCTAGATTGCGCAGAGGTGGAAGAGACTACACATTGCAGAGTGGTGTTGGTGCCAGAAGATTACAGAGAAGAGAATTCTCATCAGGATATTTGGAGGGGAGGCTAGCCACCTCCTACTAGGGATTTTTGCAGCATTCTCGAGGCATTTCCCAATAGTTCCTTCCAGTGGTATGATTTCCCCAGCAGTTCAGTGAGTCAACCCTAAGAGGGCCAATTTCTGGGGTCAAGCTTTCAGAAAACCCTTTCCGGGTTTTTGTGGGTTTTTTGAGTAGAGTTCGGTGTCCAATTCCCAAAATTTTCTAAGCAAGGGAAGCATCCTATCTAGCAGAAGGAAGTTAGCCAACAACAACATTTCTGGGCTAGGCAGTGTAGAGACAGAGCCATGTAGAGCCACTTCCAGCAGAAGATTTAGGTTGGGTTTGATTTTTCCTTCAGCCTGCCTTGAGCAGGCCTAGGTGCAAACCTTCCAGCACCTCATTTGTACTCTTTCCAAGAAAATTAATAAAATGGTTCAACAGTTATTTTTGGCCCTAGTTTGTGTGTTTTTATGGTTTATTTTCTGCTATTGTAGTTTTTAGTCTATTGTGCTTTATATTATTGTTTATTCCCAATTTGGGATATTACAATGCCTCTTTGTTCCATATTAGCATTTACAAACTAGTCCCCTAGTATAACACCCACCTTGAATTTTTCATTTTTGAGCATTATTTTTTGCTTCTTGTTCTTTTTCCTTTAATTGTGATTTTCTATTGCAGCATACAATGATGGGATTTATATGCATAATGGAGGCATGTTTTCAAAAAATTTCTATGTTCTTTCATGAACATAACCATTCCCATTCAAATCAATAATAATAGTTAGAAAAAATCATTAAAATTTCATGTATCCCACCCCTTTCTTGTTTCGTTTCTTTGCTCAATGGGATTGAATTATTTTGTAGACGTGTGTTTGATTTACTTCACCTTTGATTTCATTATTTGTCACTTGAGATAGGAGCACATGGTTGTGTTACATTTTCATGACATTCTTAAAACCAAATGATGAAAATGAAAGTTTTGTAGTGAGAACAACAATGAAAAGTAACACACACATAAATCACATTATTTTAACTTGTATCCTAGACACTTGAACATTGTATTTAAAATAAAAAATATAAATTAATTACATATAATTAATAAAACATAACATGTACAAAGTATACATTGTCTCAAATATAAGTCCATGAGTTTGTAGAAGACTCATAAACTTTAATATCCTATGTTACTTCTACCTCTCTTTGATCCATCATATCCATGACATTAGTCAAGGAAAATTTTCTAGACAAAAATTTCCTCAATCTCCTCTTTAGTTTACCTATGGTCCTCCAAAAGTGTATTCATAAGTCAAATGTCTAATTCCTCCTACCTACACGAGTAGGTCATATAGGATCCTCCAAGTTAGGAGGAACCCATCCTCATCTGATTTCGCTTAACATGGTTGATATTTTATCAATCATAATAACCTCCCTTGTTTTGTTTGTTTGTAGGCACATAATCATTAGTCCTCTCGTGACTAGGAAACCTAAATTATTTGTATTGTAATAGCCTTGGTAGGTCCCAAACCTACATGAGTATTTAGTAGAGCCAATGTAGTCACATCACTATGTTATTTTTATCATCTATTCGTTCCCATACTTTTCTTGCACCTTGTAGGAGGGTCCTTTCCATCACTTTCTCATTATAGGTAGAGAAATGATGCTTTTATTTCTTATCCTAAGGGAACAAGCCTATGTTCTCTCATGTTGGCCCTCTGTCTCTAGGCCTATAAGAATAATCACATTCACTCTACTCTACCTATCTCACAACACTAGGTTGATCCTCATCCAAATCCACATGTCCCTCTACAAGGGGCAGTATAGGTAAATAATCAAAACACCTAGATACATACCAATGTCACATGATTAAAGTCACTTCCCACTATGAATGTTTTTGTTCCAATATTTTTGTAAAGAATATAACTAGCGTAGGTGGCCCTTTCATGCCTTATTCCCTTTGTGCATTTCCTTATGATTGGACAAAACTTAAAAGGAATATAAATAGTGTTTTAAATAAATTTTAAAACTCAAGTGTGATGGTAGAAATTTTTATTATTGAATTTATTGTGTCGTTTACTATGTTAATTGAAATTAGCACCAACCCTTTCATTTCGTAGTCCTCATAACCAACATGGCCTCCTAGTAAACCATTTCTTATTTTTCACAATCCAATCGTGTACTATGAGAATCCCACCCAATTCTAAAATCTACACCTATCACTTGGACCATATATCTCTCATATACTTTATTATAAGTGGGAGCTATCTCCCCCTTGAAGCCTAAATACACACTTGTTTAGGTCATGCAAATAGTCTTGACTTGAGAAACCTTTGCTAGGCCGCATCTCCTCAATGCCCAATTCTTTATGTATATCATGAGATCACACTGATATATTTACCAACCTTTATTTTCTTAACAATTGATTATCTCAATATAGAGTTTTTGACCCACCCCACTATACTGTCATTATCTTATAGGCATCCAAATATTTCTTTTTCATTATCGTATTGGGTTAGAAATAAATAAAATTCCAAAAAATTCATTTTTCCTCGAGATGACATCTCCTTATCATTATTAGGGGGGTATGTGATCCCATCATTGAGGCACATTTTAACTCCATGGCATGTTTTCACCATTTTCACCACTCATGGACACACCAAAACATTTTTGATACATTAAAATCACAAAAAATATAAGTAGACACAAATATAACTTTTGGAATTAATTTCACCCAATTTGATGGTAGATTCAACCCAAATTTTACATTCTCAACTTAAATCTAGGGTTTTGACTCATGGGGCCTACTTATGTGATGGAGTATTTGTACCAATTTAATTGTTGATGCATGTCCAACCCAATTATGCTCAAGTTTATTTCTCCTATTTCTCAGGTAATTTTGGGGGTATAATTGGTTTTCACACTTCCTTTTCACTTTTTAACCTATTAAATCGAATATTAAGTTTTTCATTTAAGTCTTATAGTTAATTCAAACTTTGAATTCTTAGCTAGTTTATGGTTTGATGTATGACTTACATGTGCATGACCTATGTGTATTATGTAGTAGCCTAGGGGGCATACATATGACACTATCCACTTCCATTTTAGTTGAAATTCCCTACCAATCTCTGTAATTTTGTGTTATTGATTGCATGCCATATTTACATTCAAATTTTAGTATGTGCTCCAGCATATGTTGTAGGTCATATCAATTGGGTGGTTCTCTATTCATGATTGCAACAAAAAATAATTTTACCACCTTGGTAATTTTCCCATCTTATCTTTCATTACCTTATGTTGACCATCCTTATCCATCCTGTGAATCCTTTCTTATGTCATTTTTATAGTTCCTTGTTAGGGGTTGTGATCATATACTCAAGTGTTTGTTGGTAAGAATTATTTATTGTTCTTACAAGCCTAAAATTTTGTTTACATTTTATTGGTATTATCTGGTAATGATTTAGGTTGAAATTTTAGCCCACGTTGACCTATTTCTCCTTTATAACAATGTTCACCCAATTTTCACCTTACATTTTGACTTAAATAATACAAGTGGGTGTTAAATTTGAAATACAAATCATTATTATTGTTAATATATAAGTTAGTATTAGGGTGCAATAGTGGGTGAATATTTTTTTTTTTTGTGTGAGAGTGGAATTGACAACCACATTGGGATCATACTTACATTTATGAGCTTCCCAACTACCTTTTAATTGTCTCAAAAGATATAAAAAATGATTGTTCATTTACTTTTTCAAACCAAGGATTCGTGTGATACTTGCAAATTATCATGAATTGTATGTACCAAAGAAATATGTTCATACCTTTTTCTAGTTGTGAAGTTGTAGCAGAGATAAATGACCACAAGACATGGGTTTTAAGGTGGATTTAATAAAGTCACTGATGCTAAGTACGACAAGTTAGCCAAAAGATAAATATAATTGTGAGCAAGGTAAACTAATCTAGTTGGTCCTAGAAGCAAGGTGTTGTGACCCCCAGTTAGATTAAAAGAAATAAAAACAGACTAATCCCATTTCAATCAGCCTAGTAGCAATAGACTAATTTGGTTTAGAATTTCCTTGAATAACACTAGCATAATTCACTAAAATGACATGAGTTATGAGAAATCATACCTTGGGAAAAATATATTATTATAAATAGGTATAAACTAGAAGGACGGATGGTATGATGGTCAAAAATGATCAAAAGGACAAATTGTGGGTGAAAAAAATATGGTAATTTGGGTGCTCATCATCTCCCTTCAACTTGAAGAGTTTGCATGTCCTCATGCGAAAAACTAGTCACTCAAAGTTATTATCAGAGTCTTAATGAAAATCATGCTAATGGAGGTTTCTAATGCTGAAATATCAATGCCCTCGAGAATTACCTGGATAGTATCCTCCATTTCCTTGATCTCCCTCCAATAATTAGCTTCTTCCTCCTCTTCTAGATTATAGTCAGATTGATATTTGAGTGAGGGGAGCCATATCATTAGATAGTGGAATATTAGGCCAAACCGTGTGTTTCCACGTTTCTTCATACATTGGACATACTTCTTGACCCACCATAGTGCCACTTGGAAATTCATGTAGTTGAATGAATTATTTATTTTCATGGCTTTTATAGCGTGTTCCCACCTCTCACAATAACCTTCCATAGCATCTTCGTTTAGGAACTCTATCCATTCCATGGAATAAGAAATAGCATCTAATTGACCGTTAGCCAAGCAATCAAAGTAATTAGCAGTATTGAACCATGCATAATGGGAACATATTTTGGTTTGTGAAATTCCACATGCACCTAAAGGTTGAAATCTTGATTTTGTTGAGGAACGAATTGGATGATATTCCATTTTACTTGATTGTATAAGAACAAATATGAAATACCTTAGTTGTATGTCTCCAAAGAAAGGAGATATCTTCCATTTGGGTTCTAAATTGAGGAGGATATTATGTTGATACAACTCACATAATAAGTTTTTTTCTTTGCTACTACTTTCATATTATACCTTAAAACAATCACATTTTGACATATTTGATGAGTTTTTCCTGTTGCTATTTACTTGTACTTAAACAATAAGTGGCTTTCATTCAATAATACTAAATAAATAGGGAAATGTGCCTTGCAAGAAATAATAGAATCTAGTAGAGAGTTCATTTTTTCCTTTTCTCTGTGAGGGTCCTTACATGGTCATGAAATTTGACAACTCTTTTTGTATCGTTCTACCACTAAAATTATAGACGTTCCTTTGAAATTATATTAAGGAAACTATTCCTTCCTCATATGACTCAACTAGACTCTTCCACTTAGAAAATTTGGCCCTCAACCAAAAATCACTCGCAGGGATTGGTTAGGTTACAAATTCCTTGATAGTAGGCTTAACCTTCTATGTTTTGATTTCTTCATTAGTGCATATGACTACCTGTTGAGTTTATTTATATGTCTCTACATTACTACAATTGGCCTTTTGGGGTGTTGTGAGCCCCAAATTGAATGCCTCTTGGCATAAATCCCACACTCTCTTTGATATTTTCAACCACTTGGACTATGTGCTTTAGGTGTTCCCTAGCGACTGTGATGACATATTTCGAAACTATCTCTTCAACCAATTATTGTGGAATAACATTTTTTGCGTGTACTTAGTCTTTATCTCCCACTTCCGTGGAACCAAATTTGTATTATTATGTTCCATCCACTATGTTTCCTTCTATTTCACCCTCTCTTAGTTGTAGTGTTGTAGCAGAGGCTTTTGATGTAGTGTCAAACTTTACTACTTCTTACCTGAGGTGGAATGGTTTTTGTGTGCAGTGAATGAGTGTGAGTGGATAGGTTGAGAAAGATATTAATGAGAGAGGTCATGTTAGATTAAACAATGTAGAAATTTGTTGAATAATGAAGATTTATCCACCGATATTATCCTGGTCACACACTAATTCGAATTCATGCATAACACATAACCTCTTCTACAATTGATCATCAATATGCGGAAATAGAAACAGTCACATGCGCACATAAACACAATATGTAATGGGGAAAGCTTATAGCTGAAAACCCCCAGCTATCTTGTATATTATAATAGAAGAGAACATGTAACAATACATAGCACAATACTCATCACAAGTACTCAGTACTATCTCCAAAAGTTACACACAAACTAGCTCAGTTTTGAACAAGTCACGGGTTCAAAACTCCTCCACTGTTTGCCTGCCTCTACTGCGCAATCCAAAAGAATTATGGATGAGATCCAAGTTCAAATCCCACTAGCTCCAACTGCGCAATTCTCATTGGCAATCTCCTCCAATGCTTGTGCAAATCTCATGCACAACTAATGTCACAACTAATAGTGCAATCTCACCTTTTCATCTACCTTCCACTGTCTCGGGAAGGTAATCTCTATGCATCATAGCCAACCCTACTGTTCTTTACTTGAATAATGAGTTAATATTTAGTGAATTAAATAATATTTAATTCACCCCACTCATCTCTAGTGTATTAGCCAGTTAAACTAAATACAACTAGTTCAACTAAGTTAACCTGAACACAACTCCACCAACTGTCTCATCAACTCCACCAAACTCCGCCACTTGAGTTCTAAATGAAGTCAACCATGTATGAGCTCACCAAACCCCTAGGAATAGTGTAATTCTTTTGTCAGATGCATGGGCCACACTCGTAGCTCCAACTGAAGTGCTGCAAGAGGATAAACTGAAGTTTATAGTCCAAATATTATTAAGGGTAAATAATATTTGACTTTTCTATTTTTAGCCTGGCAGTCTAAAAATAGACTCCACCCAAATGTCTAAAAATAGAGGTCCATCTATTTTTACCAACTCGACCAATCATCCAATAATAGCATACTGCAACTCCTAGACCATGCTCCATATGTCTAAAAATAGACATAGTCTAAAAATAGACTTTGCGCCAAAAATAGCCTGTGGGCCCACTTAGTGAAGGGGACTTCATTTCACTAAGCTCCATCATCTTGTTGCATTTTCAACACTCCCTCTCAACAAGATATGGATTATCTTCAACCCCTATCCTGCCTCTGTGGAATTCGAATTTGCTCCTGGTGAGCGCCTTCGTCAAGATGTCAGCATTCTGATCCTCCGTGGGAATATATGAAAGTAACATGATTCTCCGCTACACACAATCTCTGATATGATGGTACCTGATGTCGATGTGTTTGGATCTATCATGAAATACTGGATTAGCCGGAAGTTTAATGCAACTCTGGTTATCACAATAAATCACAGTAGGCTCCAAGTGCGACTTGAACAATCCGACGAGGATCTTCCTCATCCAAATAGCCTCACATGCAGCCAAGCTTGCTGCCATGTACTCGGCCTTTGCTGAACTGAGTGCCACGGATCTCTGCTTCCTGCTGTACCAGGAAACTGCTGTCGACCCGATACTGAAGATTCCTCCAGATGTGCTCTTTCGGTCCGTTGGGCTCCCTGCCCAATCTGCATCAGTGAAGCCGCAAAGCTTCACTCCATCCTCCTATCTGTACCACAGACCATATCCCGATGTGCCACTAATATAACGCAATACATGCTTGCCTGCCTTCCAGAAGAGCTTGGTAGGCTTAACCATAGCTTGCGAAAGTTGGTTAACAACATAGCATATATCGGGTCGTGTATTGACCAGATACATAAGCGATCCTACCAACTGTCGATAGACAGTGGCATCCACTACCTCCGCTGAGGTAGCATCCTCATTCCTCCAACCACCAGGAAGAGGAGTATCAACAGGCTTGCAGCCATGCATGTTGAACCTCTCCAGTATCTCCCGGGCATACTTACCCTGAGAAACAAACATTCCACCATTGCGCTGCCAAATTTCCAATCCCAGGAAATAATGAAGGAGGCCCAAGTCCTTCATCTCAAACTCTCTAGCAAGATCCTTCTTGCATGAAAGTATCAACAGCTCATCACCCGTCAAAATCAGATCATCTACATACAATACAATGATCAGAAACTTCCCCTCCACCACAATCTAGTACAGGTTAGGATCCGCCTCACTCTTGGAGAATCCAAGTCCGGTGAAATAACTGTCTATCCGTGTGTACCAAGCACGAGGTGCTTGCTTTAGCCCGTATAGTGCTTTCGAGTCTGGAACATGCGACCATCGTTAAAGATCTCGAAACCTTCGGCCGCTTCTATGTACACCTCCTCCCAATGACTCCCGTAAGGAACGCAGCCTTCATATCCATCTCGATGGATGTGCCATCCCATCTCGCAGCTGAGAGAGCTAGGACGTCCGTATGGAAGAATACTCCCGCACAGTAAGGTCTCCTCATAATCGATCCCCTCGATCTATGAGAAGCCACGAGCAACAAATATTGCCTTGTACTTCTCCACACTCCCGTCAGCCGCCTGCTTCACTTTGTAGATCCATCGCGAACCCACCACTGATTTCCCCTCCAGTTGTGGGACAATCTCCCATGCACTGTTTCTGATAATCGAATCATACTCTTCCACTATGGCATCTACCCATGCGGGGTCCTCCACAGCTTCCTCGAAAGAGGATGGCTCTGTCACGACACATTTTCTCACAAGAGCCATGTATCCAGTGTACCGGTCTGGTGACTGTCTCTGTCTGCGCTGTGCTGTAGGTGGTCCTACAACCTTCGTATCTCGAGCCGCCGCTTCTCAGCTTCTATAGTGCGCTTCCGCCCTCTGATGTTTGGCGCTGCATGAGTGGTTTCTTCCACTCCATGAACCTCCTCTCGTGGCTGATCCACATCTTGAGGCTCATCTTTAGGAACAAGTAGCTCCTCCTCTGCATGCAAGTGTAGCTCCCTCTCAAGCGACAACTTCATGGCTTTCTCCTCATGAAATTTGATATCCCGTCGCACGACAATCATCCGACTGTCTGGAAAATACACACGATAATTGTGGGGTGTTTATATGTACCCCATAAATATCCCAACCTCTACGGTCGACTCCAGCTTCTTCCTGGCATCCTTCGTCACATGAATGTAAACAGGTGAGCCAAAAATCTTCAAATGAGAAATGTCAGGTCTCTTACCAGAATAAGCCTCCTCCGGTGTACTCATGCCAAGAACCTTGTGAGGACAACGGTTCTGCACATACACTGCTGTATTGCATGCCTCAGCCCACAAGTGAAGGGGTAGGCCCCGATCATGCAACATCGCCCGTGCAGCACCCACGATCGTTCTGTTCTTCCGCTCAGCCACCCCGTTCTGCTGTGGGTTATGGGGTGCGATGAGTTCTCTCCGAATCCCTTCTGCGCTGCAGAACTCCTTGAATTCAGCCGAGATGAATTCACCACCGTTATCACTCCTTAGAGCAATCACCTTCTTCCCCGACTCCTTCTCGACCAGTGCTTTAAACTCACAGAACTTCGCGAATGTATCGCTCTTCTTCTGCATGAAGAAGATCCAGCACTTTAGAGAGAAATCATCAACAAAGATCACATAATACCTGTGCTTTGCTGTCGAAGCAACTGAGAAAGGACCACACACGTCTGTGTGAACTCTCTCAAGGATTGTCGTGGCACGACTATCCTTCTCGTGAAAGGTGGCTTTCACATACTTCCCTAAAGTACACCCCTTGCACTGATCTGACTGCGCAAGAGTGCCCTTAGGAAGCCCAGTAGAAATCTGCTGCAGTATCTTCAAAGCTCCATGGTGAAGGTGGCCCAATATCCTGTGCCACAGCTCGCCATCATCATCCCGGCTCACCACTTCTCCCGCCTTGCATGCCATTGCTGCGCAGCCATCTACTTGCAACTGATAAAGGTTCTTGACTCGAACCCCTATCTTCCGGGTCTCTCCAGTTGTCTTACTGTGCAGGAAATCCTTTCCTTCGCTGAAGACAACATCATACCCCTTGTCTTCCAACATCGCCATAGAGATCAGATTCTTCATCAATCCTGGAACATGCAATACTTCCTTCAATACGAAGGGTTTACCAGACTCCCTCTCAAAGGAAATGGTACCGATACCGGTCGCACTGTATCTACCATCATCGCCCATCTCGATGTGCACTCCAAGATCTTTTTCCTCCAGATCTAAAAACAGATCCCGATCTCCTGTCATGTGAAATGACGCACCACTGTCCAAGAACCATAATGATCCCATCACACTTGAGACCAAGCATGCGATCAGTGAAAATTCCAGTTCAAACTGGGAGGCCAATGCCTCTCCTGCTGCAGATCCAGCAGCCTTCTTATTTTTCTTCTTCTGCGGACAATTCGTGGCATAATGTCCATGCTGGTGACAGTGAAAACACTTTACCTTGGACATGTATTTATTCTTGCCTTTCACACCAGACTGAGAAGCTTTATTTACTCTTTCTCTCTTTGCTTTCGGGGCACCCAAAGCGCAATTCCTTTCATCGATGCTCTCGATGAAGATCCGTCCCCGCTGGTAGTCCTTATCTCCTCTTGCATGAGATCCGACCAAAGTCGCTCCCATCTCGGCAATCCTCCCACCATTGGACAGAGTCCCCGATAGAATGCCAAACCTTCGAAGACCAAGAAGAGCCGTGTCCACCGTCCTCATCATCGACAACACTCCCACACTTCCCACCATCTCTCGCATCGAGTGAACTTCGAGAGTGTACTGCGATACTGTCGCCTTCTCCATCTTAATGTTTCGAGTTTATCCAGCCAATCTCTTTGGTCGTCTTTGCTCTCGGAATAGATCTTTCCAACGCTTCACATCAAATATGGAGAGGTTTTCTTTTCCAATGCAAGCCGGATACAATGTGATCCTTCACGCCCTCCAACAGAATCCTTCGACATTTCACCATCTTCTTTTGCCAAGCTTCAACTTCAGCAGGATCAGTAGGCTTTTGGGCATCCATATCTACGAACTCCTTCAGCCCATTATCATCTAATACCGCCTCGATCCGATCTTTCCATGCAACATAATTCAAACTGCCCTTAAGGGCATACTCGAGTCGCAAACCGTTGAAAGACATTTTCAACTCCGACACCAAGAAAACAATCTGCTGCAAAATTCGAATTCCAAGCTCAAAAACTCAATTTCTTCTGGATCTGTGAGAACAAATTATTTCTAGCACAAAGATCGACTGTAAGGGCATTTATTGGATATATCACGTTTCAAGGAAAGGATGGATCCAGAGGCTACTCGGTCTGCCACGGCACTCGCTTCACCGAAATAAAATTGTAATCACCGTAATAGATCCCGATGATCAATTCGTCATACCATGTAGAAATTTGCTGGACATCAAGATTTATCCACCAAGATTATCCTGGTCACACACTAATTCGAATTCATGCATAACACATAACCTCTTCTACAATTGATCATCAATATGCGGAAATAGAAACAGTCGCATGCGCACATAAACACAATATGTAATGGGGAAAGCTTATAGCTGAAAACCCCCAGCTATCTTGTATATTATAATAGAAGAGAAAATGTAACAATACATAGCACAATACTCATCACAAGTACTCAGTACTATTTCTAGAAGTTACACACAAACTAGCTCAGTTTTGAACAAGTCACGGGTTCAAAAATCATCCACTGTTTGCCTGCCTCTAGTGCGCAATCCAAGTTGGTGTAATGAGAGATCCAAGTTCGAATCCCCTTGGCTTGATCTGCGCAATCCTCATTGGCAATCTCCTCCAATGCTTGTGCAAATCTCATGCACAACTAATGTCACAACTAATAGCAATCTCACCCTTTCATCTACCTCTTCCACTGGTCTTCACTGAACTGTCCATGCACTGCAGTCAACTGATGTGTTCTTTAGTTGAATAATGAGTTAATACTTAGTGAATTAAATAATATTTAATTCACCTCACTCATCTCTAGTGTATTATCTAGTTAAACTAAATACAACTAGTTCAACTAAGTTAACCCGAACACAACTCCACCAACTGTCTCATCAACTCCACCAAACTCCGCCACTTGAGTTCTAACTGAAGTCAACCATGCATGAGCTCACCAAACCCCTAGGAATAGTGTAATTCCTTTTTCAGATGCATGGGCCACATCTGTAGCTCCAACTGAAGTGCTGCAAGAGGATAAAATGAAGTTTATAGTCCAAATATTATTAAGGGTAAATAATATTTGACTTTTCTATTTTTAGCCTGGCAGTCTAAAAATAGACTCCGCCCAAATGTCTAAAAATAGAGGTCCATCTATTTTTATCAACTCGACCAATCATCCAAGAATATCATACTGCAACTCCTATACCATGCTCCATATGTCTAAAAATAGACATAGTCTAAAAATAGACTTTGCGCCAAAAATAGCCTGCGGGCCCACTTAGTGAAGGCGACTTCATTTCACTAAGCTCCATCTTCTTGTTGCATTTTCAATAAACAATACATGTCACTTTAATGAAATATTATTTTACATGGAAATTAACCTTAGCCACTTACCCATTTTTTTGCATGTACAATAATGGTTGTAGTGTGTTGATGCCTCAACCATGTTGCAGTGTGTTGGTGCCTCAACCAAATTGCAATGTATTTATGTTACATCAAGGTGTGAACAAAATTCATTTTTGTAGTAATAAGGAAAATTTGCAACAAAGCGCGAAGAGAGTGAAATGTTGTAGCCACAAAGAAGTGTTGTAGCAACACAAAGTCACACATGGATTTAACACCTGTTAGTGGCAAAGAGGCCAGGGGTGGATTTCAGACTCGCATTTGGGTTACCTAAAACAATGGCACATTATTTTTTTGATGCATTGGTGTTGAAGCCCTTAGATAAGTGTTTCAACATTGAGAGGTGTTGTAGGAAATATCACCTACTAGTGTTGCAACAAAATGCCTCCTTGGATTGCAGTTTCTTATACATTTGAAGTTTTTGTCCATTAAGTATTAATGGAGTTCTATCTTCATCAATGGTATGAATTTTTATGGTCCCATTTTAGTACAAAATATAAATTTCATAGTGGCGTAGCCATCTGGTACCAAATTTCCATTTGAAGTCCTTGAATTTTGAGTCAAACAACCAAGTCCAATCCCCAACGAAGAACTCTTTGTTCTTTATGAACTTGTCATGCTACCTGTTGATGAGCGAAATTTGTTTACTTCATTGCTGACACCCTCAAATATCACTAGGATCGTAAGATAATGGGACTAGGTCTGAGTTTTAATGCCAAAATAATGTTACAATTACTACAACAACTTGTTTCAATGAAACATAGAAAGCTACTTATAACATATTTCTACAGTAAACTAAAGAAAATTGTTTACAATGAAAAAATAAACAAAAGTTGAATCGTGTAAGAGATCATATAAATTTTTGAAAGGAAATAACTGAAATTAAAATGAACCAACAACAAACTAATCGGTCAATTTACAGGCATATTTACAAAAAAATCACACATTGTCATCCATAAGGCTACACAGGTATGTTTATAAAGTGTGATATCATTGAACTAATAATTTCATCTATTAATATTAGAGAAATATGCTCTCAAAAATATAAAATAAAAAGCAAAAACATTGGAGAAAATATGAAAATATATATTAGCTACCAAAATGTTTATTTTATTGATAAAATGAGAGTACAAGTTACTATTTCAACAATTTTTTGTAAAAAACAAGACCAAAAATCACTTTAAAATTCCTAAGATGTTACAAAATTCATACGTACACATCCATAATGACAAATAATAAAGAAAGATGAAATGTTAGGCCACACAGACTCTTTCGATAAGATTGGAAAATGATGTTTTATGTAAAAATTATACTAGTTAGCATTGCTATGAAAGAAATATCAAACTTTATAACAACACTAATTAAAGCAAGAAAAGAGCAACAACATTCAAGAAATAAAAAAAAAATAGATGAGCTCACGTCCTCCTTGTCACTTCTGAATGGATTTCTACTATCACCAAAACATGTAAGCTCTAGTACTATAGAATAAAGAGTCAAAAGAAAAATGAAAACTTTTATGCTTTATCCATTCATCTTCTCACTAGAATTTTCCATCCTCCCTTCCTTTCCTTTTGTTTATTTTTATACCTCCCTTAGTGTTGAGGCGGTAAATCCCCTCTGCAGACATAGGCGATCCCACTAGCCCTAGAGTGGGTCTAGCAACAATCGAAACATGCTACAATATCGACTCCTAGTTAAAAAAGACCAAGCTACGATAGATAGCCTACCTCAAGTCCTACGTTGTTGTTGTTGAAGAAGAAGCGTTGCTTCCCGTTCCTAGCTTGATAGATCACAATCCTTCCGCTCACTGCGTCCGGACACCTGTACACATGCAGAGAAGAAACGACAACATACAACATAATAATTCAAACATGTAACTATCAATCATTTGGAAAGGATTGAACTGAATTGCATTACACAGATAAGAAATACAACAATGGAACCAATAACGTAGTCGAGCATATATTAAAATGTGAAAGAAATATTACAACCGAGTTCCGACGTCATGTTCTTCCTTTGGCAGGGCTTCCAGCGGAGCGTGTCTCACAAAGCTCGTCAGGAATTTAGACAAGGTTTTCTCTCTTACAGGGTTCTCCTTAGCTTTTCTTTCAATAGTTTCTCAGCTATAGTTTTCTTCCCAAATGTTCAACTAGCTAGCAAATGGAGAGGGAAGGATTTTATAGAGGGAGAAGGAGAGCTTAGGCTCCCTATAATTATGGGGGAGAGTCCTATCTCTTAGGAAGGTTCCATGAGAGGTGGAAAACCACTTCCTAATCAGGGAGATCCGGAGGCAAACAATCCAACCTCATTTTGATGATCAGTTCTGAAGTTGTTAGAATCAAAATTCTGCCTTCTATTGTTAAAAAACATTCCTTAAAAGGCTTGGCGCGGACATAACACAGGGACAGAGTGCCAGCTGGCGCGCCCACTAGTGTGCATTTTCCCTATTAGCGCAAGTGATGAACTGACTACCTGCACCAATGCCAAAATATGGATTTTAATGGTTTTCCAGAGGAAATGTTCTTGATAATTCTTGTCCTTATGCAGAAGGATGCCATCAAGGTGTTTTCAGGACATTTTATTGTTCACAGGTCATGGGAATAGTCCTCCAATGTATGGGACGAGGGATTGTAGGGACGGTGACAAAATGCTGTGTAACAGATGCCCCCTAAAGCATGAGGTCCGAGAGAGAGGGAGGGGTGAAATTCTTTATGAGAACGCGCCCAACTGAAAACACTGCTGTCAAAAAACCTGCGAGTACAAATACAACTGATATTTCTAATACATGATATGTGGTATGGTTGCAACCATCCATAATAGAGTGTACAAAAACTGGGATCCAAGGTATGGATGCAGCCATCCAATAAATAAGGATCAACAAGTAGACTCAGGTATGGTCGCAGCCATCCAATCAAAAGAGTCATGTAATGAATCATAATAATCCACAAAGAACCCGCAGCCTGGATGTTTATCAGACAAAATCCAGGGTCTTGTGCTCCATCTCGACTCGAAAAGAGTACAAGTTCGAGCATGCAAATATGTGAGTTGAAGTCAAACATGCAAGACCATCATATGATTACCAGCCAATAATGAAAGTTGTTAACAGACGCGAGAGGAACCACCAATAATGACGATGGCTCTCAAGGTACAAGAGGCACAATCCACGAAATGTGATAAATGAGCTAGCATCAAACATCCGCAGAATCATCTGATCAAAGGTTAATAATGAAAACCTTGTGTCGAATGCGAATAACCTGCCATTGAGGCATGCAGGCTCCACGGTACCTGAAGGGAGTCTCTAGTTCAACTTCCTGGATAATGAGCTGAAGTCGACAGGAAGTGACCTTGATCGAAGGTGGGCCATAATGTTTCCCACATCATCGACACGAGACATAGGGACATAATGTTTTTGAATCAAGACAAACAGATAATCAGAGGGAGGTTGAAAACTGTAGAGGCCAACTTCTCTTGAACATATCGGCAGCATGACATTGGATTTGGCAGTATTTGACATCACTGGACCTGAGGTCATGGTGACGTGGCAAAGAGCAGATGAATGGTCAAAAGAGATTACCCAAACCCATGGAGGCAAGCAGATAACGAGATGAGATGTCCCCAACCCGACATGAATGCAGACAAGTGCCATGTTCAAGAGTGACATACTGCCGACACGACTATAATACTGGTTCCATTTTCCCCCACCATTTCTGGCAAGTACTCCAATTATTTTTGAAAACAAGCTTGAAGAGGATAGCATATGCTTGCAATATAAGTTTGTCCTTCGAACAAATCCAACCTAGTAACGAGCCCTAGGAAGGAGGAACTTGAGTAACGTCATTACGAAGGAGTCCGATGTCATCAGTTTTTAACGAGTCTGACAAGGGAAGAACTCGACGTCTTTTCATGTTTAGAGAGTTTGAAAATACAGCGGAAAAGAAAACTCCAGCAGTCCCATTTCGTAGATAGTCCCATAGATCCGAAAAGGTAGAAAACTATGTTTGAGAGAACCTCCTAGTCGCGATAGGCTAGGGTGTTCCTTTTTCATAAATAATCTATCCCAGCCCGAAAAAGGGTTAAACGTATATTGGGTAGATGTCGTTTCGTAGCCAATTTAATGAGCTCAAAACTACAAGAGACTCGACGATATTTTCAGTTTTAGAGAGTCAGAAAAGAGCTGAAAGGTGACTCCAGTAGTGACTTTTTTGTGTTTTTATTGAGTCTGAAAAAGTATAAAATACAGCTCGTGTCATCGTCCTAATCGCGTGAAAACCTGTCGCTGCACAAAAAGCAAGTGTAAAACCCATTTTTCGACAAAAATATAATAAAATATCGGAAAAACAAGTCCCAAAACCTAATTTTTATTTTGAAAAGTTATAAATATCACCAATAGTAAAAAATTATTTACTTTTCACCTTTTTACCTCTTTGCAGAGCAATAGTGAGCCATTTCCTTTGCGATCTTGAGGTGACGACTGAGAGCAATCCAGTGGACGAATCCGGATCCCGTGTTCTTCAGATAAGAGTCGCTTCCATTAGCCATCTTTTAAGCCATATTTCATAGCTTTTAACTGTCATTCGGTATCCCACACCAACTGACCATTTTTCACACAGGGGCCGTGCCAACCGTGCAACCTAATATTCCGTTTAAATTTAACAAAAATTGAGCCAATTAATTGTTGTTTTAAGTACCCAAGGGATCTTACAATGTTCTTATGTCCAAATTGATGTAGGTACAAAGAAAAAATGGTTATTGAATGGAAGGAAAGAGAGCACAGTGAGGAAGATGAGTTGGCAATGGGAAATGAGCAATGTATGAATGCTCTCCAAAATTTTGGTTTGAAAAAATTCTTCCTAACGCCATGTCTCTGGGCTCAGCTCGAACTAATGCAATATCTAATTAGTATCTAAGATGAGGACAAAGATAAGTTTAAACTTCGAGATCAAGTACTTGAGCTCGAAGTGTCAGATGTGTACTTCATCACTGGACTGTCACGCAGGGGTCTAGTTCCTATCTTGACTGGCACCAGGCCCTCAGGTGAAAACATGACAATGGTCATGGACAGGGTGTGCGCAGGGGCACACACAGGGTTAGGTAGCAAAAAGGTAGACATTCAAACTGTTCCTGATCTAGCACTCATAGCAGTGCTACATATTATTACACGGGTTGTGGGGTCGTAGGCACCACATGAGGCTACCAAGACACAGATCCTTCTTGCATCAGAGTGCATGAACCCAACAATGTTTGACTGGGCCACAGCCGTGACTATGAACATCAAACGAAAACTGACCAAATGTATAAAGACCAAACTGAAACAATTTGGATATGGGTCAATTTTGGTATTTTTCTTCTTGAAACGACTACCTATCTTCCAGGGCCAGGGGGCTATAGTCCCGGATCCACCATTGAGAGAGCCATGGATGGCTCGATGGGCAGCATTGATGCTCAGGGCAAGGGGCAGCTAGCAGATGTCATGGCCGCCCGAGTTCTTTGGATGGCTTTGACGACAGCTGATCGCCGTAGAGGACTGGCCCTATGCGGGCACTAATTTCACTGGAGACCCAGACCTTCCGCTCCCAGAAGGAGAGGACTGGAATGAGGAGTTGGGTAAGAATATTTTTAATTTTATGAGTTTTATGATTTTTTGGTATACATGCATGCTCTAACAGCTAATCCTATATATATGCAGATGTTGGGCCAGAGAGGCTCGCCGGAATGTCACCAGTGGCAAGGAGGACCCCTCTTGCTTATGACCCTCAAGGTGAGGGGGGTGAGGGGAATGAGCTTGTGCATAACCTAGAGGAGATTTCTTGCAGAGTTTAGGATTATGCTTGTCTAGCTGACGTTCCCTTAGCTTATCAGAGGCACACTGTAGGGGTGCCGAGTTGACTCCACCGCTTACTGAGGCGGTTGGTGTGGGCAGTGACATGCTACCACGAGCACCATGCCGATTAGTCGCCTTGGCTTTTTATATGCATATTTTTTGAGAGACATGTTGTCTCTAGATGTAACTGAAACAAACATGTATATTTTTGGTTTTATATGATGCACACGTTGCAAACACTCGACATATATATATACATCTATTTTCTACATGGATATTGCTTACAAATGATGATGTTTTTACAAATTGCGTAAATGTCTATCTAATACCATGTTGGCTACTGCATCTGTTAGTGTATTCATTCGTCTTGGTATATGCTGATATGTAATGTAGTCAAAATTTCTTTCAAGTAAACAAATACGTTGATACATTCTTAATATGCAAGGGTTTCTAACTGAATAATGACCATTGAGCTATAAAACCACAAGCTGTGAATCTACATGTACAAGTAACACGCGAATACCAAGGTTAACAGCCTCGTTTAATAATTCCAAAATGGCACTATATTTTGCGACATTATTTGTAACAGGTCCTAGACAAACACCTTGTAAATTAACCAACTCACCAGCAGGATTGTAAATTACCCAAGCTGCCGAGGACAGGTTCCTGGTACCGCGGGAGGCACCATCCGCGAAACCGACATAAGGAGTAATAGGCATATGCAAAACCAGGAAGACCCAATGAGCAGAAAAACGCTTACAAAGCACACCACACCACACATGCACAAAAATGAAAAAAATCACCTATGTATATATACTACGCAAGAATGATTCAAGCATAATATTTCTTCAGGTACAGCCCATTTCTGGGCTGCGCCAAAGGAAGACCTTCATAATCGATCAGCTCATAAGCCCCATTTTTCAATAATTGTTTAACGATATAGGGCCCATGCCACATAGGTTGGAATTTTCCTGCCCCAAGCTTGTCACGGGCTTGATCATACAAGAGGACGAGGTCCTCTTCGATAAAAAAGTGCAGAGAAACTATTTGATCGAAATGAGCTTTAACCTGCTTTTTCTGTGCCTCGATGACTAAAGCAGCCAAGTAGCGAGTTTCGTCCAATCTCTCGGGACATAGGAGACGTTCTTCCTTTGGGGAGGTATCGGGCAGTAATTCCACAGCCAATTTCAGTGAAGGGATATCACATTCAATCGAAAGAGTAGCTTCCATACCATACACCAACTAAAAAGGTGTGAATCTGGTCGCACTCTTCACTGACATTCGGTAGGCCCGGAGAGCTGAAAACAATTGGAGATGCCAACTTGATTTGTGTATACTAATTGTTCGTTGAAGCATCGTGACAAGCAACTTGTTCACGGCTTCAACCTGGCCATTTTCCTGAGGGTAGTATGGCGTCGAGTTGTTGTACGCAAGCCCAACTTAGATGTCAGCTCTGCCATCATATAGTCCCAAAAATGAGAGCCATGATCGGTGACGATGGCTTGAGGAACACCGAAATGCTTGATCACATGGTTGAAAATGAATTGTGCAGTTGTCTTACCATCTGCAACCAGTGTAGGCATCGCTTGGGCCCACTTGGTGAAATAATATATGGCAACGATGATATAAGCATGCCCCCCAGCTAAGTGAGGGTTACACGTCATAAAATAAATGCCCTATTTGGCAAAAGGGCCTACAGTAATGACAATATGTAATGGGAGAGGCGGTGCATGCATCTTGCGTTGGAAAATCTGGCACTCATGACACTTTCGTACTGCAACAATATAGTCTTTAAATATAGATGGCCAGAAATAGCCCACACGAAGGATCTTCTATGCGGTAGCATAACCAGACATGTGACCACCATAGGCGCCACTGTGACAGTCATTCATAACTTTCTCAGCCTCCTCTAAGGTCAAACACCAGCGAAGTATAGAATCGACTCCGACACGATATAGGGTATCTCCGACAATGCAATATGGTTGCGGCTGATGTCGAACACCTCATCGAGCATCCTTCGTTAACTCGGACTGGAAGGTAGATGTCTAGAGGTAAACAATGATATCACTATACCATGGATCGAGAGTGTTGATTAAGAAGAGAGTTTCGTCCGGGATATGATCCTCGGATTGAGACGGAACAGAGTCGGTATGGAGAGAACAAATGAGATGAGCAAAAACCAACGATTTCTTTGATTTGGCAGTAGTGAACTCCAAATAAAACTCTTGGAGGATGACAATCCACTTTGAGTACTTGCCCCCCACCAATTTTCGAGACAAAATGTAAGTCATGGGGTTGCAGTCGGAAATTACGGTTACCGTGCGTAACAGGATGTAATGGCGAAACCACTGAACGACCTGGAATTCTGCCAGTGCCAACTTCTTGATGTGTGCATAACGCGTTTCATTGTCAAGGAGGTTCCGAGATAGATAATAAACCACGTGTTCTTTACCGTCTTCATCATCCTGTACCAGAACCATGGAAATCGTACTGAATGCGACAACCAAATAGAGAGTAAAGTTGCGATGATAATTTGGAGGACGGATTAATGGAGCGTTGACAAGAAACGTCTTAAGGTTATCGAAATATTGCTAAGCAATCTCGTCCCAACAGAAAGGGACATCCTGTTTTAGAAGTCACATAAACCCTTTGGCTACCTCTGCATAGTTCAAAATAAAGCGACGTAAGAAATTCGCTTTCCCTTGAAGACTCTGAAGTTGATGCAACGAGGATGGGGAGGGGAGGTTAACAATAGCCTCGACCTTGAGAGGGTCAAGGATAATTCCATCCTTAGAGACGATGAATCCTAAAAGCCGACCAGAGTCAATGTAGAAGATGCACTTGTGAGGATTGAGCTTGATGTTGTAACATCTGCAGCGGAGAAAAATCTGGCGGAGATGTTCCGGATGGTCTTCACGTAGAGTTGAATGAGCCGGAAGGTCATCCAGGTATGGTTGAACAACATTACGTATGTCCTGAAAGGCATAATACATGGTATGCTGGAAGGTGTCCCTAGTGTTTTTTAAGCCAAAAGGGAGCTTCTTATAGGTGAATGTTCCCCACGGACAGATGAAAGCGGTCTTATGTTGATCAGATGGAAGGATATTGATTTGATTATAACCCAAAGAGCCGTCCATAAGGGAAAATATCTCACTCCCCACACAATCGTCAATGATCTGATCAATAAAGGGGGTGGGATAGTTGTCCTTAGGGAAAGCTCGATTGATACCTCGATAGTCAACACAGACTCGAATTGTGCCCTGCTTCTTATCCACAGGGACAATATTGGAAACCCACTCTGTCAGAGGGATCAGATATATGAAACCCACTTTAAGAAGTTTCTCAACTTCAGCTTTTATAGCAGCGGCTTTCCGAGGATGCACTGGACGCAGACGTTGACCCACAGGCTTCACACTGGGATAGGTGGGAATTTCGTGCACGACGATACTGGGATTGATTCCAGGCATCACTTCATAAGACCATGCGAAAACATCACGGAATTTGCAGAAGAGACTAGTGTACACTTGAATCTCATCGAGAGAACAAGTGACTCCCACATGGATGTTCTCGACGACCCCCGGTTTAACAGATATGTCGACAGGCATCATTTGGGTAATATTACTCAGATTTCCTTCCGAAAATACTTCATGAGTCAATATTGGCGTTTGGAGAGGCAGAGAGGGAACCTGAGATGCAAAACGCTTGAGACAATTATACATTGTCCCCAGGCCGGGCATGAACAAGGAACGATGATGTCCATCGCTCCACGGTAGATATTCGAAAGACATAGTCTCCATGATAGCTTCGTCAGATGGAAAAACTTCTCTCAAAGGATTGGGCGAATCTGCATCACCGAGCCAAGGGGATTGAGAATAAAAATCAAGAGCCATGCTCAAAGGAGCATTATCAGCAAGAGGAGGATCTGATGCGGAAACGATCTCGCAATAATTGATTTCAACCAGGGTCAAAGGAATCGATTCTCCAAAAGAGGCAACCTGTTCAGGAGAAGGGATGATCCATGGGTTGTCTGACCTAGAGATCATATTGACTTGAATGGTGTTCGGTGGTGGAATGGGAAAAATAACCATGAGAACGGGGTACTTGAAAAGACCAGGTCCTATACTATCGGGGGGATTAGGAATTTGATCCACGTATGGCACGTTATTTTCGGAGGATGAGGTAAAGAAAGACAACTGATCGACAGTAACAATCTTTCCCTCATGTGGAAACTTCAAAATTCAAAAGAGGGTGGACGGAATGCACAACATGGCGTGGGTCCAGCTGCGACCGAGTAGAAGATTGTAGTTGAGTTTGGCATCAACAACTTCCACTTCGACGTTGACTGTCTTACCTTGTAATGTAATCGGTAGACTCGCGAGAACACCCAAGGGTTTTGATTCCCTTTCATCGAATGCCTCAAGGGCATTGGGAGATGAAGTGAGGGCTGGAAAGCCAATGGCCTTCTAGCAGGAAAATGACATAACGCAAGTAGAGGCACCTTCGTCCACAACAGCTCTGTGAATATTGAGGTCGTTAATGCCGACTTGTATAACAAGCGCGATCTGGTGTGGAAGTCGGGGGACGAAATTCTCTAGATCGAAGGTGAGAAGGCTAGAATCGGTAGGATCAATTACGCCAATCGCAGATAACAAAGCTTTCCATTGAGACAGATAACTCTGAAGTACTTCCAAAGTGGACATCGCGGAAGGCGCCTATGCCAAATCCTCAACAATGCTGTAATGCTGAGCAGCACGGGCGTTCGGATTATAGGAAGATTTTCGGAGAACACCTTTGGAAGGTGGTCATACAATGGGTTCAGCACTGGGCCTTTTAATCTCAAGAGGACTAGAGGTAGGCGGGGGAGGAGGGCCATCAACGACTTCCTTCCCAGCTGCCTGGCGTGATCCGGTATAATCCTTCGACCGAGTGGCAATAGAAATAGGTGTAGCACCATTCATCATGAAAACCTGAGACCCAAACGGTGCAGATGGCGAAGGCTGCTTGAACATCTGGGTATGCTGAGATGGAAAAGGTTCCTTAAGAACTGCCGGAGTTCCCTTAGAGCCCTTAAGAATTTGACTAACCTCGGATCGTCTAGGACAATATTTGGTGTAGTGGGCTTCATCACAGATCAAGCAAGGGTACTTCGGTTTTCGCTGTGAACCATCATCAACATGTGGTTTGGACGATTCTGGTTTTGGGGCATCGGATTTGGCTTTGCCTTTGCCCTTCTTCTTCCCTTTGGAAGTCTTGTTCGTAGGATTGGCCTGAAAGGCGTTGACCTCCGCAGTCTTACCAGAATCTGGAGTAGTCTGAGGAGCAGAATTGTTGGAAGAATTCGATTTCTGCTTCCCACTGGAAGACTTGGGAGAAGTTTGAGAGACGAAACCAATAACACTGTCTACTGATGGAGTAGCTGGCGCTTTAGAGGTCCCTGGTCGTGGGGCATCAATCAAGATGTCGTATAACGTGTCGGACTAAGAGTACACTAAATCGAGGTACTGGGCATGAGAAATGGCTTGTTCCTCGGTTACACATGCCCCCATAGAAATGTCTTGTGCAATCTTGTTGACAAAGAAGGTAGTGAACCAGTGAGTTAGAAGCTGATCATGAATGTCAAACTTGGTCAGATGACGATGACATCCCCATTCGTGAATGTGATCTGAAATATGAGTGGCTTTGTCTTGTTTCAGAGATGTCAGGAGATACGTCCCAGCTTCGTAATGAACCGTTAACTAGAAATGTGTCAGGAATGCCATAGCTAGAGTATTAAAATCTTGAAAAATACCATGGGGCAGCTCTATATACCATTTAGCAGCAGCGCCAGTGAGAGTGCGTTGGAAAAGACGTAGACGAATCGAGTCATCTATCAAAGAATTCGAAGAACACCATAAGTGGTATGCCATGACATGTGCTTGGGGTCTTCTCCAAATTTTCCCTCAAACTTAGGACAATCACCAGGCACCTTCGTCGGAATCGGAGGCCAATATGGATTATGAAGAATCGGATCATTGGTCAATTTGGACACGTCCGTTAACTCCAACGTGGCGAGAAAAGGTAATTGAGGGTTAAAAGGCATACCAGGTCCCCGATAAGGACCTATATCTGTACTCTATCTTGGTTGAGCATAACTCTGCCCCCATTGGTTTTGTCTTGGAGGATTCTGACTATAGGGGGTATAAGCTGGATAATGAGGTTGATATGGCGGTTGATAACCAGGATACGGGGGTTGATAACCAGGGTACTGATTCTGTTTATATGTGGGCCCCGTTAGAGCAGTGTATGGAGTATAAGTATAGCCTGGCTGTTGAGGGTAATAACTAGAACCTTGAGGCAGGATGTAAACTGGTCGAGACTGACCTTGAAGGTAATAGCCACCTTAGGGTCGAACGAGCTGCTGGTAAGTGGGGCCCTGCTGAGTCGGATAAGTCGAGCGCACAGGTGGATTCGGCTGTGGCATAGAATAGATCGGCATCTGAGCAAGGTTAACAAACTGTGCAGGTTGTCCTGGTTGAACAGGTTGACCTGGCTGTGCAGGTTGCCCTGGTTGAATAGGTTGACTTGGCTGATGAGGGATACCAGGTGGAATCAGCTGAGCAGGTTGGCCTGATGGCGGGAGTGGGCGAGGTTGTGCCTGATAACCAGTTTGACCTATGACAGGACCATAAGATGGCCCTGGGTGTGCAACATTTTAACCAATTGGAAAATGAGGCTACTGAGGTTGCACCAAAGGTTGAGAAGGATGGGTTTGCCCCCCAGGACTGTATGGAGGTCCAAGTTGATACCCTGGTTTCCCTACCGGTCCTTGAGGTTGCCCTGGTTGGACCACAGGGTGAGGCTGTAGAGGTTGACCTTGAGGATTATAAGGCTGCCCTTGCGGACCGTAAAGTAATCCCTGCTGGACCGAAGGCTGTCCCTGTAAGGGTTGCCCTTGTGGGTCATATGCATACCCTGGCTGGGCTGAAGGTTGTCCCTGAAAGGGTTGTCCTTGTGGGCCAGAAGCATATCCTTGCTGAAACAAAGGTTTTCCCTGAAAGGTTTGCCCTTGTTGATTAGAAGGTTGCCCAGGCTGGGTAAACAAAAAACATTTAATATACTGATAAGCCTCATGAGTAGGAAAATGAAGGGGGTTGCCCTGCTCATCATATTGATATGGAAATACATAAATTGGGCCACCATCCGCTCCATAATGGGAAAAGTAAGGACGATTAAGATCCTAAGAGGACTGACCAACCTCAGAGATCGGTGGTTGTAAAGACATTTGGTACTCCTCAGGAGAAATGTTCTCGATAATGGCAGAAGCTATATAAACGTCTTCAGGGACTAACGAGGTCCTAGTTGACTGAGTAGTGACAACAGGCGTAGATGCATCCATGCAGAAAGTAGGTCTAATAGGTGCCGATGTCACAAAAGGAGATGTCGTGAGAGGTGTCAATGGCGACATCCCCCAACGAGGGAATGGTCGGATTCGTGGATGGAGTCGATATTCCCATAGAGGCAATAGCGACCATGACCTGACTTAAAGACCTATATCCAGTTGGGAGCGTTGGACCAGGTGAAGACATAACAGATGGTTCGAGGATGTCTTCAGGAAAAAGCTGGTGATCTTCACTAGAAGTAGGAATTCCCTCACTAGGAGTAGGACTGGATGAGTCCATATCTGACCCTGTCGTAAGATTTTCTAAAAGATGATGGGGACTAGGAGGTATGACAGCAGCCAAAAAGGGTGATCTCGATGTAAGAGGAGGGAAGTGTTCCCCTACCCCAAATCCAAACCAAGCGTTGGACAAGGGACAATTGAACTCAACTGGTCCTCCAAAGGGAAGTTCAGATATAACAGGTCCCCCATCGGGAAACTCAGATACAACGGGCTGTTGATACTCAATAGAGGACTGGGAGACCTCTGATGAATCGTCTGTATAAGGACTACCAGTAGACGAAACTAATGGTTCCGCCACTGTGACTATAGCAAAAAAGAGGAAGAGATAAAAAACAAAGATGCACGCGAAAACCAGGGCAAACAAAAACAGGCCCAAAAATCAATCTCTAAAAGGGCATGTGATCGTAGGTGATTAATTTTACCACATTGAAACTAGAAATTTTATTGTTTCATGTTTTAAGAGTATAGAAACAAGTAAAAGATGACTCTATCACTTTCAGTTTGGAAACAAGCGTGAAAGGACAAGCGCTTGATGATCTTTCCAAGTTTAAGGAGTCAGTAAAGATCAAAATGACTACTCTGGTAATCTAGGTAAATGGGTGTACCAGATATCCGTGAACTGCCACATACACCTTGGTAAAAATGAAAGAGAAATCAACCAAGGACTTGACATATGTGCAGGTAATCTCCCTGAATGCTGTGTCCGGTGTATCACAGGTAAAAGGTAGCAGACTCGGCTTCCTACAAATAAAGGATTTGAAACCTAATGGGGTCTCCCTTTATATACACGACGGTACGGAGAGCACAAGTCTGTACTAGCCTTGTCTGTAGCCAGATGGCGAGTGAAAACTGCTAGGCTTAAAGATGCGAGAACACATCTCTACCTTAGACTACTAGATGTTTCGTTAAGTTTCAATGCAGCCTTAGGTTAATTCAATAAATTTTAAAGTTGATCTTCAATTTACTTTTCAATTTCAAGGCCCTATCAAATTTTGGATCTCATAAAACCTCTAGATGCAAACTACATGACACAAAATATCATTTTTTTCAATAAAGAGCTATCTACGGGAGAGTTGAGAGCTTTCAAATGACAGCAAAATGAACACACAAAAACATCCACTACTGTTTCCAATGCAATCTAATGAAACTAGAAAATTTTTCTCTAAAGTTATGTAACACTAGTAATGCGAAAGAGCTTTCAATTTTCACTATGCCAATCGAAATGCAAATGATTTTATTTTTTGTATTTTTAAATATATTAGAGAAAATGCACTAAATGAAAGAAAAACTAATGAAAACATCAATTTGAGAAATGACAAAGAGAGAGTTGAAACAAAACAAGTTCACTCAATTCAAACACACACATTCAAGACTCAAACCAAGGAAGAATCTCGAAAGATACTCAAACAAACCGTGTAATCTAGGCTTGGAGCAACACAAAGCGAAACTGAACGAAAGGGAGGAAAATCACTCAATTAACGCAATGATTCAATGGAATCTAGCAAGATGAATGCAAAGAAGCAAAAATGAAGTTGATCGGGAAAGCAAAGACCCAAAACTGCCACAGGAGGCTCAGCACACTGAAGCACCTAGAAGCCCTAGGGCTAGAATGAAAAACTAATAGAAAAAGGCGAAAAACTGAAGGACAGGGGCTAAACACAGTAAAAAATGACTTCAAAGCACTCAAACAATCAGAAAAAATGAACCAGGACCAAAAGTCAAGCTTAGAAAGTCCAAGAACAGGAAAACCCTAATACCAAGCAGGGTTGGCGTGCCTGTTTGGCTGTAATCTGTGCCAAACAGGGGTTGGCGTAGGGGCCTAACTAGCAACTAGCGCCATTTGGCGCGACTGTGAGGAATATAATCGCGTCAATCCAGTTTACCCTAGAAAAAAGATGAAAATGAACACACAGAGGCTAGATCTGGTCTTCTGGGGGCTGAACAGGGCTTTAACACCAAGGAAGGTGAACCAGAAAAGCAAACTAATCAATCAAAAGCCAAAAAAAACAACCCAATGGAGGAAGGATTAACTCCCACTGATCCCCAGCGGAGTCGCCAAATTATTGAGGCGGTAAATCCCCTCTATAGACAGAGGCGATCCCACTAGCCCTAGAGTGGGTCTAGCAACAATCGAAACATACTATGATAGCTACTCCTAGTTACAAAAGATAGAGCTACAATAGATATCCTACCTCAAGTCCTACGCTGTTGTTGTCGAAGAAGAAGCGCTGCTTCCCATTCCTAGCTTGACAGATCACAATCCTTCTGCTCACTGCGTCCGGATAGTTATACACATGTAGAGAAGAAAGGACGGCTTACAATGTAATAATTCAAACATGTAACTATCAATTAGTTGTAAATGATTGAACTGAATTGCATTACACAGATAAGAAATACAACAGTGGAACCAATAACTTAGTTGAGCATATATTAAAATGTGAAAGAAAGATTACAACCGAGTTCTGACATCGCATTCTTCCTTTGGTAGGGCTTCCAGCGAAGCGTGTCTCACAAAGATCGTCGGGAATTTAGACAAGGCTTTCTTTCTTACGTGGTTCTCCTTAGCTCTTCTTTCAATAGTCACTCAGCTATAGTTTTCTTCCCAAATGTTCAACTAGCTAGCAAATGGAGAGGCCAGGATTTTATAGAGGGAGAAGGAGAGGTTAGGCTCCCTATATTATGGGGGAGAGTCCTATCTCTTAGGAAGGTTCCATGAGAGGTGGAAAACCACTTCCTAATCAGGGAGATCTGGAGGCAAACAACCGAACCTCATTTTGATGATCCGTTCTGAAGTTTTTAGAATCAAAATTCTGCCTTCTATTATTAAAAAAAATCGTTAAAAGGCTTGGCGTGGGCATAACACAGGGATAGAGCGTCAGCTGGCGCGCCCACTAGTGTGCATTTTCCCCATTGGCGCGAGGGATGAACTGGCTACCCGCGCCAATGCCAAAATATGGATTTTTAGGGTTTCTAGAGGAAATGTTATTGAGGAGAATTCTTGTCCTTATGCAGAAGGATGCCATCAAGGTGTTTTCAGGACATTTTACTATTCACAAGTCACGAGAATAGTCCTCCAATGTACGGGACGAGGGATTGCAAGGACGGTGACAAAATGTTGTGTAACACTTAGGTAGTTGGATGGAAAAACATTCTCTTAACTAATTTGTGTATTATGACAAATGTATTTTCTTTTAAATCGGGAGAATGAATTTAGGAGGGATCATTATTTTAATTAATTTAATTATATTAAGTACGTGGGGTCCCCAAGAATGTCCATAAATAATTTCTATTAACCTTGTAACTCCATAATAAAACATATATATATATATATATATATATATATATATATATATATATATATATATAGAAGCATGGGGTCTCATCTTGTTTCCCTCATCATCATAAAAAATATGTACCATGGTCAAAATAAAGTGTTGTCCCACAAATATTCCAATGCCAAAGTCTTAAATAACTACAAGTAAAATGAAGTAAAAACCACAATAATGCAAAAAAATCAAAACAACTCAGAGTCTCTACTTAGACTAGCCATGTAAGAGGGTCTTCTTTCTTTGTGTCTCTATAAGCATGTCGGTGAAGGATATTTCCCTCCTCCCTCTTCCTTAAACTGTAGGAATTTCAAAGTGATTATGAGATGAGGTGGCTTCACAAGGAGAATGTACAAGTGTAGCAAACATGTGAAGTTTTCTCAATACCAATTGTGCAGGGGATTCAGGGGAATGTTGAGCATGAAATAAGGCAGCATGAGATAAGGAAGATAGTACCTGAGGATGGATAGTCATGAGATGAATAGATTGATTGAAGATGATAGGTAAATGAGAAAACCTAGATGCAAGCCTAAGATGGTTGGCTTCCAAACCATCATTTTGTGTTAGATAATGCTAGGGCTCTTGAGGTTCTGGAAATTCCATTATACTCAGGTCAGGCAGAGGTATGTTCTGAGATGCATGTGGAGTAGGAGGAGAGGAAGGAAGGCCTTCAAGGTACAAGTTCATTGTTTGATTTAACTAGTTAAATTCCTTGGAATCTGTATCAAAATGATATAAAATATAATCCTCTTATTTATGTTCTCCCTTGATGACATATTAGCCATTTGTTTTTTCCTCTTCTATTTCCCCATGAACCTCTACTAACGAAGCTCATGTTGTATTCTAATCATAAGATTTATCATGCATCCATTAGCATCATTAACATAAACATATGATTAACAAGATGAAGGGATGCCTGAAGTCATATCTCACATGAGTGTGAAACTATTTTGCATAGACACACAAAGGGAAAAACATATTTATATGATATAGGAAAGGAATTTTTTGTGCATGAAACCAAGACAAGTGTGTTGAAAGTCATATGTGTTAGTACAAGAAATAAATATTGAAACTTCTTCCCATTTCTAACCAAATAAATATTATTGTGAATGTGAGGAAAAATAAGTAGCAAATGTATATCATAGAGAAGGATGATAAACACATTAAATACTTTTGGCTGAGTAGGGTCAAATAATATTCTAAGGCCCCTCTTTTTTTTATATGTTTGGTTATGTATGTCAGTGGGAGGAATAATTTATGTATGAGACTAGGTAAATATATTATCAAATATATAATCTGCATAGGCTATGACCTGAACTAAGCCTTTTCTTGTTCAGGTTGACCTAAAAAAATTACATAAACTTTACAAATTATCCATTGTGTTTTGAGTGTCATTTTATAAAGAATTCAAAGCATGCAACACTATTTTAGTGCGAGAGACCTAAAATGGTAAGTATAGGGTGAAATCGTGACTAGTTGGTAAAAGAGGTTCAAAGCTCAACTCCTTGACTTTTCATGGGTGGCCAATTAAGAGTGGGTTGAGTGCGTGAATGAGGCGGCAATGTAGTGACAAAAAAATTGTGTAATTTAAATTAAATAATGTCGTGAGAGGATATGTATTTACTTGGAAGAGTATAACAAAAATGAGTATATGAAAGGATGTAGCTAGCTATATAACGTACTAGGGTGTGCTTGCGCTTATGAAGTGAGAATGTGTGATAGGGGTTGCGCATCGCAAAGCATTTGGACTGATGAATAATGGACTAGGTATATTTAAAACAACATGCAAGGACCTTGATTATATGTTCAAACTTTGTAATACAAGATATGACTAAGAATTGGTATCCTTAGTTGCAGACGAAGGGAGAGAGAGTTTTTACATCTTGGGACTGTCTTTCCTTTTAAGCTTACATGTTTCAGAAACAATATAACAAAGCATGTCTAACCACAAAAACAAAATGGTATTCTATTATCATGTGTCTTTTCATCTTATATCACTAAAAATTCCATATTTCATTCTATGCTAAAAAACTTTATTACAAAATATTTAGCTTTTTTCAGCCAATAAAACTGTTCATCTCCTGTTACTTTCAGATTCACATGAAGCTCTTATCTTGTGCTCCTTTAAAACTTTCTGTTTCTCAACTTCCATACTTTTTCTCTCTGACTTTTATGAATAATTGATGGTACCTGCATTTGTCATTACACCATGGTCAAATGAGGAGAAATAAAACTTACTTTCTCCCCTTGTTATGCCTCTTTTTTAAAGCATGTCAATTGTCCAATTCTGTTCCCTATATATATGTTCAAAATTCACTCTCTGAAATGTCCTTACCATTGTTTGATGCGGACCATCCAATTTTTTAATATAGGAGGATTAAATTCATTACATCCCTTGACCCATTCTATGATTCCTTTAGCATCACTGAAAATATGAATGTGATCAATGCCTAGCCATTTGGTTGTAATAAAAAAACCCCGCAAGGCGATAATTTCAGCTCTTCTATTTATCCCTCTCCCACCTTCCCACCATAAATGATATAATTTTCCAGCCTCTAAATCATGGAAAATTTTAAGGATAGAAATTTATTTTAAAGTTTAGAAATATTGGCAAATACATACACACACACACACACACACACACACACACATATATATATAAAGAGGGAAACCGCTAACGAGAACCATACAATCATAGCTGCCACCCAAGATCACACTGCGCTGCTGCCAATGAAAACCCCCCTGGCTAGGTGTTGTCCTCCGCAAACAATCCACAGCTTGTTTAATAGGCTTGTGTCTGATGGGCATCCACGGGGTTTGAACCGGTGACCTTTACAAACGAGTGCCTTAACAGAACACTCAATCACCAACAAGTCGCCATCCCGTGGGTTGAAATATTGGCGAATATTACTAGTCCGTAATATGGAAATTGTAATAGGCTTAGTGATATTTTTGTAAAAATATTCATATTTATAATGATTTTGAATAGTATCTGTATTTTTTTGATGATTTACAAGGTAAAATATTCTTATACTATAAAATTTGGGCGAGTCATATTCTAAAAAATTGTAAATTCACGAATCCTTTTTTTTGAAAAAGCATGGAAAATTAGCCGACCTATGAATATTAGCCCCTAAAATTTCCCCTGCTCTAAATATATCACTGCTCCACATCCACATACTTTTGTTGCACATGCACCATCAAAGAACCCCACAGGAAATTATTTCCAAATATCCATAGATTTAAATATTCTATGGCCTTTACTTCCTTGTATCGGTCCTGTTTCATTGAATAAATCCATTGTCTTAATGATATCCGCATGCACCTCTGTTCCTTTCTGCTAAAAAATAATATCATTGTGTCTCCTCCATATAGTCCATAAAATATACAGTGGGAGTTCCTTGTACTTCCCATCTTTAATCCATGTTCTAATGCATAATGTAATCTTGTGGAAGAGAGTGTTACCTACAATTTTAAATGTCCCAACACCCCTTCCCAAATATACTTTGCATAAGGAAATTCCATGAAAAAGTGATTAATATCTTCCTCCCTCTTCCTACATAAAATGCAAATGCCCGGTCCATGGAAACCTCTCCTTCGGATATTTTTCCATGTCAGGATATGATCATGTATGGAAAGCTAATCGAAACATTTGATTTTATTCGGTAATTTTAATTTCCAAATGACCTGATGTTGGTGAGGTAAATCCCCTTTGCGGACAGAGGCGACCCCACTAGCCCTAGAGTGGTTCTAGCCATAAACGAGACACGCTATGAAATCAATTCCTAGTTAAGAATGGACAAAGACTTGGTAGATCACTTACTGTAGGTCCTGCGCTGTTATGTCATACAGGAGAATGGTTGCCTCTCTCTCTTGATTTGACAGATCACGATCCGCTCGTTCTCACACCTAGATACCTGCACATACACAAGAAACGAAGACGATACACAACATACTATTTCGCATTCATAACTATCAGTCAGTTGAAGAAGACTAAATCAAATGCAACAAATAAAAATAACATAGAGATGGAATCAATATCATAGTCGAGTATATTAATTTAAAGAAGGAAGAGTACAACCAGGCTTCGACGTTGCGATCTCCTCCAGCAGGGTTCTAGCGGAGCACGTCTCACAAAGCTCATCATGAATTTAGAATGGGGCTCTCTCTACGGGATCCTCCTTGGTTCAACCTTCTCCATAGCGATTACTCACTTATAATATCTCTTCTCCAAGTTCAACTTCTTGGCTATATGTTCAGCTAGCTATTGTAAAGGGAGAAGGTTTGTTTATATAGAGGGAGAAAGAGAGGTTAGGATTCCTATAATCATGGGGGGAGTCCTATCTTCCAAGAATGTTCCATCAACCATTTCCTAAAGGAAGAGATCCATGGCTTATCGATTTTAACAACTTGCAATCATTCATTCTTGAGGTGGTTAAAGGAAACTTCCACCTCCAATTTGTTAAAAAACATTCCAAAAAATGCTAGCGTAGGCACAACAAAGAGATAGAGTGCCAGTTGGCATGGGCTTTAGCGCAAATCTTCCCTATTGGCGCGAGGGGTGAATTTTATACCCGTGCCAATGCCAAAACATAGGTTTTTGAGTGCTTTCTGAGGAAATGTTCAACATGAGGAATCATGTCCTTATGCAGAAGGATGCAAAGAAGGTATTTGCAGAGTATGACACTGCTCACAAGTCACGGGAAAGGCCCTCCAATATGCGGGGCGAGGGATCGCAGGGACGGTGACAAAATGCTGTGTAACAGATGCCCCCTAAAGCATGATGTCCGAGAGAGAGGGAGGGGTGAAATGATTTATGAGAATGTGTTCGACCAAAACACTGTTGTCGGAAAACCTGCAAGTACGAATACAATTGATACATCTGATATATGACATTTGGCATGGGCGTAGCCATCCATAAATAGAGTACATAAACAATGAGACCCGAGGTATGGACACCGCCATCCAGCAGTAAGGATCCACAAATAGACTCAGGTATGGTCGCAGCCATACAATCAAAGAGTCATATAATAAGTCATAATAATCCACAAAGAACCCACAGCCTGGATTTCATTAGACAAAACCCAGGGTCTTGCGCTCCATCTCGACCCGAACATAGTACAAATTCGAGCATGCGAATATGTGAGATGAAGTTGAACATGCAAGAACATCGTCTGATTACCATCCAATGATGAAGGCTGTTAACAGACGCGAGAGAAGCCACCAATAATGACAATGGCTCTCAAGGTACGAAAGGTACAATCCACGGAATGTGAACAGTGATCTGACGTCGAACACCCGCAAAGTCAGTCGATCGAAGCCAATGATGTGGACCTTGTGTCGAATGCGAAGAACCTGCCATTGAGGCATGCAAGCTCCAAGGTACCTGAAGGGAGTCTCTATATCCACTTCCTAGATAATGAGCTAGAGTTGACAGGAGGTGACTTGTAGAAATTTGAATAACTTATATTTTATACACTGAGATTCTCCTGATCACACACTATTTTAACTTCATGCACAATACAGAATCTCTTCTACCATTGATCATTAATTGCGGAAATAAAAAACAATCGCATGCGCACATTAAAACCATAAACAATCACACATATGAACAAAGTATTTTATGGGAAAGCTTAAAGCTGAAAACCCCCAACTATCTGTATATTATATGTCATAGATATCATGTAACAATCATTATACAAAGCTCCTCACAAGCTCTCAGTATAATCTCCAATTGCTACACACTAATCAAGCCCGATCTAGCAAATCACATGCTCTAATCTCTGCCACCTGATAGCCTGCCTCTACTGCGCAATCACTGCTGAAGAATGGCTCTGCACCAAGTCGAATTGGTCCAGCCTTGCTCATGAAATCCTCATTGGCATCTCCAATCACTGGTTGTTGCAAATCATGCAACAGTATAGTCACAACTGATAGTCACACTGCTCTTTCACCTACCTCTTCACTGGTCTCCACTGAAATTGTCCATGCACCGTAGTTAACTGATGTATTCTTTAGTTGATTAATGAGTTAATAATTAGTGAATTAATTAATAATTAATTCACACCATTCTCACTAGTGTATCAATCAGTTAGACTAGATACACCCAGGCCTTAACTAAGTTCAACTCAGTTTAACCGAACACAACTCCATCAACTAATTAATAACTCCAATAAACTCCCCATACATGAGTTCTAAATCAAGTATCCATGAAATAGCTCCACTTAACCCTCAGAATAGCGTAATTACTTCGTAAAAATCCTCGTGCCACATTTGTACACTTAACTAAAGTGCTCCAAGAGAATAAGATAATGTTTAGAGTCCAAATATTATTAAGAGCTAATAATATTCGACATATCTATTTTTAGACTGGCAATCTAAAAATAGATTCCGCCCAATATGTCTAAAAATAGAAGTCCATCTATTTTTCCACCTTGACCAACCATCCACAAATAGCATCCTGCAACTCATAGAATATGATCGACATGTCTAAAAATAGACATAGTCTAAAAATAGACTTGCGCCAAAAATAGCCTACGGGCCCACTTAGTGAAGGCAACTTCTTTCCACTAAGCTCATCATCTTGTTGCAATCTCAACATGACCTTGATCGAAGGTGGGCCATAATTTTTCCTACATCATCGACATGAGATAGAGGAATATGATGTTTGTGAATCAAGACCAACAGAGAATCAGTGGGAGGTTGAAAACTGCAGAGGTAAACTTCTCTTGAAGATATTGGTGGCACGACACTAGACTTGGCAGTATTTGACATCAAGGGATCTGAGGTCATGGTGACATGGCAAGGGCAGATGAGCGGTCAAAAGAGATTACCCAAACCCATGGAGGCAAAAAAATAACAAGATGAGATGTTCCCAACCCGACACGAATGTAGACAAGTGCCATGTTCAAGAGTGACATACTGTCAACACGACTACAATTTTGGTTCCATTTTCCCCCACCATTTCTGGAAAGTACCCTAATTATTTTTGAAAACAAGCTTGAAGGGGATAACATGTGCTTGTGATGTAAGTTTTTCCTTCGAACAAATCCAACCTTGTACACTTAACGAGCCCTAGGAAGGAGGAACTCGAGTAACGTCATGAGGACAGGGTTCGATGTCATCAATTTTTAACGAGTCTGACAAAGGAAGAACTCGACATCTTTTCATGCTTAGAGAGTTTGAAAAGAAGGTGGAAAAGAAAACTCCAGCAGTCCCTTTTCCTAAATAGTCTCACAGATTCGAAAAGGTAGAAAATTGTGTTTGAGAGAACCTATTAGTAGAGATCAACTAAGGTATTCCTTTTTCATAAATAATCTATCCCAGCCCGAAAAATGGGTAAACATATACTGGGTAGATATCGTTTCACAACCATTTAACGAGTTCAAAACGAAAAGAGTCTCGGCAATCTTTTCAATTTTGAAGAGTCAGAAAAGAGATGAAAGATGACTCCTCCTGGAGGAACGAGTGGTATAAAGGGTAGCAACTAGTTCCGGTGATGGTGGAACTGCTCATAACATGATAAAAGTCAAGAGGTTGGCTAACGAGACCACTCATCGCAGTAGTTCCTCAGGAACGGGTGAAACAACCAAGTGAAGGCATATGATCGGCCAATCAGATAAGGACGATGGAATGAAAAAATCAAGGCTCATCTAGCAAAATAGGCTGATAAAATGGAAATCACAGAGGTAAAATTGGAATGGTTTCATTTTTACACAAGCTTGAAAATAAGAAACTCTGCTTGAAGTTGGTTTCATTTTTACACAAGCTTGAAACAAAGATAAACTATGCTTGAAATCGGTTTCATTTTTACACAAGCTTGAAATGGAAACAAACTGTGCTTGAAAAAGTAAGCATGCCCCCAGTATGGCGACTCAATTCGAGGTACATGCCCCCCAAGCTTTAGTCCATTGAAAGGCAGATGGAGTGAAGATTCAAAAAATGAGATCAATAGAAAGATTTGATTGGGATTTTACGAGATATGGCAAAGACTTGAATTGAAAAAGAACGTGTTTCATTTTTTTAATGAGGTTGACACATTAAAAGAACCATCCTCATGACATCTTGTTTCATTTTTTATGGAGCTTGACACAAGGAAATGAACTATGCTCCATAAGAGCTTGTTTCATTTTTTAAGGAGCTTGACACAAGAAAACAAACTGTGCTCCGATGACCTTTCATTACGACGAATAAGAGGTCATAGATTCCAAGAGGTTTGCATCTAATGGGAGAACAACATCTTGAAAATCAGGACCCAATGCCCCCAGCACACGATGCATAACGACATCATCACTGACGGCGGGCACAGGACAGGTAGCCACATAATTAACCTGTGGCAACGAAGATACAACTGGAGGATAAAGACCTGGAAGGGATGACGGTGGACCAGATGTCATGTCAGTACCAATGAATGAAAGCTGATCAATGGTCACGATCCGACCTTTGTGTGGGAAATAGATCACACAAAAGAGGGAGGAGACAACAACCCCCATGACATAAATATAGTCGCGCCCCAAGAGTAAATTGAAATCTAAGAGGCTTGGAACAACCATCATGTCTATATGGATGGTTTTCCTTCCCAAAGTAACTGGCAATTTGGGAAGGATCCCTAACGGTTGACTGGTTCCTCTGTTAAAATCCAACAAATTCTAGGTAACAGGCATAAGTGGTGGAGAACCAAAATCTTGCCAAGTAGTTGAAGACGGAATACTAAAAGATACGCATTCATCTATAAACGTGCTAGGTACGATCATATCGAAGACCTGTACTGTGATCTCAAAAGGCACATAAGAAGGAAAGCGGTATCCCGAAAATTGACTCCAATCGAAGGAAGCGACCAAACTACTTGGAGGGGGCACCATAGAAATGAGATGGTCTTTCCCTGGTGTTACCAGAGCAAGAGGAGCATCCTCCTGGACCTCAAACATGGGAGCATGAAGAGCAACTTCTTGAGTCACAGGGATGAGATAATATTTATCCAAATCCGAAGAATCTGAAGAAACAAGAGGGACATGGGGGCAATGAGATCCACTCTCGACGAAAAAGAATTGATGAACCATTGGCAGGATCAAGTCGACTGATTCCACGTCCAATAGTTGGTCGAGAACATATTCTTGAATTTGAATTTCCGGGAGAGCGGGATCGACCAAGGATGACTCTTGATCGATCGTGGAATCAACTAGTGGAGGACTCGAAGAAAGTTTCTGGTAACCAGCCAAAAGGCAGGGTGCAGAAAAATTAGTGTTGTCGAACAGTCTCTTGGCTTCATCCATGTACGAACAAAGGTGAATGGGATGACGCCCTTCACACAACTTACAGGGATTGGTAATCTTACCCTGTTTCTTACAGGTCTTATCAACACTAGTCAAAGATGTGTCACCAATATGACTTCCAGAAGCCAAAGGAAATGATGGACGGCCATGGGACCATGCTTCAAGTACCTTGGGAATGCTAGGGCAGTCTCGAAGAAGATGGTCATCTTTGCACAACATGCAAGGGAATTTGACTTTCCGTGGAAGCTTGGATGGTTCTGCAAGGGAATGTTTCTTAAGCGCAGTAGCTGCAGTATTAGCCTCTTGTTTAGCTGAATTCTTATTCTTCTTCTTAGCCACCTGGTTACTGGAATCCAGACTCTCACTAGGCGAAGTAGAAGAGGAGGACGAAGAAATAGGCGAAGAAGGGGAGAGGTCCACTTTAGAATCAACATGATTTTGTTCAGGTGGAGAAGATGGTCGAACAAAGGCCGGAGCACTCGGGACCACCGAGGTTGAAAATAACCACACAGGCAATCCAACAGTTAACCCAGGAAGGGACAATGTTGCCATATAAGGAGCACCAACATTCCCAAAAGCAGGAAAAGGACCAAGATTCCCTTCGGAAGGGATTCTTGGGTTAGTGAACTCCAGAAATGTTGCCATCAGAAAAAACTTTAAAACAACACCCTAAGGAAACTAACTTTAACCAAGAATATTTCGTGGGCAGTTAATTTTTAATACATTGAAACAAAACTCTATCTTTTCATATTTTAAGAGTCAAGAAACAGGAAAAAGGTGACTCTATCACTTTCAAGTTGAAACGAGCATGAAAGGACAAGTGCTCGATGATATTTTCAAATTTATGGAGTCAGTAAAGATCGGAAATGACTGTTCAGGTAGTCTAGGTAAAAGGGTGTACCAGGTTCCTATGAACTGCCATATACACCTTGGTAATAAAATGAAAGAAGAATTAACCAAGGACTTGACGTACGTGCATGTAGTCTCCTCGAATGTTGTGTTCGGTGTATCACGGTTACAAGGCAGCAAACTCGGCTTCCTACGGATAAAAGGATTGCAACCTATAGGGGTCTCCCTTTATATACTCGATGATATGGGGAGCACAAGTCCGTACTAGCGCTGTCTAAAGCCAGATGGCGAGCGACAACTGCTAGGTTTTAATACGTAGGAACACGTCTCTAACTTAGACCACTAAACATTTCGTTAAGTTTCAATGTTGCCTTAGGTTAATTGAATAAATTTTAAGTTGATCTTGTTTATATGTTTCAATTCCAAGGTCCTACCGAATGTTGGATCTCACAAATTCCTGAATGCAAGCTACATGCCATAAAATACCATTTCGTTCAATGAAGAGCTATCTACGAGAAGGTTAGGATTTTTCAAGAGATATCAAATAATGAGAACACACAGAAGCTTTCACTATAGAACCAAATGTGAAATAATGAGAACGAGAAATCTTTCCTAGAATGCTGAATGCTAGTTATGTGAAATATTTTTCAATTCCACAATGCAAACAAAGATGTAAGCACAAAATATATTTTTGATTTTTTCAATGTAATAGAGAAAACAGTGCACTAAATAACATGAAAAATGAATCTTCACACTAGTTCGAGAATTCCAATGCAAGAGTCAAAACAAAACAATTCAAACAACTCAAAAGCAAACAAGACAAAAACTCAAACCAATGTCACAATCCCTCAAATCAAGGAAAGATGTCGAAACAGACCCCTACAAGCAATGTGAGCTATGCTTGGAGTGAAAAGAAGCAAAACTGAATGAAAGAGGCAAGACTCACTCAAGACTCATTCCACCAAATGCAATCACTCAAAATGGATCTAGGGAGTTGAATGCAACCAAGCAAATAACGAAGGTGACCGCGAAACAAGAGACCCAAACTCCTACAGGAGGCTCAGCATGTCAAAGCACTAGAAATCCCTAAAGCCATGATGTTGAAAGAAATGGACAAGAAACCGAAGGAAGAAGGCTGATAACAATCACAAACAAACCCAAAGCATTCAAATCAAGTCAAGAAAACACCTAGAGACACCAGGATGGACCAAAAAATCCAAAACAGGGAAAACCCTAGCAGCTACAGGAATTGGCGCGACTGTCTGGCTGTAATCCGCACTAGACAGGGGATGGCATGGGTGATAAACTGGTAACACGTGCCAGTGGGCGTGACTGTCAGGCTGGAAACCGCACCAATCAAGCCAACCTTGGAAAGATGAAAATTTGGAAAAATAGAGGTCAAATCTGATCCTCTGGGGCTAAACATGGGCCTAAGACTTAGCAAAACAACCAGAAAAGGCAAGCTGAGCAAGAAAATAATAAGAATAAGATCTAATAGACGAAAGACAAACTCGCATTGATCCCCAATGGAGTCACCAATTTTTTGGTGAGGTAAATCCCCTCTGTGGACAGAGGCGATCCCACTAGCCCTAGATTGGGTCTAGCCACAAACGAGACATGCTATGACATCAATTCCTAGTTAAGAATGGACAAAGACTTGGTAGATCAATTACCGTAGGTCCTGCGCTATTGTGTCATCCGAGAGAATGACTGCCTCTCACTCTTGATTCGACATATCATGATCCGCTCATTCTCATGCCCGGATACCTGCACATACACAAGAAAAAAAAACGATACACAACATGCTATTTCGCATTCCTAATTATCAGTCAGTCAAAGAAGACTAAATCAAATGCGTCAAATAAACATAACACAGAGATGGAATCAATATCATAGTCGAGTATATTAATTTAAAGAAGGAAGAGTACAACTAGGTTTCGATGTTGCAATCTCCTCCAGAAGGGTTCCAACGGAGCACGTCTCACAAAGCTCGTTGGGAATTCAAATGGGGGCTCTCTCTACGGGATCCTCCTTGGTTCGACCTTCTCTATAGTGATTACTCAGCTATAATAGCTCTTCTCCAAGTTTAGCTTCTTGGCTATATGTTCATCTAGCTATTGTAAAGGGAGAAGGCTTGTTTATATAGAGGGAGAAGTATAGGTTAGGATTCCTATAATCATGGGGGGAGTCCTATATTCCAAGAATGTTCCATCAACCATTTCCTAAAGGAAGATATCCGTGGCTTATCGAGTTTAACCACTTGCAATGAGTCATTCCTAAGGTGGTTAAAGGAAACTTCCGCCTCCAATTTGTTAAAAAACAATCCAAAAAAGGCTGGCGGGGGCACAACAAAGAGACAGAGCACCAGCTGGCATGGGCTCTAGTGCAAATCTTCCCCATTGGCGCGAGGGGTGAACTGTCTACCCGTGCCAATGCCAAAACATAGGTTTTTGAGTGCTTTCTGAGGAAATGTTCAACATGAGGAATCATGTCCTTATGCAGAAGGATGCAAAGAAGGTATTTGCAGAGTATGACACTGCTCACAGGTCACAGGAAAGATCCTCCAATATGCGGGGCGAGGGATCACAAGGATGGTGACAAAATGTTGTGTAACACCTGACAGAGTTGAGTAAAATTTAGACCCCTATCCACTTTTAGTAAATCCACCTAAATGTCTTTACCACCTTCTTCCTTCCTAAGGGTGCCAACCCATATCATTTGGTCCTCATTATTATTTAGTGATATCCCTACATTTCTAAGGCATGTGATATAATTCTCCCACTCCCCACCAATTTCAAATGATAATCCCAAATCTTCTGTTGTGAGCCATGCTTGGTGATCCAAATTTTTATTTATGTGACATATAATATGCTTAATATGGAAGATATGTTTGCTATGTAAGAGATTGAGAATATGAAATGATAAGGAGTGTCTCCCACTCATTCATACAATGGCATCTAACCTATCTGGATCCGAGATCCGTCACCACAAACCAACAAACATGTCCCAATAGAAAGTGTAAAACCTAATACATACTTCTCTAAATGTAAGATATTTGAGTCTTCTTCCTGGCCCCGATGAGTATCCATGATGTGAATGATTGAATAAACATATATTTATCTTGGATTAAATACATGACCAAATTCCATCTCCTACTACAACCCTCCACATATTTTTTATTATGAGTGCCTTATTGAAATTACCTGGTTCAATGATTCCCCAACCTACACATTCAACCGATATTGCAATAATAGTCCATTGAACTAGATATATCTTACATGCTTTCTCTCTAATGTGTGCTCCTGACCATAAAAACCTTCCCATGATCGCTTGGATCCTTTTCATAATTTCCTTTGGTAAAAGAAAGAGATGCATCCAATAAATTGAAAATTTTTGTAAGACATATTTTAACATAAAAGGTCTCCCTCCTAGAGACATCCATTTATGTGTTCAACAATCTAGTTTATGGTTAAAATTTTCAATTAGCCAATCCCAGTCTCTAATTCTGTAGCCACTAGGTTTCAAAGTGAAGCCCAAGTAAGTAAAACCTTCAACAAATTGATTAGATTTCACCCTAAAAATATATTTAATTTCCTGTAACATTGTGTCAACCCCTCCTTTATGTACTAACTTCGACTTAGATTCATTTATGATCAAACCTGTTGCCTCCCCAAATGTCTTGATAATATTTTGGAAAATTGACCATTCTGCAATAGTGGTCTGTCCTCCAAATAAAATATCATCAACAAACATGAGGTGGCTTACCCAATGGTGTTTAGAAACTCTAACCCCCCCGAATAAAACCATTTTCCCGAGCGTCCTTCACTTTCCTACTCATCGAATCAATCACCAAAACAAATAGTAAGAGTGACAATACACAACCCTGTCTCAACCCCTGGTAGGTCGAAAATAACTTCGAAGGAATGCCATTAGTAGACCTTATACAAAAAAATTAGTAGACCTTATACAACCCATAATCCATCTATAGTTCTGTGAGAACATACCCATTTTAATCACAATCAGTAATAGGAATTCCCAATCAATGCAATCATAAGATTTGATCAAATATACCTTAAGGGGGTAGGATTTTTGTGCACTAGAATTAATAGAATGGATCATCTCTTAGGCTATTCCAATAGCATCTCCAATCTATCTCCCTTACATGATTCCAAATTGTTCCTGTGTGATAAAATTTGACAGGATCATCTTAAGCCTTCTTGCAATCAGTTTGGAGATAACTTTATATACTAAGTTATTCAATAACATGGGCCTATAATCAGCAAAGGTCTTCGGATCATTATTCTTTGGGATCAACACTATGAAAGTGGCATTAATGTCCACTTGTGAATTATCCCCTTTGTTTGATTTCCTCTACCACCTTCAACAAATCCGAAAGCATCAAATCCTTAAAGCATATGAACAATCTGACCCTCCATCCATCCGACCCAGGACTCTTATCCTGCGCACAATCCTTCAAGGTGGACAAAATTTCCTCACTGGTGATTATTTGCCCCAATTTATCATTTTCTTCCCGTGTCATCTTATTAGGAACCAGATCAATAAAAGCAACTTGATCTAAATATCTATGGTTTCTAGCTGAAAAGAGCCATTTAAAATGAGAAATGGCAGGCTGCATGTTCCATATTATCTTTTGTATTGAATAGATTCCCATCTGCATCCCTTATCTTCTTTTATCTTCTTTATATAATTTTGATACTTTCTAAAATTGAATGTGGAAGTATTTAGTGTTTCTATCTCCTGCCTCTATCCAAATAGCCCTACCTTTTTTTTTATATCCTCTTCGTGCCCTTTCAAAATTTCACTCCTTCAACCCTCGAATGACCCTCCAATGAGATAATTTTGTTTCGGTAATATGAGAAATAGAGAAGATCGTTAGCATCACTCAATTTCTACAATTTATTATCAATCTCAAATAATAGTTTCAACTCTTCCTTTTTCCTGAAATCGATCCATTTACGAGTCTCGACTTTGAGGATTTTAAGTAATGCATTGATACCATTGGGGATCTGGAAGAAGGCTGTAGAGGTTTATTCCATACTCTGTTCATCAATGTTTTTTAATTGGCCATTGACAACCACCGAGAGTTGAATTTGAAGGGGAGAGAGAGACTTCTTACAAACAAATTTTAAGAATATTAAAATATGATATGAAAAAACAAGTGGGATACAAGACATGTATCTATGGTTGAGGAGCCAATACGACTGAGGCTACTCATGCAATGCAAGTAACTATGATACGAGACAACAAAATAATTCAAGGGGAGAGAGAGACTTCTTACAAACAAATTTTAAGAATATTAAAATATGATATGAAAAAACAAGTGGGATACAAGACATGTATCTATGGTTGAGGAGCCAATGCGACTGAGGCTACTCATGCAATGCAAGTAACTATGAGACGAGACAACAAAATAATTCTTGAAATTGCACATAGGTGGGTGACCGACTTACAAGAGGTGGATGCCAGTAGGAGGTGGGAATCATATTGTATGACTGCATTTTTATGAAGTCAGTTTAGTTCTTCCCTTGTAAACCCTTTGACTGACTAGTCAATATAACCCGAGGCTGAGCATATATATTTGAGAAAAGAACACTGGGGTGACAAACCCACTGTAAAGATATGGATGTATGTGGGTACAATGCTTTGCATAGAAACAAGAGAACATAATGGATAGTAGTTCAAGCAACTTTTTGTCTTTGTTGTTAGCTACACAATAAGAGTTTAATGGATAGTAGTTCAAGCAACTTTTTTTCTTTGTTGTTAGCTACACAATAAGAGTTGTATCAGAGGGTATTAAGGGACAGACTCATGAAATGGCCATGTTGGTGGTATCAAATTCAAAGTGGAGTGCACTAGCCTCAGGTTTCATGGTAAGCCTATGATGTAGGGGTGATATCATAATCAAACTTGGGGTATCCCGTGAAAGCACGAAGGTAATATGAGACACTTGGTCTTTTTCTATGGAGACAATGAGGAGATAGATGGAATGGTCAAGGGAAGAAATGGTGGAGGGGATTAACTTTCTACACACATTTTCAACATACTAGAGAAATTCAATACTAGAAAAACAAAGCATATAAGTCAACAAGTGTAATACTTGCAAAACAAAACATATGATCAAGTGAACAAAAACTCTTTTCATATTTGTTACTAGTAGATTTATGTATTCTCAAGTTGGCTATTGAGTCGAGAGGCTCATTCTACAACCCAATGTAGAGGTCACGAGTAAATATGTCCATGTACAACTTGGAATTGACACATGCCCATCTTAAAATAAGAATAAATCATTAAAAGAAATTTCTACTATATTAAAAAAGAAAAAAGAAAAAGCAATGTATATTTAATTAGTTGTCCATATGACCTAATATAATTTTAGAAAAGTAATTAGAAGTAAAAAAAGGCATGTGAATAAGATGTTTAAACCTTATCAAATTCAAAAATTTAACATGTGATTTAAATAAACTATTTAAAGATTTTTGTTAATTAATTTAAAAATACAATTTAAACAATCAAACATTACACATTGTTTTTTGCACTCTAAAATAAGTTTTCCCTTGAAGTAATTTGATCACTCTATGCTCATGTCAAATCTGTGTTGGTAATTGAGCCAACAGCCTTATAGCTTATTCTACATCCCAGTGTGGAGGCTATGTGTAAGTATGCTCGTGCTCAACTTGGAGTTGACAAGTGTTCCTCTTAAAATAAAAATAAATCATTCTCTGAAGATAAAATAAATGTTAGTTATAATAAAAAAAAAGAAAAAAAAAGAAAAAAAAAAAGAAAAAGAAAAAAAGAAAAAAAGAAAAAGAAAAAGAAAAAGAAAAAAAGAAAAAAAGAAAAAAATATATATAGATATTATGCATATTTAATTAGTTTTCCATATGACCTAATTTAAATTCATGTAAAGTAATTAGAAGTAAAAAAAAACATGTGAATAAGATGTTTAAACTTTATACTTTTCAAAAAATTAACTTGTGATTTAAATAAAATATTTGAAGGTCTATATTAGGTAATTTAAAAATATAATTTAAATAATGAAAATTTACACGTCGTTTTTTACATTTTAAAATAAATTTGCATTAGAGAAATTTGATCCATCTCCACTCATATTAAATCTATACTTAAGATAAATTTACACTCGTCAATAATTTTAGTAAAAAATTAAGAAAATACCGAGTATGCAAATGAGCTATAAACTTCGATTTCTCCACAAAAACATAGGGGCAAAATAATAGGTCAATGGGCTCATCTGTCTACTTCAGTTGAGAGACCTGACGTGCTCCTTAGAATTCAGTGGAGTTAATTTTCTTTCATTTCTCATAAATTTCCAACTAAAGTCATATGATCTCATATCTTCCACATAAGAGTTACACCTTGTCGAGATTGCTAATGATGCTTAAACTCAAGCAATTGAATAATCAATGTTTAATTATGCATGTTTACATAATTGTGTTACTGTAATGACATGTGTCCCATAGTGTTACCATCAACAGATGGAGGCCATTGCAAAGTGCAAAGTAAAGTTGGTTGTCGTGTTTATTGACCAGTAATGATGAGGTGTGCGATTTGTGTGTCCTGCATTGCCAGTAATGTGCTTTGATGTCAAACCTCACACCCATGACCATTAAAAGATGTATAGTTTCATATAGTTTAAGTTGATCAACTATTTTCTCTAGCGAACCATGAGTCATATGGTCAACATGTAAGGCTATCGTTTGGGTTTATTGTCTTGGGCTATGGGATCATCACTATTAATACCATTGTGCACCCATGCCCTTAGGGCTATGGTATAATTTTTATAAATTGAGGTTTAATTAATATAGTCTCGTGATTGGAAAATAAGCACATATACCTACGATGATCTGGATGGTGAACCTTGCAGTTTCTCCATGCTTTTGGGTGCTATGATACCATTAAGAATGTGGAAATATTCAAAAACTGATAAATAAAATGATGCATTGACAATAATACTTTAGTCGTTGATCTCACAAACATATATGTACTGCCACAATAATTAAACTCTCAAATCATATATGCACTTACAAACACACGTTTAATGAAATATAACTTCGTGTAGTATCCACATGCCAATATAAGAACAATAACTCTGTGATCATGTCATTACTCCTTATTTCTCTGGGGACCTCCACTTGCTTAAGACTTTAGAACTTTAGGTTATTTTATGAGCATTATCTTTTGAAGTTTTTATTGGAGGAAGAATCACGGTAATAACGTAATGGTTTGCGCAACAATTTTGTATAATTGGCTCAACATCTGAGACTCCAAAGGGAGGGTTGTTTGCCCACCCCAAAACTTAGAATTTTTGGTATCATTAAGTAAAAACATAGTTTTGAGTAGTTAGAGAGGATAAGTATGTGTTATATAGAGTAGGAAGTATGTGATGTAAGAAGATGGGACAAAACATCAAATGTTTTTTTAAGTAGAAAAAGCAGAAAAATTCATGAGGAGATGCCAAGTTCAACAAGGTCGTTTTTCTGCAAACCAACTAGTAACCATTACACTTTCCAGCGTTGAAATTGATATGACTAATAAGAGTTTAATATTACAACATTTAAAGAATTAGTTGTTTCTATAAATCTTATTAGAAATGGTTTGGATATTAAAGGGGGGAATAGTATTGTACTCAATAACATCGATAAGCAGAATAAACGAAAACAATAAAAGAAAAAGAAACAAGAAAAAGTGAGCAAAGTTGAATGAAAAAATGAAAAAAAAATAAAAATAAAAAAAATTGAAAAAAAAACTAAAAGATAATATGTAGAGATAAGGTCAATGAAAAGAATATATCATCCTTTATTAATGTGGAGGAAGGGAAAGTTACTTTCAGTACTTGTACTTTTTTTCCATTTGAAGTACTCAGGTCATCATAGAAATGTACTTTGTGAATTTTTTTTCTAACAAGTGTGAGATTAGTGACTTGCCGAGAGTATTTAATAGAAAAGGTAACCTGAGAAAGGAATGATTCCGTTGGATCATCTATGATTTCCTTTTTAGGTGGGAAGTTAATAGGATTTTCCCCTTACTTATCATTGCTTTCATTAGAAATATTGTTTTGAGAATTTCAAGGATACTTATATTACGAGGCCAGGACATCTTTGAATCATGTAAAAGATTAAAAAAAAAAACACTTTTTTCTTATCATGAGAACATTGGAAAGTTACTTGTAAGACTTTAGGATCACCCAAACTTCCAATGTACAATAGTATAGTTTCAAGTATTTTTCTTTTTTTCTCCTCCTTAGGTCTCTCTTCATTATTAGACACATCACTGGGAGAAAAATAATTTTCAAGAGGAGAAAGCCCCTTTGAGCACTTCTCGTCTTTCAGTGAAATAATCTCCTTCTTACCAAAGGGTTCTCCTTGGATGAATGAGAAAATGTTCTCATCATCCGAGAAAAAATGCCATTTTTCTTCATTGTTTGGCAAATGAGAATGATATAGTGATTGTAGAATGAAATCAAGCATCTCAAACATAAGTTTCCTTTGAGGACATGCATAATACACATCCAAACGATTTGATAAGGCATTTGATTCCCTATTAGTATGAGTGATATTAAAATAAAGCAATTCGGTTTTTTTTAACATGAAGTTTGAGTATATCTCTTGATTAAAAGTTGTTAGAAGGAGAATAGACCCTTTTGATCAAGTTAACAATAAGTTGAGAATTACCAAAAGTGGTCAAATTTTTATAACCCAATTTGAGGTCTTGCTTGATTCCTAAAAGTGAATATTTGAACTCGATAATGTTATTGGTACATTTGAATTCGAGTCTAAAGGAAAAATAGTGCATCTAGCCAAGATGTGATTACAACATGACACCATCCTAATTTCCTTCATTTGAGAATGCACCATTGAGAAAATTAATAGGAGTAGTTATTTTCTCTTCAAGAGATTTCTTCAAGTGTTATTATTTCTCAAGGATAGTGGCCATATCAAGTAATGTAGCATCAACCTTGATGGTGGCCATCTGATTTAAAATATCAATCCAAGAAGCAATCAAAGAGGAAGAGGTGGAGGAATTTACATTAAAAGGTGAGGAGGTGGCATTTGAGGTTCTTTGGTTATCATACTCCCTAGAGTGTTTATTCCAGGAATTTCGAGCTTTGAACATGCTCCTTGTTTCAGCCATCATGATTTCATTTCATCTTCCCAATTTAAGATTCCAACCGTGGGATCAGTTCCTCTCCCAAACTTTATTTCCTGCTGACTTTTTTTAACCTTGTAGATCTTCTCCTCATGGTATTCTTCACATAAGTTACAACATGGCCATGAAAGAAGGATGTTCAAATGATATGCGAGAGAAGGGTTTCTACTAAGGACTGAAGTAGAATCTTCAACATGTGGTTGTGTCTCAACTTTCTTCTCAAAAGAAATAAATTTATTATTCACGCCTTGCATGAGTTTAAGAACATAAGATAGGTAAGATTGACTTATTGAATCTTCAAGTGGAATACCAGTGTGACGTAATTGCTCTTCATATTCTGAGAAAAACTGTAAGGAAAACCCTACGTTATATGCACTTTTCTCTTCTAACCTATGACGATAGGTAGGAGAAAAGGTATTTTAATAATGCATCATGGTCACTTTATTTTGTCGCATGATGATTTATGGGATTTTATTATATAGTTTAGTGAAATGAAGATTAAAATATTTAATAGTTTCACCTCTAATATAGGCAACATTATTATATTCACAAAGGAGATCCACAAGGCTTTGAGGTTGGCCATAAGTGGAATTAAACCAATAGTAGAGCTTGGTTTAGGTAGAGAAGGATTTGTGCAGAAGTTCAAAAAATCTAATGTTCTTTTCCTTCCAAGGAATTCACAAACAAACATATGCATGTATCATTATCATTGGCATCAATGTTGTGGAGTGCATTAGAAAATGAAATTAAGTGTTCATTAGCCATGATGGTGCCATCAGATGAGAACTTAGGGAGGTTACCTTTAAATTTAGGATAAGGGGTATTTTTCTATGCTAGATTTAGGGGAGAAGCCACATTCCATGGAGTCGCATTCATGTCCACCTTGAATTGAAACAACTCATACTTCCTAATTACTTTAGCGGGGTTTTTGTAGATTGAATTGGATTAAATGATGAATAAAGGTTGCTAATTTGAGGAGGATGAGGTAGACTGAGATGAAGCTTATGTTCCCGGCATGACTCTTTGAGATGGAGAAGTAGTCATAGAGGAAAAAACAAAGGCTCATGATAAAATTGAAGGTGAGCCTGAGCAACACGAATTTCCTTCCACCTTTTAACTGCATTCAATGGTTTATATTCAGGGCTCAATCCAATAATCCTTCTAGAAGCATGAGGCTCATTGGTCATAAGTCAACTACCTTCAATTTGCATGATCTCTGAGACGCTTCTCAATGGATTCTCTTGTTTCTTGCAATTCGATATCCATGAAAACCCAAGCTTGTTCTAATTCAATAAGAGTATGGGATTTGTCAAGAATGAAATTGATTAATGAATGTGAAATATTCCTTTAATCATTCAATTTATTTGGAAGATAAGGTTGAATTGGAGATTGAATGGTCAAGTAGAAAGAAAGATTGATAGAACCAGGGATCAATTATTTGTTCCCAGTATTGTCGAAAAAAGTATATTGATGAGTGAAGTTTTTATACTTCGCTTTCGACACCCTCGAATATCACTAGGTTGGTGAGATAATGGGATTAGGACAAGGGTTTAATTCCCAAAACTATGAGACAATTAATATAACTGCTTGTTTCAATGAAACAAAGAAAACTAGTTATAACATATTTTTACATTAAACTTAAAGAAAATAATTTACAAAAAAAAAAAACAAAAAACAAAAAAAAAACCATGTAAGGGACCATATACATTGTTGAAAGGAAATAAGCGAAATTAAAATGAACCAAGAGAAAAATAATGGTTCAATTTAGAGGCATATTTAAAAAAAAAAAATCATACTTTGTCAGCCATTAAACTGCACAAGGATGTTTATGAAGACTTATATGAGTTTAATAATAATTTTATCTATTAATATCAAATAAATTTTCTCTCAAAAATTAAAAATATAAATAAAAAAACATTGGAGAAAATATGTGAAAATATATCAGCTGCCAAAATGTTTTTTTTTTTATTGATAAAATGAGAGTACAATGTATTGTTTCAGCCAATTTTTGCGAAACTTAGGACCAAAAATCACTTAAAAGTGTATAAGATGTAACAAAAATCAATAAATATGCATCCATAATGACAAATAATCAAGCAATATGAAATGTTGGGCCACATAGATTCTTTCAATAAGATTGGACAACAATGTTTTCTACAAAAACTATACTAGTTTTTTTTTTGTATGAGGAAAAAAAAACGTAACTTTATTTATGCATAATAAAAAAATTTCATTTTGTATATACACTATAGAAAAGTGTGTTTCCAAGGATCTGCCTAGGTCCTCAGTGGCTCCAATAAATACATCACAAGATTTAAACAGTTTTGACCATTATATGAGATAAAAAATTATACAAAAAACATACATGTCTAATATAGACAAAATTTGTGTCAATTGTTCGAAAGAGATAGTAAAAATATGTAAACAACCCATAAGGCTCCAACCAATAAAAAAACATGGCACAAAAACGGAAAACTGCGTCTAATGAGAGAGCAAAAAATCTGCAAGAGAAAAACAAAAATGATCATGAAATTAATGTTGTGTGATCTGATCATCCATAAATGGTATGTGATAATAATTGTAATGATCTCTATTCAAGATTTCTTCAATGTACCAAAGACCTCGATTGGAAATTGTAAGTCTTCCTTAGAAATCATGTATGTCGCTTGGTTCCTATCCCTATTAATACGAGTGTGTGTGAGATGTGATAAGGAATACTTTATCCTTTGAAAATCCTCCAAAATATGAATAAGATGAATTTTATGGCATTGTTGAATCTTGCTAGCCCAATTTATAACTAGTAAGGAATCACAAAAAACTTGCACTTGATCACATATGTTTTCTTTGGCAAAATAAATCGGAGAGCGACAAGCTAAAAGTTCAACCAGATTGTTTGTATCATTCCTAATCCCATTCTAACATTGAAACAATGTTGATTAGAAATATGTAAAATAAATACACCACAATAGATATGATACATTCCTTGTTCTACCCCATCAAAGAAACCCCATGGTCAAGATTTTCCCGGCTCTTCAAGGGACACAATTATTTCATGCAATGAAATTTTTTTTTATGAAAGAAGATCCAAAATATCCAACACTTCAGCTGCCACCCTATTAGGGCTGGAAGTTTTGTTTTAAAAAAATTATTTGTTGCGAGCCAACCAAACCCCCCAACAAATAAGGGGTAGGGCTCTGAAGGATATGTTATTCCAATTCTATGACCAATATCTCCATTGTTCCTCAAAATATGGGTCATGCCAAACACATCAATGACCATAAATTGAATGACATCGAGCCCATATCTTGCAGTATAAAGGGAAACCAGTGAAGAGCTGTTCAATAGACTTACCGTTGAATTTACATAATGGACACCACCTAGACCCAATTTTGTGCCTCTTCTGTAAAATGTCCCAAGTTGGAATCTTATTTTTCCAAATACACCACATAAATATACATTTTTTTGTTTGAATCTTAATCTTCCAATCCCCTTTCCACCACCACTTATCTGCACCATTCTCTAATTCCACGTTCAAATGAAGGTAACCCAATGTTGGGGGTATAAATTCCATCTGGAGCATGTGCCCAGACTAGTTCATCCTCTTCCCTTGAAATGTGAATATGATTGTTCTCCAGTGCCTCCATGTAAACCCACCATCTATCTCTAAACTCCTGCCTAATATGCATATCATCGACCACTAACCAACATTTCTGCCAGATAGTTGTAATGTCATGATTTACAATGTGAGCCAAATTAGAGAAACCACTATCTCAGAGCATATCCACCAGGGCATGAGGAAGGTGGTGACTTAGACCACTACCAAGACAAGGATCTTGCCCCAACCTCACTCATATTCTATTCATGACCTTCCACACCAAACCCGAAGAAATGGGATCAAAATAATTTAGCACTGCATGCCAAATTAGTGAAATTTTTTATCATGATATTTTTGAAAATCTAATCCAATCATCAAGGGAGAATAAATTAATATATTTCGGGATGACAACTGAGGTCTAAATACTGGAAGCAAAGAGAAGCCTCCACCGAAATTTTGAAACAAGTGCATTAGAAAACATGAAAACATTTTTCAGTACCTGTAGAAATTATACAATATGCATGTATATTACCAGACTCTTCTGATCTAAAAAATTATTCTTATGTTAAATACGTAGTCCTTCCACTTAATTCTTTACAGAAATTAAATCGCCAATTGCAAAATACATATGAAGCAAATCAATCGCACATAACAAGAATTTTTTTATCGGGAAAGCTTAAAGCTAAAAACCCAAACTATCATATATTATGTATAGTAATGGAACATGTAATAATCTCATACAAAGCTCATAGCACAGAGCTCTTAGTATAATCAACAATCGTCACAGACTGTCATGTAGAAATTTGTATATCTATGCACCATTTTCTTGCCTCCTGACAACTTTCTTCCACTATGCAATCCCTACTAAAGAAGATCCCTGAATGAATTCGATCTTGCCTTGCCTTGACTGCACAATCGTCATTGGCATCTCCGATATCAGTGTAGATGCATTTAATGCATCACTATAGTTACAACTGATATTCTATCTCATCCTTTCACCTATCTCTCCACTGGGTCTCCACTGGATCTAACATGCAAGTAGTTAACTATTGTATTTGTTCAGTTGCAAGTAAGACACTACTTGTGAATTAATTAAATAATTAATTCACTCATCTATCACTAGTGTATCTTTAGTTACAACTAGATACAACTAGCACAATTGAGTTTAACTCACTTAACTAAGTTAAACTAGATAAAAACTCACATAACTACTCTTCCAACTCTGTTACAACTTGCCACTGTCAGTTATAAAAAACTCCTCCATGCATGAGTCACCAACCACCCTAGGAATTACGTAATTCCTTCAGCCCACTGATGTGCCACATCTATTCGCTGAAATAAATTTCTCCAAGAGAATAAGTTACAATTTATTGTCTTCTTATTATTAAGGGCTAATAATAATTGACATGCATCTATTTTTAGATTAGTGATCTATAAATAGACTTCGCCCAATATTCTAAAAATAGGAATTCATCCAAAGACAGAATTTTCTCAACCATCTAGAATCAACATCCTTCTAATTTTAGAATATGCTCACCATTCTAAAAATAGACATACACCTAAAAATAGCCTGCGGGCCCCACTTAGTGAAGGTGCTTAATTTTCACTAAGCTCGTCATGTTGTTGAATCTCAACACTCCCTCTCAAAAAGATAGGGATTATCCTTCACCCCGATCCTATCTCTATGGTATTCGAATTTTCTCCTGGTGAGCACCTTCGTCAAAATATCTGCATCCCGATCTTCCGTAGGAATGTACTAAAGCAACATGATCTTCCGTTGCACAAAATCTCTGATATGATGATACCAGATATCTATATGCTTAGATCTATCATGAAACACAGGATTAATCGAGAGTTTATTGCAACTCTGATTATCACAATGTATCACTGTAGGATCTAAATGAGAACCGAACAAACTAACCAGGATCTTCCTCATCCAGATAGCCTCACATGCAGCTTGACTTGTTGCCATGTATTCCGCTTCCGCTGAACTGAGTGCCACAGATCTATGTTTCCTACTGTACCAAGAAACAAATGTAGATCCGATACTGAACTTCCCTCCTGATGTTATATTTCTGTCTGTTGGGATGCCTGCCTAATCTACAACCATGAAGCCATGCAACTTCACTTCATCCGTCTGTCTGTACCATAAGCCATACTCATATGTGCCCCTAAGATATCTGAGGACATGCTTTCCTACCTTCCAAAAGAGCTTGGTAGGCTTAACCATCTCTTGACTAAGCTGGTTCACCGCATAGCACATGTCCGGTCTTGTATTAATTAAATACATTAGCGAACCCACCAACTGTCGATAGACAACGACATCCACTACCTCTACCGATGTAGCATCCTATTTCCTCCAATTTATTGGAAGAGGAGTATCCATGGGCTTGCAGTCCTCCAAGTGAAACTTACCAAGTATCTCTCGAGCATACTTTCCTTGAGACACAAAAAATTCACCTTCTCGCTGCCATATTTCCAATCCAAGGAAATAATGAAGGAGGCCCAGATCCTTCAGCTCAAACTCCTTTGCAAGGTCCTCCTTGCATGAGTGTATCAACTGCTCATCACCCGTTAGTCTTAAATAATCAACATAAAGAACAATGATCAAAAGCTTACCCTCCACCACAATTTGGTATAGGTTTACATCCGCCTCACTCTTGGTGAAGCCAAGTCCATTGAAATAGATGTCAATATGTGTGTACCAAGCACGAGGTTCTTGCTTCAGCCCATACAGCGCCCTTTTGAGTCTGTACACATGCAAATCGCTGCTGAAGATCTCAAATCCTTCAGGCTGCTCAATGTACACTTCTTCCTCAATGATCTCATTAAGGAACACAGTCTTCACATCCATCTGATGAATGTGCCAACCCATCTGCACTGAGAGAGAAAGGATGGTCCTTATCGAAGAATATCGTGTGACAGGTGCAAGGTTTATTCATAATCAATCCCCTCGATCTGTGAGAACCCCCGGGTAACAAATCTTGCCTTATACTTCTCGACGCTTCCATCATCAACTTGCTTTACCTTGTAGATCCATCTTGAACCTACCACTGATTTACCCACCAGCCTTGGAACAATCACCCAAGCACTATTTCTGACAATGGAGTCTTACTCCTCCACCATGGCATCTACCCATGTGGGCTCCTGCATTGTTTCCTCAAAGGAAGATGGCTCTGTCACGATACACTTGCTCATGAGAGCTATGTATCAGGTGACAATCTTTGTCTGTGCTATGAAGTAGGGACTCCTACATTCTGTGTCACATCAAGCTTCAGCCTCTCAACTTCTGTGGTATGCCTTCTACCAGTTCTGATGTTTGGCTCTGCGTGAGTGGACTCCTCCACTCCATGATCCTCCTCCTGTGGCTGATCCACATCTTGAGGCTCATATTTGGGAACCAGAAGTTCCTCCTCAGCATGCAAGTGTAGCTCCCTCTCTAGCGACAACTTCATGGCTTTTTCCTCATTGAATTTTATATCTCATCGCACCACAGTCATCCGACTATTTGGAAAATACACACGATAATTATGGGGTGTTTCTGTGTACCGCACAAATATCCCAACTTCTGCAGTCGGCTCCAGCTTCTTCTTGGCATCCTTGGTCACATTAATGTAAACAGATGAGCCAAAAATATTTAAATGAGAAATATCTGACTTCTTACCATTAAAAGTTTCTTTAGGTGTACTCATGCCAAGTACTCTATGAGGACAATGGTTTTGCACATAAACAGTAGTGTTGCATGCTTCCGCCCACAAGTGCATTGGTAGGCCCTGGTCATGCATCATAGCTTGTGAAACACCCATGATCATTCTATTCTTCCTCTCAGCGACCCCATTCTGATGTGGGTTATGAGGTGATATGAGTACTCTTCGAATTCCTTCTTTGCTACATAAGTATTTTGACTTTGTTTGAGATATACTCACCACCATTATCGCTCCGTAGAGCCTTCACTTGCTTCCCTGACTCCTTCTCCACCAATGATTTAAAATCACGGAACTTTGATAATGTTTGATCCTTCTTCTGCATGAAGAATATCCAGCATCTACGAGAATAGTCATAAAAAAAATAACATAATACATGTTTTTTTCTATTGAAGCAACCGATAATGGTCCACACACGTCTGTGTGAATTCTCTCTAGGATCACTGAAGCATGGTTCTACTTTTCATGAAAGGTGGTCTTCACAAACTTACCCATAGTACATCCCTTTCACTGATCTGACTGCAAAATAGTACCCTTGGGAAGTCCAGTAGAAATCTGCTGCAAAATCTTCAAAGCGCCATGGTGAAGATGGCCCAATATTCTGTGCCATAATTCGCCCTCATCCTGGCTCACCACTTCTTCTCCCTTTCCCATCATCGTAGCACAACCATCTAACTCCATCTTGTAGAGATTCTTGACTCGAATCCCTATCCTCTTGGTTTGACCCGTTGTTTTATGTTAGAGGAAAGCTTTTCCCTCACTGAAAACAACGTCATAACCTCTGTCCTCCAACATCACGACTGAGACCAAGTTCTTCTTCAAACCTGGAACATGCATAACATATTTCAACAGAAATGGTTTACCTGACTCCCTCTCAAAGGTAATGGTTCCAATGTTGGTTTCATTGTATCTACTATCATCACCCATCTCTATATGCATTTGGAGATATTTCTCATCCAAGTCACTAAACAACTCCTTGTCTCCCGTCATGTGGAAGGAAGCATCACTATCAAGATACCACACCGATCCCATTGCGCTTGAAACCAAGCATGCGATCAAGTAGAAATCAAGTTCAAATTGCAAGGCAAGGGCCTCACCAGCTGCAGCTCCAGTAGCCTTCTTGTTCTTCTTTTTATGTGGGCAGTTAGTGGCGAGATGCCCATGTTCGTGACAGTGAAAACACTTCACCTTGGACAAATCCAGCGTCTTGCCTTTAGCCTCAGATTTTGGATGGGATTTCTTCCCCTTCCATTTCCTTTCTTTGGCAACCAAAGTGAAATTCTCTTCATCATCATTCTTTGATGAAGAGCCATCCCTGGTACTTTGCCTTATCTCCTCCTACACTAGATCCGACCAAAGTTGCTCCCTATCCGGCAGTTTCTCCCATCCATTGACAGAGTCTTGATAACTGTGCCAACTCTTTGGTAGCCCAAGGAGAGCCAAGATCACTAAGTCATCATCCACAATTGTAATTCCCACAGTCCCCATCTCATCCCTACATTGGACAAACTTCGTGAGATATTTTGGAATATTGTCACCCTTCTCCATTTTGAATTTTCTGAGCTTATATTTTAGTGCCAACTTCCTGTGGTCACTAATGCTTTGGAAAATATCTATCAAAGCCTTCCACATTGCAAATGGAGTGGATTTCCTGTGAAGGCTTGACACAATATGGTCTTTCACACCTTCCAACATAATTCTTCTTGTCTTCGCTACTTTCTTTTTCCAGGCGTCAAGTAATGTAGCATCCGTCAAAGTGGGCTTAGGAACATCGTTATCGATGAAATCCTTCAAACCATTATCTTCAAGCAATGCCTCCATCCTGTCCTTCCAGGCTATGTAGTTGGAGCTTCCCTCGAGTGCATACTCCAACTACAACCCATTGAAAGCCATTTCAATGTTTACTCAATTGTCGCACCAAGAAATTCTTGTAGCAAATTCGAATTGTCCACCACCACAAAACTCAACACCGCTTCAATATTGCAATCTCCAGTGATCAACACTGCTATGATACCATGTATAAATTATACAATATGCATGTATATTACCAGAATATCTTGATCTAACAAATTAATCTTATGTTAAATACATAATCCTTCTACTTAATTCTTTGTGGAAATTAAATCGCCAATTGCAAAACACATATGAAGCAAATCAATCGCACATAACAAGAATGTTTTACCAGAAAAGCTTAAAGCTAAAAACCCCAACTATCATATATTATGTATATCAATGGAACATGTAACAATCTCATATAAATCTCATAGCATATATCTCTTAGTACAATCAACAATCATCACACACTGTCATGCAGAAATTTGTATATCTATGCGCCAATTTCTTGCCTCCTAACAACCTGCCTCCACTATGCAATCCCTGCTGAAGAAGATCCCTGAATGAATTCGATCTTGCCTTGCCTTGAATGTGCAATCCTCATTGGCATCTTCAATGTTAGTGTAGATGCATTGAATGCATCACTATAGTCACAACTGATAGTCCATCTCACCCTTCCGCCTATCTCTGCACTGGGTCTCCACTGGATCTGACATGCAAGTATTTAACTGTTGTACTTGTTCAGTTGCAAGTAAGACACTACTTGTGAATTAATTAAATAATTAATTCACTAATCTATCACTAGTGTATCTTTAGTTACAACTAGATACAACTAGCACAACTGAGTTTAACTCACTTAACTGAGTTAAACTAAATAACAACTCACATAAATACTCTTCCAACTCTATTACAACTTGCCACTATCAGTTATACCGAATTCCTCCATGCATGAGTCACCAACCACCCTAGGAATTGCGTAATTCCTTCAACCCACTGATGTGCCACATCTGTTCATTGAAATAAAGTGCTCCGAGCGAATAAGTTATAGTTTATTGTTTTATTATTATTAAGCGCTAATAATAATCGACATGCATATATTTTTAGATTAGAGATATATAAATAGACTTCGCCCAATCTTCTAAAAATAGAAATTCATCCAAAGATGGAATTTTCTCAACCATCTAGAATCAGCATCCTGCTAATTTTAGAGTATGCTCACCATTCTAAAAATAGACATACACATAAAAATAGCCTGCGGGCCCCACTTAGTGAAGGTGCTTAATTTTCACTAAGCTCATCATCTTGTTGAATCTCAACAGTACCTACTGATCGAGAATAATTTAAAACATAACTATCTTATTTTTTCTAGAATGTAGAAAATCCACATAGATTCAAATGATCTTGTAATATGCTAAAACAAAATACTTGAATATTTTCTACAAATTTCATAAACCAATTACGATCACACAATCACATGAACAAGAAAGAGAAAAAATTTCAATCACACAACACAAAGATTTATTTGGGGAAAGCCTCAGCTAAAAACCATGATATATGTATATTGAATTAAGTCAAGAATATGAAACAATAAAATGCTTCTCTCAGGCTTGAGAGCTCTCTGCACTATCTCCGTCTGTCTCACTTTGATCCAATACTTAACCAATTTCTTGCCTCTGGATTCTCCTCAACTGCATGAAACTGAAGCTCCCTCTCAAGGGAAATTCACATGGCTTTCTCTTCATCGAATTTCACATCTCTTCTGACCATTCTCATCTCGTGTGCTAGAAAGTACACTCGATATTTGTGAGGTGTATCGGTGCACCCCACAAATATTCCCAACTTAGTTGTTGTCTCTAGCTTCTTCCTGGCATCTTTGGTTACATGGAAATAAACTGATGAACCAAAAATTTTAAAATGCGCCACATCTGGTTTCTTACTTGAAAAAGCTTCCTCTAATGTACTCATCCCAAGAATCTGATGAGGACTTTTGTTTTGCACAAATATTATTGTGTTGCATGCTTCATCCCACAAATGCAACAATAGACCTTGATCATGCAACATCACTCATGTTTCTCCCACAATAGTTATGTTCTTCCTTTCTGTAACCCCATTTTTTTGTGGGTTATGGGGTGCTATAAATTCTCGTCGAATTCCTTCTGAAGCACAAAATTTCTTGAATTCGTTCAATACATATTATCCACTGTTGTTGATCTTGAGAGTCTTCACCTTCTTCCTTGTATCTTTCTTGAAAGTGTTTGAACTCACAAAACTTTGAGAACGTCTAATATTTCTTCTATGTGAAGAATATCCAACACTTACATGAAAAATCATCTACAAAAATCACATAATACTTTTGTTTTGTTGTGGAGGTTGTCAAGAACATTCCAAACACATATGAGTGAACTCTTTAAAGGATCGCCTTTGCTTGGATTTCCTTATCATGAAAGGTGGATTTGGTATACTTCCCCAATGTACACCCTTTGCATGTATCTCGCTGCTCAAGTGCACCCTTGGGAAGTCCTGTAGAAATCTGTTGTGTGATCTTCAAAGCACCATGGTGTAGATGGCCCAATATTCTATGCCATAGCTCACCGATGTATCGGCTCTGCACCTTCTCTACTTTTGTGCTCAAGTCATCACAATATTCTACATCCAATTTTTAGAGGTTCTTTACCCGAATCCCAATCTTCTTCACCTATCTCGTGGCTTTGTGATGAAGGAACGCCTTTCCTTTGCTAAATATCATATCATAGCCACGGTCTTCCAACATAACAATTGAAACTAAATTCTTCTTTAAACCAGGAACATACATGACATATTTTAATGTGAGAGGAGTACTAGAATCCCTATAAAATGTAACTGTACCTATGTTGGTTATGTTATACCTCCTGTCATCTCCCATCTCGATGTGCATCTGGAGATGATTATTCTCCAAGTTACTGAAGAATTCTTTGTTTCCATTCATATGGAGTGAAGCTACACTATCCAAGTACCACACATAACCCATCACCGATGACACCATGCAAGCGATGACAGTGAAATCCAACTCAAACTGTGAAGCAATTGCTTCACCTGTCGCTCCTCCTAAGGGATTTATTTCTGCTATTATTGTGGGAACAATTTATAGCATAGTGTCCAAGCTCATGTCAGTGAAAACATTTTATCTTCGACAAGTCCTTCTTGTTTCCTGCATGACCAGAATCTGATTTGAAATGGGGCACATTCCCTTTCCCTTTCTTCTCCTTTCTATCCAAGGCACAATTCTCCTCATCATCAGTCTTTGATGAGGATCCATCTCTGGTATTCCGCCGAATATCTTCTTGTACCAATTTAGACCACAATCACTTCCACTCTGGTAGCTTCTCTCTCCCATTCACCGAATCTTGGTACATGTTCTAGCTCTTGGGAAGGCCTAGAAGTGCTAGGCTCACTAGATCATCCTTGGAAACTAACACTTCCAATCTCATCTTGACATTGAGTGAACTTCGTCAAGTATTTTTGTATCATGGTGCCCTTCTCCATCTTGATTTTTCTGAGTTTGTCCTTCAATGCCAGATTCATGTGGTCATTTTTGTTCTGAAACAAATCTCTTAAGGCCTTCCACATAGCATATTGATTTCCTTTCCATGGAGGTTCAAGACAAGGTTGTTTTCTCCCTCTCTTGTTTGTCAACTGAAATTTGATTGTATCCTGAAAAGCCATCTATCTTTGACAACCTCTTTGAGCCTACAACCTTCTGCAAAATATGGTCCATTTTTGGTAAGGGATAGTTATCCTTCAGTGAACATGGGTTCAAATTGTGAAAATCAACACAAAATCTAATTTCGCCATTCTTCTTTCGAACCGGGACTATATTAGCTACCCAATTGGAAAATATTAAAGGCATAATTATTTTTGATTCCCACATTTTTCTGATTTTTTTTCAATGATAGGGAGAAACATAAGATTAATATGCCTTATCTTCTGTGCCATAGGTTTTTCTTCTGATTTAAGAGGGATTTTATGCTCCATTATGCTTCTATCACATGTATTCAAATCATTGTAGGACCAAGCAAAAGTTTCTACATAGTGCTTCAACAACTTGACATATTTAGTTCTAGTTTCTTGAGGAAGTAATTTAGAAACTTTAACATATCTAGGTTGATTTTCAGTACCAATGTTTCAATCAACTATACTCTCTCCATTTGTCTTACTATCTGGCTTTAAAAATACATCATTATTGTCAAATAAACTCTCTAAAGGAACCAAGACTTTAGGAAATTTATTTATTTATTTATTTATTTATTTTCAGATCAATAATGTCTTTTCCAGCTATAGTCTTTTTGAATGGCGTGTTGTTCTGACTTTCAGTTGTGCCTTGTTCATTGTCAATTTGAATGTCTGAAAACTCCTCTGCACATTCCAAAAATTTCTGAATTTCTATATCATCTTCAAACACTTTCCATTATTTGATGTTGTCAAGAATGGAAGGTCTATTTTTTATCTAAATATTATGGGTTGCTTGAACATCAAGAGGAACCTTAAAATTACTAGCAACAATGGCCAATGAATTTTCCATTTCATTTTCTGCTCTGGAAACAAAATTCAAATTGAACGCTGAAAAATAATGTTCAATTAAATCCCAAACTTCATTTATGTAATTCTTCAATTTTGATTTTTTTACTTGATAGTTATCTCTCACTTGTTGTACCACCAACTCTTAATCACCAAAAACAATCAACTGATCAACTCCCAAATATTTTGTTGCCTTCATTCCTAGAATCAGTGCTTCATATTCAACAGTGCTATTAGTAGTGAAAAATTGTAATTTGTATGATAAATTCACTACCTGATGAGGGGGGGAAATAAAAACTACACCAACCCCCGATCCCTCTCTCAATGAGGCTCCATCAAAATACAATTTCCAAATATGTCCTATTTCTAAATCCTGCTCTTTTGAGATGAGTAGCTGCTGCTTTTTACTAATTTCAGGCTGAAAATTGTTGTCATCGGCAGCAAGGTATAAGATATACGACCCTAACTCCTTCTCCTATGCATATATAGGATGATTTGAGGGATTTTGCTGATCACTTATGATATAAGCCATTTTTGTTTCCCTTTACAATCTCCTAAATTCCCCCCCAAAGATTGGGATAATGGCGTATGTCATATCCATTTGGAGAGTGCCTCCCAGTTTTTTAGACCAAGATCTGGAAAGGAGCATTCCAAATCTAGATGGTATATCAACAACCACTATGTCCATCACTAGACTTTTCATGGGGAGCTAGGCAAGAGAAATTACCAAATATTTGATCACTCCTAAACACTTGACCTTTTTGGAGTCAAAAGTGTAAAGGTTATGGTATTTTTTAGTGATTTCCAGTCCTAATTTATCCATCACTTTCTTAGGCATCAGATTGTGAGAGGCCCCAGAATCTAATAGGTAGTTGTGTAACAATTTTTTATGAATGTTGAGTGAAAGATAGAAAGGTGGATGATTATCATCATTTGTATCTTGGACATGGCTACCTAAATATATAGTAGGATGCTCATCCTCAAGATTGACAAAATCATGAGAAAGAGATGGTTGTAACAAAATTTTAAATGACTGTCTGTAGGCTGGATTTTTCAACAATTCAAGGAGTGGAACCGAAATCTTGATTTTATTCAATTTTGACTTGAAATTGAAATTAACTGGAGTCAAATATTTATTTTCTGCGGCTGTTTTAATGATTGGGGAAAGGTTAGGTGATGGAGGAGCATCATTAACCTTTGCCTTTTGTTTGGCAGAAATTTTTTCAGTATCTTGTTTTTGTTGAGGTTGTTGGACAACCCCTTTTGACCTCAAAGGATAATTTCTTGTCTGATTTTCAAGCTTCTTTTTCTCATTTTTAACATGAATATGAGCCTCTACATAATTTGAAAATAGATTTATCCTAGACTGATCTTCATACTCTTGCAAATTCAAACATGTTGACTGTGATGTCTCCCCAATAAGATTTATATCTTCATCCTCCTCTTGTTGTTCTTGCTGATTTTCTTCAGCAAAATTATTCAGTGGAGGCTAAACATTTTGATCATCAGGATTTCCTCTTGGGCATTGTAAAATTTTTTGAGGCTGAAAGGGTCTCCTAAAAGGAGCCTGATTTCTGTTTCCTTCATTTTGGATGGGCCTAGTAGCAAGCCTGTTTTCTAACTCTAGTTTTTTCATTTTGGGAGCAAGATATTTAATCAAATTAGACATTTGATCAAGCTTCTCTTCTCCTCTTTCATTTTCTTGTTATCTTTTTCTCCCTTCCATTCTTCAATTTTCAGTTTGTTTGAGGCCATAATATTGGACTACACTCCAATAACAATATCCTGCATACCCACCAATGTTTGTGGCTTCTCAGCTCTCAACCACAGTGAAAACTTGGAGTCTAAGGCATTGACAAAGGTTATCATGGTTGTGCTTTTAGGAGGTTTGACTTCTACAAGAATATTTTGATAGACTTTATTGAATCTCTTTGTAAATTCTGCTAATGATTCATTAGTCTGCTTCTTTAAAGCTCCAAACTCTGTAAGGTAATACATGTAATCTTTGCGGTCACCCCATTTTTTTACAAACACTTCCTCCAAAGCATCTATTCCTGTTATTGAATTTGGTGGAAAATTTCTGAACCACTTTCGAGCTTCTCCATCTAATCTCTGAACAAAGAGTCTTGACCATACATCTTCATGTTCAATGTTTTGATTATCAGCATAGCTGTAAAATGAAACTAGGTGTTCTTTAGCAGATAATCCTTCTCCGTCACCTGTGTATTTGGGTAAATATTTTAGATAATCCCCTTGAGGAAGATGATGCAAAGGGTAAGGAAGAATGAGTGCTGCATATCTTACAACCACAATCTGATGCATCCTTGTGGGAGGAGGTTGGGCCATGATTTGTTGAGGTACAAATAGTGGAAAAATAGTTGATGAAGATGTTTGGATGATGGAAATTACAGTTTGTGGGGTTTGTACCTGTTTTGGAATTGCAGAAAATGGAAATTCTTGGACTGGTTGTTTAGGCTTCGGAGCTGAAAACAATGGATTTTCAAAGAAATGGATAACATAAGGTTTTATTTCAACCTCTCCAAGAGAATCAGTTTTAGATGTTGATTCTTGAAGGATTGGGGCAGCTTCAACTTTATTCTATTGAGCTAAAAATTCAGAGAGATTAAAGGTCATATTTTCGGGAAGGTTACCTCCTCCTTGATGAGAGGAAGATGAACCAATAGTTGGGTTTTGAGACAAAGGAAAATACTCCTATTGTGGGCTGAAAGAGGACTGATATTAAGGATGAGTTTGAAAAAAAATCAGGATTGTTTTAATGTCTTCTTCATTTAAAATAGCCCTATCTAGGAAGGGTGCAATTTCCACCACTTTCTCTAGTTCCCATTCCGTCATCACAAAGGTTTTTGGTTTTGGTTTTCTTCACTAACACCTAAAACCTTCGATTTATGTTCTTTCACTAGAACAATATTTTTTTATGATTTACTAAGTGATGACTGAGAGACACTTTCAGTTGAATCTAGGCTAACATCATCTACTTTTCCTTTAATGGAAGTAGTTTCAACTTGAAATATTTCAGGAAATTGCTTTGAAACTGAAATTTATTTAGGTTGTGAGACAGATGATGGCAACTTTTCCTTAGGAATGTACTTTGAATGTTGCTTTTTCACTAAATGTGATGTAGCTTCAGTTGAATTTTGTTTCCCTCTTGCATCCTTTATGATCTTCTCTGGATCAGAAACTGGAATCACAGGAGGTAATTTCTGATTTCTTCTTCTTCTTGTGGTAGGTGCTCTTGAAACCTCTCGTCTTCTTTGTGGATTCGCCAGGTGAACCAATTACAATAAGAAAGAGTGACTAGTCTTTATTCATCTTTAAAAACTAGTACTAGGCATTCATGCAAAAAATTTGGGAGAATTTTAGAGTTCAAAATCTTCGTCTCCCGACAGACGCATCAAAATATGTTAGCGCTGGAATCAACACTTGGATTGTGACAAGCGCCTGACTAGACACATCTTGAGCTCAAGGGATTTTCTTATGAATTGATTGAGTTTTTTGGAAAGTGGTTGGAAATCACACACACTGAAAGAAATTTTTAATAACTAAGAATATCTCACACATATGAGGGCACTAGTGTATAATGTGGTAGCAATATTAGGTTTGTAGCTTAATGGTTAGAAAAATGAAAGATAACAGTGGATGTGTAAAACAAAGGTCCACTTTTAAGAGGAAATGATGACACAAATTCTAGAACTGAAATGTATAGTGAAAGAAAGCTTTAAAAGAGTTACAAGAGTTTCACTCTACATTTAAAGGATCCCATAACACAGAATGCTCCCAACTAGCATGACTAAATCAATCAGGAATTCTTGAAACACCAAGTCTGACAAAAACAAATCACTCATGTACGCTAGTTCGAAATACTTACAAGAATATGAAACAGGGTTCAATTCAACCTCAAGGAATGGTTATGAACTATCTTCAGTTAATACTAAACCTGGAATGCTTGATAGAAAGACTTACAAAAACAAACTAATATTTCATGAAGGTTTGCAATATTGATAGTAACAAGAGACAAAACTATATAAATCACAATCTAGAATGAAACAATAAATGATGTAAACACATAAGAAGATGAAAAATACACACACCATACAAATTGTGAGTCCTCAAGAGTGCTTATGGATATATTATATATTCAAAAAGGTACAACCTAGTATGTAATGAAAGGTACAACCAATGAACCCCTTCTTCTTTTCCTTACATAGTATATATACAAAAAAGGAGTTCTATAAAAATCCTCCATAAAAAGTGGAATTCTGTTTTTTGAGACTTTATTACAATCCTCTACACATAGTAGAGCTTATATTAAACATAAAAGGTAAACTGAAATAAAAATGAAGACAAAACATGGAAGAATGGAGCTTGAGGTGGCTGAGTGCTCCTCGTTTCTTGGAAAATCTGCCTCCATAAAAAGTGCAATCTACCAACTGAAAAGAACACCTGGACCCTTATATGCAAAAATGTAAGAGTAGCTAACTGAAAGGAGTAACCAACTGGAAGATACCTTGATTAGATGACATGTGGAAAAATATCATCATCATTGAGGTTGCATTCACTTTATCATATTTTAATGTCATTCTTTTAAGAACATAACCAAAAACATCCTTTTCTCCTCCTCATACAAAATACGAAAATAGTAGCTACTTTTTCTGAAAAGGGTAGCTATATCCGAAAATACTGTGTATAAGCCAAAAATGAAATGTTTCTTCAGATTTTCAAGGTTATTTCTATTAATTTATTAGAGATCTGATATAGAAGAAAAAATATTGATAGCTTCAGCCTTATTTACCCTTTTGTTTGACATTTTCTTCTGTGCTTGCTTTTTCTGTTGAATCTTTTTCTTCCTTGGTTCATTCTCTGGGCTTTCATAAATGTTTATTATTTCATCCCTGAGAGTAGGGTTGCCTATAGTTTTACTTGTTAATATGAGCTTGTTCTTTGGCCTGGTGTGAGGCCTTTGAATGTATGGGTTTGGAATATATAAAGGCCTCTTTCTACCATGTATGACTTTGCTTGACTGTCCTTCTTCAAACTCTGACTCACTCAACTCTGTCTCACTGCTATCCTCCTTAAAAGATGAATATGAATGAATTATATTTTTCTTCTTCCCCTTGGTTGAAAAACTAATAGATGAGTAAAGCTGAGCTATGGTAGGTTCTTCCACTGTAATAGTCTTTGCAACTTTTCTTTTCCCCTTTTTAAGTGAGAAAAATACTTTTGCAAGTGTAGGCTCCTCTGGTGCTGAAATGCCATTGTTTTTTGGTTCTCCTGTATAGATTCTAGAATAGGGCTTGGTGTCAAGGTTTTAGGGCTGACTTCCACTGAAGGTCCCTCTGTCATAATGAGTTTTCTCCTGTGTTTACCCTTTGAAGAGGAAACTGCGTCTTCTTTTCTCTTAGACACAGTGTTTTTGTCAAGTAGGGTAGCTTTTTGTTTGATTTTGTTTTTATACTCTTGCATGAAAGACCTCAAGGTATGTGGCTCCTTGGATGAACTACTAGTGTAGACCCCCTTCGCTGGTTGCACTATTGGTGTAGGAGTGATGATTGGTGTAGAAGTAGTGGTTTAGAACTCTAGCTTTTCTGGCTGGGTTCCTAATCTGTCTACTAGATGATATTGAAGATGGACTAGCTTGTGAAGGAGTGAGTGTAGGCATAGGTGTAGGGGTAGGGCCTGAATGATGTTCTTGAGTTTTTAGCTTTCTAGGTCTTCCTACCCTTCTCCGTGAGTGAATACTGTTGAATCCCTCATCTGCTAAAAACTTCGCCCATGTTGTTCTTTTCTTTTTCAGGTGATAAACCACCAATATCTTAATCAAACCTGTGTGATAGATATTACGAAGAGAATAGCCTGGGGTTTTTTGTATCTTTTGATACATTGACAACAGAGATCTGTGAAGGAAAAATGGTAGATTCATAGGTTTGGAGCCAGAGATATGAGCTATAAACCTCATCTAGTATTTATGGACAGTTGAAAACCTACCCTCACAGGTTATGTAACACTGTACAATGGTAATAACATGCTGCCACTCAGGTCTAAAATATGAAATCTGAATGGTAGGGGTCCAACCAATATGTTCATGCTTAGGCTTAAAATATATATTCGAATTAACTTTAAGCGAATTTTTGTTATTCTTATGCCAGGAATCAGTTGTAGCTGAAGTCTGAGTGGCCCTTGCAATGATAGTTTCGGTAATATTGAAGGTCTGAGACCCAATCCCGACCTTTTCACCATCGAATGTCTCAACAAATTCTTGAGCCACTGTCACAATTTCACCTGAAAAATTCCTTAAAAACTGATACCACCCTATTGCTTAGAACTTAGACTTAGCACAATGGTCAACAAAATGGGTGTTAGCCAGCTCTGAATGGTTCACGTTACCACCCTTGCCCATCTTGCTAAAATTTATCCTAACCACCAATGTACATATGTAAAATGAAGAATAAATACCCTCCACGAAGCCCTAATTGTTGGCACTTGTTAACAAACTGTTTTGAACTAGAGGATAAAAACGTTTTGTTGTAGCTGTCACAAGAGTGAACGGGGGCAGAGCTCTGCATGCCTTAAAACTCAGTGAGAGGGAATGACATGAAAACAAAAATGATTTAAACTTGTTGCCAACTCATTTCACCAAATTCCATCACATTTTTTAATAATTGCTACTCGTACTGCACTTTAATACATTTATCCTTTAATGAATAGCTATAGATTTGCGTAGCCATAGAAAAATAAATAATCAACATTTTTGATATATCCTCCAATGAGAAATAACCACATTTCAGGTGAGTAATACCTCTTGTTTTAGCATACTTTTACTATTCAAAGAGCATTGTTTGTTTCACCTAAGTAATGCTTCTTTTGTCTCCTTGTACCAACTTTGTAGGTAATTGCTACTTTTTTGAAAAATGCAACTATTCTTGTGTTGCTTGTAAAACCAAAATTTCTAAAGAAAATAGTTGCCTCTCTATAAAAATACAAATATTCCTGTGTTACTCTTAACACAACTGATGACTTTGACCTTTTGTATTTAACCTTAGATAGAAAAATCATGGTGAATGAATAAGACCTCTCAAGTTAAACCATTACTTTAACTACTAAAAGAAATTAAAAGAATTATTAAAAGAGACTTCATCCTAATGATTCTATGACACAATAAAACTATTGGACTCAATTATTTTTTGATTTTTTTTAAAAGTGATGAAAACTAATACATTTTAACTCTCCAGGACTCTGCTTCATAGGTTAGGATACAAGAGAAGATCAAAGAAACAACTTACAATGATGACCAGACCTTGATTTTTTTTTTTGAAAAAGTTGTAATGCTAACATTACTTATGTGATAGTCGCAGTAGAATTTATTTCGAAATTTGCTGAAGGATTTATTGTAAATAACTTATTGTGAAAAATAAGTAGGAGAAATAAATCAGTAACTACAATAGGATTTCAGATTTGAAATTTTCACACTGAGATGCCAAACAGTAAGACCACATATATACATCCAAGGATATCACCTTAGTAGGCTTAGTTGGGGAGATAATATACAAAGGAATATGAGGTAGATTACGAGGACAAACAACTTTCTCCAAAAAGAGAGTACAATGATCATTATAACCACTCGATTCGCTATCGTAAGTACCTTTTTTTTCGAGGATTTTTCTGAGCCGACCTTGAACTTTCCCGTCGATCGACATCTATCCATGAATCTTCATGGACATTCCACAATCAAATGGACAGCCAAATAGCATCCTAGACATTTGAAGGGGACACTCCAATGATCAATCTATTGACAAATCGAGAAAGCCCCCCAACAAATATCCAATTATTTTAGAAATCCCCCCAAGAATTCTACCTCAACCAGAACCCAAGTGATTGTATTATCTAGTAAACCATGGCATCCTTCCTCCACATAATAGAATTTTCCAATTTTGTTAGCAATCTCCACAACGTCCAACTTGGACCAAAGTTCTATAAGAAGCCTCGGGAGCTTCGCCCAAAGAATATTTCTTCGAGGAACTTCCTTAATTGGATCCAAACCCATAATCCACCTCTAAAGTATGAGGAATCCTCGGCCCTGAACCCAAGGGATGGATCCAATTGTCTCTTTTTATTATGATTCAAGTAATGATATCAGAATAGTCTTTCATTAACATGTTGACCCTCAACCTATAACGAAGGATGGGAAGTTAACTCTTCTCCACCCAATCCTTCATTTGAAGGCCTGACATCGAAGAAAATTTCCACCATACAACTAAATCCCTCAACTTTAGTCCTTCTACTCGGTCCCAAAACACATCCACCCCTAGCATTAGGCTTTGCATCTAATCACACGCTTTAATCAACTTATTTTTCTAGATTTTTTTCCTTCTTTGGAAATTAGAGTATATCAGGTTATTTAAAATATAAAAATTGTGCACCCCTGAGAACCTTTTGCACCATCACACCTGAATCAAAGACATAAGTCTCAACTTCACCCCGAGTCCTCGATTCCTCACTTCATTTTTTGCTGCAACCATAATTTTGATGAGCTTGTCCATGTCCAGAAGGAGATCGTACATCACATCTTGATTACACATGTCAGAAAGTTACTAGTAACAAAGAGAATGTAAAACATTCTTGCCCCTATAACAATGACGAAAAAACATCAACAAACCCGGTTAACAACCCAAAAATCACTAGATGGAATTGAAAACCATCGTCTCTAAAGGGAGAAGACCCTCTTCAAGAAGAAGGAGACAACACATCAAAAAACCCTAACTAATAGAAAAGTTGACTACCAAGAAAAAACACTCCAGATCATCGCAGATATTCCACCTTAGAATCATGAAAGAGGAATGTCCAAAAAATACCAAAAATAAACTACTAACCAAGTACATTGTTGAGCCCCAAAGATGTCCTTTCCCTTCACCAAATTTCACTTCATTTCCTTTATCCCTATCAATTATAGGCTTAAATGGTCAATAGGATTGATTAAATTCACTTTAGGAATGTATACAATGACTGACTTGCTATATTTTCATGGTTTTGTTGTTGTAGTAATTTTTGACTAGACTCAGCTACAGAATGTAGCCATTCTGTAGCCAGTCGCCTATTCCGCAGCTATCTTCATGTTCTCACAGGTTACAGGTGTCACTTCAAGGAAAAACGCATTTGGTTTAATTCCACATACACTATCCCAAAAGTGCCTCTAACTCTATCCCTTGGGTCAATAAATGGAAAGAAGCACTACAGTTGATGTGACTCAAACCTTTTCATCCTTTTTTTATTGGACCTAGAACAATATGCATTTTTATTGGACCCAAAATGTAGACTCCTAGAAAAAGATACAATTAGCAAGATTACCCTGACATTGAGATCCACTCCCATCAAATATCCAATCTAAAGTAGATATTGTTCTTTCAGTTCCCACTGACTAGTACTAGGGAGAAAATCAAATTTAAAATTTTCTCCAACTTCCATTCTAGTCATGAATTTCGCAAAGGCCGAGAGACGTCGGGACCGACCCTCCTTTGAAGACCCTGATCGAAAACTACTACATAGCAATTGCACTAAGAGGTTAAAAGGAGCACTGGAAGGAGGAGTGGGGAATGTGGAAGGTAGTAATCAAGTAAAAGATATGGAGTTAATGATTAAAGTATTTTATATATGGCTTAATTTGATTGAAATTCACCATTATCACCCTTAAAAAAATGTAAACAAAAAAAAATATACAGCAAACTCTCTTTTTCCTTTATTCTTAACTCAATCCATTTCATCATTAAACCAAAACTTCATAATTATAGAGTTTTAATTTTTTTTTTTTAAATTGACACAAAAAAATACATATAGAGTAAAAAGAAAGGTTTCGAAAGACAATACTAAAACCATTATTCTCTGACAACACTAAAATTTAGATACACAAACATAATTTCTCTAAATGAAAATTTGAATTAGACATATGTGCATGACATCTCTCGTTAAGATATCTTCCTTTCTAATTAAATGGAGTTCTTCGCATATAACTTTTCCAAAAGTTTGAAACATATTTTAATCCACCTACATGTATTCTATCCCTTAATTATGATGTATTTATATCAATTTTATTCTCTTCATTTATTGGCACTCTTAACCCATCTATTTGCATGGCGAGATACAATTGAGATGGTCGATGGTAGCAGTGGACTATCTCTATGGATGCATATTGGGCTTGCTAAGCGACGGTCACATGTTGTGTTGTGACATGACCATGGGCCTGTTGGAATTTCTAAGAATTCCAGAACAATATACAGAGAATAATAATCTCCTTCTTAACACAGATAAATTTAAAAATTTGCTTGCTGGAGACAGAGATTCAACACTTGAAAAAAAAACTTCTATTTCATTCACTGTAAAAATATATTACAATAAAAAAAAAACTTCTTCCTCTAAGAGGGATTAAAAAATGCTGGACTGTTACACAAACACAGTGCCAGATCACTTCAGTGTTTCTCTAAAAAAAAAACACAATCTGTCTCACAAAACAAAAACACTCTGTTTTCTTCTATTCTACCTTCGGGCACTTCACTGTTTTCTACACTGCTGTGTAATACAATAACATTACATTTTAATACACAAAGCCTTTTCGGGCTTTTATACTTTTTGGCGTTGCATAAGTTTAATAAACAAAAACTATATAAATAAAAACTAAAACTAAAACCTTCATATTTCCCTTTTGGGCCCACCACATCAACTGTGCATATGATTTAATATGTGTTAAATCATATATATGTTGAAACATATAACATCAAAGGTTAAAATATTTTATCGTGCAATATTAAAACAAATAACAAACAAAAAAAAACTATATCATAGACCTTCCAGACTTCAAACAAAGATTAACCAAAACAAAATAGACAAATCGTGTTACAATTCTGGGTTGTTGACGTCATGTTTTGTGCGCTCGATGGATTATCCAATCCATCCTATAAACCATATCGCGTTCGAAAATTGGCTTGGCATACGGTGAGAAATTGTAACGCGAATTCTCATTCAAATCCGCCTCATAACATTTTGGGTCTGGTTCTGAGTTCTCGGCCCGACTTCAAAATAAAACCCGATCCAATACACTTCTGTCGCGTGGCTTCCTACGCTGTGGTGACTTGTGGGACCACTGCTTCAAACTTAAAATACTTGCCATGTACAAAATAAATCAAACTCTGTTCTTTAATATAAAAAGCTCTATTTCCTGTTTTAAAACGAAATGCTCTGTTTCCTGAACAAATACAGAGACTATTTGCAAATTGTACAGGACTGGTGCCGATCAAACGAAAAAAATGAAATTGACTGTTCAGCTATTTTGGCAAGCGGTTGAGTACAGAAAACCTGGAGAAAGAAAAATGGAAAGCAGCTACTGTCACTAAAATTTCATTAGAAAGCGGCTGCTTGTGGGCTGAGCAATTGAAAGTAACATTTCAACACTCCCACTTAATTTCAACTGTTGGGTTATCAGTCATACCCAGACAATTTCTTAAAAACTCAAAACTCTTTTGCCCCAATGGCTTGGTCAGAATGTCTGCAAACTGCTCCTGAGTTCTGTGGTGTTCTAAAACAATTTCACCATTGTTCACTAACTCCCTGATGTAGTGAAACTTTGTGTCAATGTGTTTCGTTCTCTTGTGAAACACAGAATTATTGGATAATGCAATAGCTGAGCTATTGTCACAATAAATCACTATACATTTTGCTTTCTCTTGGCATAAACTCCTTAGCATCCTTCTCATCCAAATTGCTTGACACGTTGTTGTTGTAGCTGCCACATATTCTGCCTCTGCTATAGACAATGCTACAATAGGTTGTTTCTTAGAAGCCCATGAAATGGCTCCTGAACCCATGTGAAAAACATAACCGGATGTGCTTTTCCAATCATCTACACTTCTAGCCCAATCACTGTCAGTGTATCCAATTAAATCTGAACATTCTGAAGCAGTATATAAAATATCAAACCTTTTAGTACCTTTAACATACCTCAGAATCCTTTTTGCTGCTTGCCAATGTGCTTCTTTTGGCCTCTTCATGAATCTGGAAATCAAACTAACAACATGCATTATATCAGGCCTAGTTGCAGTCAAATACATGAGGTTGCCAACTATGGTCTTGTACAAACTAGGATCAAAATCCTTAATACTGTCCTCTCTGCTGAGTTTTAATCCCATCACTGTGGGAGTTATTTCTACTTTTATCTCCTGCATATTAAATCTTTCCAACACTTCATTAACATACTTTGCTTGTGAGATAAAAATCCCATTTTCATTTTTCTCTACTTCTATTCCTAAGAAGAATTTCAGCAAACCCATATCAGTCATTTCAAATTCTTCTTTCATGACTGTTTTAAAATTTTCAATAAGGTAATCATCATTACCTGTTAAAATTACATCATCAACATATAACACAACAATTAGCATTTTACCATATTTTTCTTTAATGTATAGGGTGGGTTCTCCCTCACATTTTTCAAATCCATTTTCCAGTAGATAGGAATCTATCCTACTGTACCATGCTCTTGGCGCTTGCTTCAGCCCATAAAGAGCTTTCTTCAATTTGCACACTTTGTGCTCTTGGCCTTTCTCTTCGTAGCCTAGAGGTTGTTCAATGTAAACCTCTTCCATTAACACTCCATTTAGGAATTCTGACTTCACGTCCATTTAGTAAACTTTCCACTTGTTTTGTGCTGCTATGGACAACACTGCTCTCATGGTTTCCATTCTAGCAACCGGTGCGAAAGTTTGCTGCTGCTTATACCCTTTGACAACAAGTCTGGCCTTGTGTTTTTCTATTTTGCCTTCAACATTACTCTTGGTCTTTTAGACCCATTTAACCCCAATAACATCTTTACCTTTTGGGAGTTCAACCAAATCCCATGTTTTGTTTCTTTCTATGGAATTAATCTCCTCATCCATAGCTTCTATCCATTTCCTATCCTTAATATCTTCTTCGAAATGAATAGGGTCATCAAAATGACAATATAAAGCAAACAAAGAGTTCATACCTTCATTTGCTGCCTCTTGTTCATAAATGTCATTTAAATTTCTGAACTTCTTTCCTCTTTCATTAGGTGTACAAGTGCTTGAAGAAGCACTTTAATTTCCTCCTTGTGGTGCGCTTGGAGAAGCACTTTCATTTATCCTCAAGGGTGTCTCTTGCTGCCCTTGTGTTGGTGCTACTGTTGGAGGATGTATTTCAGCCATCTCTTCATCACTCTCATCATGAGACAAATAGTTTTTAACATTCACTATTTCTCTATGCTTCCATCCCAAGCTTCATCTTCAATAAACTGAACATCTATGCTCACAATAAACTTCTTGGTGGATGGGTTATACAACTTGTAAGCTTTGGATTCCTCACTATATCCAATAAAAATACATTTCTCCCCCTTGCTGTCCAACTTCTTCCTTAGCTGATATGGAATGTGTGCATAAGCCACACATCCAAAAACTTTCATGTGTGTGACACCTTGATTTGTGCCACTCCATGCCTCTTCCGGAACTTTGTTCATGACTGCTTTTGTTGGGCATCTATCTAAAATGTACGCTGCACAATGTACAGCTTCCGCCCAATAATCATTCGGCAAATGCTTTGCCTTGAGCATACTCCTTACCATATCCATGATTGTCATATTCTTCCTTTTGGCAACTCCATTTTGCTGCGAAGTGTACCTAGTTGTAAACTGCTTATGAATCCCATTTTCTCTGCAAAAACATAGAAATTATTTAGATATATATTCACCTCCTCTATCATTTCTTAGAACTTTGATGTGCAGCCCACTTTGGTTCTCCACAAGTGCTTTGAAATTGCAGAATCTTTCAAATACTTCACTTTTGTTTTTCAAAAAATAAACCCAATTTTTTCTTGTAAAATCATCTATAAAAGTTAACATATAGTGGTTGCTTGCAAGTGATGGAGTTTGCATCTGTCCACATAAATATGAGTGGACAATTTCCAAGGGTGCCTTTGCCCTTATTCTTTTCCCGGAAGGAAAACTTTCTCTGTGTTGTTTACCCAAGATACAACCTTCACAAAGGCTGTCTGGTTTCTCTATCAATGGTAATCCTCTTACCATTCCTTTTCTGTTCAACAAGTTAAGACCTCCAAAGTTGAGATGTACAAATCTCAAGTGCCATAACCAATTCTCATCTTTTAGTTCGCTTTGGAGAGCCTCTTGTGTCACTGCTACTATCTCTTCTCCATTTTTCAAATCTGCCCTCATCCTAAGAGGGAACATCTTGTTCCTTGTCATCTTCACTTCAGCAATACATTATTTCCTGGGTGGTTTATCCATGATGGTGCATACATCATCCTCAAAGAAAACATTGTACCCCTTTTGAACAAGCTGTCCAATACTTAAGAGGTTACATTTCATTCCAGGAATATAATAAACATCTGCTATGGATTTATTTTCTCCTTTCCTTGTTAAAACATTTACATCTCGTTTTCCCATAACAGAAACTTTACTATCTGTTCCTAATGTGACTTGTGACTTCACATTCTCATCTAACATAGAGAACATGGCTATGTTTCCTGTCATATGGTTACTACAACCGGAGTCTAGAAACCATAAATCTTCACTCTTTTCCTCAGCCATATTACAAGCTAAAAACAATTTATCTTGGCTGATATTTTCTCTAGTGAAATTTGCACTAGTTCTATTAGTCATATCATGCTGCTTCTTCCTACATTCATTTGAATAATGCCCATATTTTTTTTAATAATTACATTGGACATTGGATTTATCATACCTTTGTCCTTGAGCATGTTGTTGACCACTTTGTTGGATGCTTCCTTGGCCTTGGTTCTGATTTGGATTGCTGCCCCTTTCTTGAGCATTTGCTGGATTGTTTCTTCCACCTCTGTTTTGGCTTCTGCGTCTTCCTCTCTTGTTTCCTCTACCTTGACCTCTTCTTCTTCCAAAGGACATCTGAGTCTTAAAGGCATGCTCTAGAGGTGAGTTTTCATTTCTACCCAATCTTTGCTCAAGTGTCATCAGTGATGCATGTAGCTCATCAACTGAAAAGTTTGTGAGATCCTTAGTCTCTTCTATGATGGTGACAATCACATCAAACCTTGAGGGTAGGCTCCTCAAAAGTTTCTCCACAATCCTCCTTTCTTCAAGAGTCTCTCCATGAGACCTTATCTGTGTGACCATTCCAATCACATGTGTGAAGAATGAGTCAATGTTATCTGACTCTTTCATGCAGAGAGTCTCATAATCTCTCCTCAACAATTGTAGTTTTTCTGTCTTCACTTTCTCCATGCCTTGATAGGCTCTCTTGAGAGTTTTCCATGCTTCTTTGAATCTCTTGGTTGCTGCTATCCTTGGAAACACACTCTCATGCACTGCTTGATACAAAAAGTAGAGGGCTTTAGAGTCCTTCTTCTTATTGCTCTTCAACAAGTCTTTCTCTGCTTGTGTTAAATCATTAAACTCATTTTCATCCACTGGTTCTTCAAAACCATCCTCAACAAGTTCCCATAAGTCTTGGGAAGCAAACAGGGCTCTCATAGTTATTGCCCAGTAATCATAGTTTTTCCCATTAAATTGTGGGAGATGAGTATTACCAATACTCATGCTAGTGTTGGCTCCAGCCATTCTTGCACTCTAACTATGCTTCAAACACTTGACTGTGTTTTTAAAACAAACTGGCTGTCTTCAACAGTAACACAAAAAAAATTGTATTGAGAAATACCTTGGATTATTCTTGACTGAGTCTTCACTCTGCTAGAGAAGTTGTTGCAATAAAGAAATCCTTCCTTCAGCTTCTTTGACACCTTCAAAGAGCTTGGACTAGCTCTGATACCATGTTGGAATTTCTGAGAATTCCAGAACAATATATAGAGAATAATACTCTCCTTCTTAACACAGAGAAATTTTTAAATTTCTCTATGTTAAGAAGGAGAGTATTATTCTCTGTATATTATTATGGAATTCTCAGAAATTTCAATAGGGCTGGTGAGAAAAAGGCTTCTTTTCATGTTGTTCCATGTTTCTTTGGTACGACGTCATGTGCCTGGGCGAGCTCTTCCACCATTGCAATGGCCCCTCGTCCTTCTTTTATAAGACGATTATCACTCTCGCTCGACCCTCCTTCGATTCCCGCGAACAACACATCCGACGATGTGATGTGACTCCTTCTTCTGCCTATTTATGGTGGCGTGTTGTTCTCGTTCGCAGGTTGTGTTGGAAGTTGAGACAAAATGTTAAGGAGGAGTACCATAAACAAGCGGTCGTCATCCACGTGTCATATTTTATTAGTTTAATAGGATGAAGGAGGATAAAATGTATGCTCACTGATCCACTGCACTGCAGTGTACAATGTAAAGGCCTTAGAGACAACTCCTTAAGCGTAATTACTGCCATCCGCCTGAAACTACAAAACAAACAACACAACACAACACAACCACCACCATGCAACCTCACTCAATGTAGCGTGTTTCCATATACTCATAATTCCTCTCCCCAACAAACCCAATCCACTACTGCTCTGTGTCCAATAAGAAAGGAAATGGACATCCTTCCACTTTCCATCCACATTATTACACTGACTAAATCCATGTATCAGAAGCCCTGAGTAAAGGAAAAAATTAATTAACCCGCTCCAATATGAAAAATACCTCTGAAACCTTACATAAGAACCAATCCAAAAGACACTCTATAACAAGTTAGGACAATTTTGTCCAATGCGTCAGGCCAAAAAAATGGAGGAACGGACAGAAAGAAAGTATTTTTAAAGTTTATGAGGTTAAAAATAGCTAGGACAATTTTTTCCAATGTAAAAAAAAAACACTTAAAAAACACTTTAAGGTAAATTTTATGAGGTTAAAAATAGCTAGGACAATTTTGTCCAATGTCCAAAAAAACACTTAAAAAACACTTTAAGGTAGAGGAACAGAAAAAACACTTAAAAAACACTTTAAGGCAGAGGAACAGAAATAAAGAAAGTATTTTTGAAGTCCATGAGGCTAAAAATAGCTTATAAGATAAATTGTTTCTCCATTTGGTTTTTGTATTCTCCCTTTTTCCCGTGGAGTTTTACAATAAACTCTCCTAGCTTCTAGCTAAATAGATTATCCCAAAAGCTAGTGGCCAGAATACCTGCATAATTTTCCCTACTGTCTTTGAAGGCCTTGCATTCTAAAATGAATTTTTTTTTGTTTCCACTTTTCTGGAAGAGAAAAACATACATACTCTTTCCTCCCACATTTCTTTTGGCATTTTCAAAGACTTGTTTCACAACGGAGTTGATGAGAATTAATCCTTAATTGAGTAATAATAATTTTAGATCTCCAAATAACCATCATAAATAAAAACCCATACATACAACTATAAATACCAAAAATAAAAAATGTCCAATACAAACACACAACACTAAAAAAAACTACATAAGTTAGAAACACCTATAGAAAACTAGAATTAGATCAAACATCCCAGTCGAACAACAAACAACCCAAAGAATGTGAGCCGTTGGATGGAATCCAAATATACACCCAAAAAATTCCCAAACCAACGTACCAGGTTCAACACAAGTACTCAGTTGGGTCGTTCTCAGGTAACATAGGAAGGAAAACAAGCTAATGGCCCTCAATCCATGGGCATTCTAATAACTGCGATTCCAAATGTAGAAATACCTACCACCCTCAAAATATCTGGTACAGAGATAGAACGCTCGAGCCGAGTTGAAAAAAAAAACGGTCAATCCATAGTGACCGAAGTTTTTTCCTCTTTGCTTTTCCTCCATACCATAGTATATTAAATTTATGTTAGTGTGAAAAAAAATGAATTGTTTTATAAATATAATAGTTTATTGGTTGTATGGTAATTTTTCATTTTGTTTTTTTATAATTTTTATAACAAAATTATTTTAAAAATAAAAGGTGAAAATGTAAAAATAAAGCGTATTGGAACTTTTTGGTTTTTTTTTTTAATAAAATATATTTTGTGATTGTGTGTATATGAAATAACAATGAGATAAATCTTGTTTAGCACTGTTTTGAAACTATTTCTACGTATTATAAAATATTTATTCCTTTTCATTAAAAAGCAACTTTAATTAAATTATTATGCTTTAAAATAAGCAATTAAGAGCTTGTGTTATTTTGGATGTTTTATTAATTAACGGAAAATTTATTTTGAATTTAGTATTTGTAATTAAAGTGGGAGTTAACAAAAATCTAAAGGTTTTGTTGAATTTCATTTCAACTTCGTATATTTTTATGTGGATAAACTAATTTACATAATAATGATGTAAGTAAAATGAAATTGTAGTTTTGATATGAGAATATATAAGATGGATTCAAGGTGGTTTATGTGTTTAAGCCATAAATAATGGGTATTAGGTTGTATTACTCTAAGGGAATTTCTCTTTGAAGGAGGGAAGAAAAATAGTATAAAGAATTGATGAAGAATGAAATAAACAATGGTTAAAGGAAATGTATGCCCTTATAAGATAGGCATGACCTTAAATCAAGATATGATTAAACTCATAGGTACAAAATACTTGGAAATAAATTAATAGGAAAAAACAATCTGATCAACTTATGATTAGTCTAAAGGCGACTATGGCACCCTTTGATATGCTCCCTATACTATGTTGATTTTCATAAAAAAGTAAGAAGATGTTGGAATTATGTTGGTAGACATGCACTAAGGAGTGCATGAGAAAATAAAGATGTATCTTAAGCGCATTATAGTACAAACTTAGGGTCTTGATGGGGACATTGAAAAGAAACCCCTAGATATGAAATATTAGACATAATGTGATAAACTAGTTGAGGTAACTTGTGGAAGTAACTAAAACACTAATTATTTAGTGTAAATGTGGAGAAATTACAAGTGATCAAACTGAGAGAATACAATGCAAGTTAAAATTGGAATAAATAAATATATACTTTAAAATGGTATGAAACAACCCTAAATGGGTAGTAAATGTATTATTTGATGAGATTTGAAAAAAAATAAGTATAAATGGACAATAATTTTAAGAAAGGAAGGGAGGTTTCTAAGTTTGATCTCCAATGTTAGTGGTAGTATAAGAATAAATTTATATTAAGAATGAAGGGAAAAAGAGGAACTTACAAAATTCTAATTATGATAATGAATGGTTATTGTTGGTTTAGCTAAATTATTAAATTCATATTTATATTGGTTTAGCTAAATTCTTGGTTTAGCTATAAATGGACAATAGTTTTAGGGGAATTAATAGGAGAGGAGGATTTATTGGTTATAGTACTTGATTGAGGGCTTGAGGGTGGTTAATTGCAGAAAGATTCAGTGCAAATGAGCCTACTGTTGTGTGGACAATTGTCCCAAAAAAATTGTTGTGGTTAGAGGCATCCAAAGAGTGCCATGACTCTTAAATATCCTGTTAGATATATCTTTGCTTTACAGGTAAGTCTTCTCCTCTCATGTTTTTGTAAATTATATGTTAATCAATTAAATGTTTCTGTCTTGATTATTAATATCATGAATTGATGTAATAATTTGTAAGTTTGGATTTAGGGTTATTATACAATATGGGGTCTTTATTTCGTCCCCCCCTTCTATTGGCCTGAAGGTCACACTAAGAAGGGGGCTGAATCCGTGTGAGATCAGTTTTACCATTCTACAACTTTTCATAATCAACCAATCACATAGTAATGAATCATAACCATATTATCAAGTAGAAAAATGTATCATCAAGCTATCATAACAATAACAAATCAAGAAACCATCACATCACAAAGAGACACAAGTTTTTTTAATGGAAAATCATATGAGAGAAAACCACAAATCTTATTCTTATTTTACATAGATTTGAAGGATATGACCCGCTGGAGGAAACTACCCCCAAGAAATTAAAGTTGCCACTTGTGGTAGGGTACAACTTGATTGAGTCACCAACCTCAAAAGAATGCAAGTAGATTCTCACTGTAGGATACAACCTGATTGAGGCACCAACCTCGATGCTGAGCAGGCTCCAACTTTCTCTAGGTTGGAACCTCATTGATACTCCAACCCCAGTGATGAGCGGGCTCCAACTTCCTTTAGGCTCCAACCTCAGTGATGAGTGGGTTCCAACCTACTTTAGGCTACAACCTTATTCAACTCCTTATGGACCTCTATTTCATCTCATTTTCAAACTAGATCCACGATCATAATCTATAGTGACCGTTGAATCATAAATAAAACGAAAATCTATAATCACAACCACTACCACAACATGCAATTAATGCCACTGCAAACACTGCAATTTTTGTCATTCTATAACATGCAACCACTTTAATGTAATCACTATCACATAAGTCATATCAATCGTTTTTGTTGGTTGTCGTATTGTTGCCTCATTATCTGCTCTAACCAATTCATCAATCTAGTCACTCACTCCCCTTGAAACATGTTTTCCAAAATTCATCCAAAACTACTGCAACTTGCTCATAATCTCTCAAAACATAAAACATGGATTATGGTCATCAAATAAGTGTCAAAATATTATCACACAACTTTACTTATATTAATCTCTAATCCTTGATCACCCAACTTCTTTCAGAATTCAATTTGGACAAATATTGTGCCCTAAAACCTATAAAAAACAAATACAACTTTATACTTAATTTGTCTACAAATCACATTATGGGTGTGATTCTAAAAAATTCCCAAATTTCAGTGCTATTGCAACAGAAAGGTCACCGTCGATATGTTATTTTTCTTCGAAATAAACCCAATAACATAGAAAAAAATTCGTTGAATTGACTAACGTCGAAATCGAACCAGGATTTTCTTCGAAATAAACCCAATAACATAGAAAAAAATTCGTTGAATTGACTAACGTCGAAATCGAACCAGGATCTCTACCAATTCAACATGGGCACACTACCAACTATGCTACGTATGACGCTTAAGATCAAAAGCCTTTAATTTCATTATAAATATGCCCCAAGGTTTCGGTATGTCCCTAGTGCCAACCCCATTACATGGTGTCTGTCGTGCACCAATTCATACCAATATGCCAACTCGTCAACATAAAATCATCGCAGTCAGCACTTCACCACAGCCATAGCCGAGGTCAAAGTCACAAGTTCGAATCACGCTCAAAAACAGGGTGTTAAGCCTTCGCTGTTCACTTAAACCACACAGAACTTCAAAAACAAAACTATTCCTCCGAGATTGGATATGCCAATGTATCTACTGATCACATGTTGTTGTGAATGAGTTATTCGGGTGCATATATATAATGTTCCGTGGACCCGAGATGGTGGAGAGTCAACCCATGAGTTTGTGAATTTCATCTTGGGATGAAATCCATTCAAATTGAGTCATGTAATGGATAGGCTACGCCCTTCCCATACTATGTTTCTTTCGATGCCATTAATATTTGAGTTGTGCCACGGGGGGACTACGCGCTTCATTAAACTTTGAGTTGTGTCATGGAGGGGCTTACACTGTTTTTCATTCTGACGCTATTAAACTTCGAGATGAGTCATGGAGGGGCTACACCTTTCTCATACTTGTTTCATTTTTATTAAACATCATGCTATGTAGTGAAGAGGCTATTCCCTTCCCATACTACACCAAATAATTGTTCCATACAATTGGGTTTTAACATAGTGCCATTTGACTATAGGTTATGACCAAAGTTGGTACCACCATGTGACCACACTCTTTTTATTTTCCCTTTTAAACTCAACACCTTGGTTCCATGTGATAAGGACCTAGGATCGGGTCCTTAGGTAACCCGGCTATTCGCATGATGATGTCATCTTGACATCATCATGCCACATGGAAGCATGTGAGGGGTGCTACATGTCAACCATTTCCAACCTATATACCAACTGAAACTTTTCATTTGTTAATGTCACATGGTAGCTCATGTGATACCACATCAACATAATGATGTCAGTGAGTGATGTGTCACCAACATGTACATCCAGCGATTTATCATATAATCTGGGCTCGTCACGTGTCGATTTGAGGGAGGTTATGCTATCGAGTTAACTATTATGCAAGTTACGAGGTCATCCACCATCCAATTTCTTCATCTGGTGATTAAGATGCGTCAAATATTGAAAATATGCACGATATTTAATGAAGTTAAATGTCGTTCATGTTCTATGAAAAGCAGTCGTTCACTAGGTCCAAGGATAGTGGATATGCTCAGAAGATGCACACTTTTTAACACATCAATAATTTTGTGGTTTTTCCCATAGTTTGAGCACATAATTAATATTGATTCTTCAAACAACTATAAAATTTCATCTAGGAGGAGTTTTTCAGAGCAAGATATACCATTGGAAATCTATAGATGAGACCAACATAACCATATTATTTGTAGGGTGCTTTGAGCATCACATATTTATCAAAAACTCAAACAAATTCAAGTACCTTCAACTTCTTTTGATGAAAATAATGTAAGATATCTTATTGTTATATTGCTTCATAAAGAGTCTTGCTGCTTTCTTGGGCATCATGATTGGCATTTTTGTTGCCTCATACATCCCCTTTGACATCAATGACATTTTCTTATCATCAATGACAACACTATGTGAAATTACCCCCCCCCTTTTCCAATGATGGAAATATCAACAAACATTAATGGACATTGATGTCAACAAATCAAAAAAATATACCCCTACGCATCCGCCTTCAAATTCTATAGCATGAATCTGTCTAAATTACTTCCTTGATCAATTTCAATGTCTACATCAATTTCTGCAATCTCTCCCCTTTTTACATCAATGGAAAAAAGGTTGTGGATACCTATTGAAACTCCCATACTAATGATCTTGCATAAGATTTTTTCATAACCTTGTATTTGATGGTATTGTGGACTCGAATGAACCAGGCTACCTTACTACTACTATGTTGATAAATTCTCCCCATGAAACCATGCTTCCACTATTGTACTATTAAAGTCTCCCCCTGAGACCATGCACCTTTATTGACAAGTACTTGTCATAATTATTTAATTCATGTTCCTTTCTTTATATATGATATATCATCATAAAATAATGCTAATCAATGCCATATTCTGAAAATTTCCCTCATACATGGATTTTATTTTTAAATCTTGATTCTAAAAAGTATGGTCTTGAAGAAGCCCTTCAACAAGGGATTAATATTGAGGAGTCATACCTAATTAGGGTCCTCCTTGACCTCTTCTCCATCTTCTAGCATTGATAGGAAGTCCATATATGTTGTACCATCTTGAATTGAGTTTGTAATATCATGCTATATGAACTTCATTGTGACATATATTACATTCAACATTGGATTTCAATAAATGCAATAAGGACTGCACAGTTATCTTGATTTGGTCCACTTGTCTCCATCTAGGTACTTGATCATATCCTCTATAAATAACGACATCATAGAATTTGCAGTCCTGCACTTTGTGCACAAACTTTATAAATGAAAACCAAAAACCAAAATACTTGTTTTGATCCCTAGATATAGAAGGAGATCTCAACCTTCTAAAGTTATAAGTTTTGGAGGAGCCACGTTCCCTCGTTGATCAATACTTACTTGATTGTTTCTTATGGATGATTTATAAGGAGTTATATTCATTTGATGATTTTCGCTTCACTTTTTCTTGCTTTTGTTGATTTTCAATGCCTGCTTCACTTTTTCTTGTGTATGTTATGAATGTCTAATCAAGAATACTGGAGTGATATTTATCTGATGATCTTGAAGGGCCATTTTTATTAGATTTCTCACAATTTACTTGATAACCAAGACCTATCTTAATAAGCGTAGAATTATACATGGTTAGAATATGATCTAAGAATTTGGTCCCTTTGTGGAACTATGAATTGAGTTATTCCAATTCTTCTCTCAAAAGGATAAATTCCTCTTCTAGTCTTTCACATATTTGTTCCTTCTCATTTATTTGTTCATACATAAACTCTTTTACTCTTTTTTCCTCTTCTAGTTCAAATTTGAGAGAAAGAATGGTGTATTCACTTAGACTTTTGTCTTGAAGTTGTTGCGTCAATTGAATTTATTTCTTTCTGAGGATCCTTATTTGTTTTAATGCACTTTTAAGTTCCCCCTCATAATCAACTTCTACTTTAGGTTCTTCACTCTCAACTATGAATAATATTTCACCCCTTTATTCATCGGTCACACTTTCATTGCTTTCACTGTCACTTTGTTATTTTGAGTAAAAAATATTTTTCTCACTGATTTGCTTCTTCTTTTGATACTTGGGTTTGAATCTTGACTCATCATCACCATCATTCATCTTTCCATAAGGACATTTAGATGCATAATGACCTATCCTTCCACATTTAAAAAATTTGAAAGGAATCTTAAATTTGAACTTGTCAATTCCTCTCTTGAAATTTCAAACAAACTTGGATTCTTCTTCATCAAAGTTAGAGTATGTTTAATTTTCTTGCTTCTTTCTTCTTTCGCTACCTTGAAAATTGATTCCTTGACTCTTGATTTTTCTTCCTTGATTCATAACTCATATGCGGAGAGAGTTCCATGAAGTTTATCCATGGAAATATTGTCTACTTCAGGTATTTCCTCAAGGGTTGATACTTTGGGAGTGAATTTTGACATGAGTGATCATAATACCTTTCAAACAACATAGCTATCCAAGACTTCTTCATTGAGACCTGCAATGGAGTTGACTATATTTTCTACTCGGAAGAAATATGAAGCAATTTCCTTATATTCTTCCTTCTTCAAACTTTAAAATTGTCCCGTGAGTGCTTTAAACCTAATTTATTTGACTTTTGAATCCCCCTCATAATAAGTTTTTAGCTTATTCCATACCTCATGAGTTGAATTACACTACATTACTTCGACAAATTTTGATTGTTCCAAGACACTGAAGATAGAATACATAGCTTGTGCATTATATGTGTAGAATTCCTTCTCTATTACATATATCAGAATAACATTAGGCAGTTCATATTCAATCTCCATAATTTCCCAGACTTTTGCTCCAAAGGAAATGAGGTAAGTCTCCTCCTTATTTTCCAGTATCCATAATTGGTCCCATCAAACATAGTGGGATTATCCATTTCTCTGGTCATGGCCATCTTCCTTTGAATTCAACCTTCCAGTAGTTAATTGCTCTAAAGGTAACCTACTCTAAAACCACTTGTTGGTCCAAAGGTCATACTGAGAGGGGAGAATGAATCAATGTGGGATCAATTTTACGATTTAAAAACATTTTATAATCGACCAATCAAATAGCAATGAATCATAACCATATCATCAAGTACAACAATGCATCATCAAGCTACCATCACAATAACTCATCAAGAAACCATCACATCACAAAGAAAGACAAGCTTTGTATGTGGAAACACATGTGGGAGAAAACCACAAATCTTCTTCTTCTTTATCTTCATTTTTTTTACATATATTTGTAGGCTATGACCTGCTAGAGGAAACTACCCCCAAGAAAATCAAGCAGCCACTTGTGGTAGGCTACAACCTGAGGTGCCAACCTCAAAAGAATGAAATAAATTTCTCACTATATGCTACAACATGATTTATTCACCAACCTCGATGATGAGAGGGCTCCAAGTTTCTCTACACTCCAACTTGATTAAAGTTGCAACACCAATGATGAGAAAGCTCCAACCTGCTCTATGCTCCAACATGATTAAGGCTCCAACCTCAGTAATGAGAAGGATCAAATGATGCAGCAGAATAGACCCCACCATAAATCAAAAGTGGTTTAGATATTCTTCCAGAAGAATCAATGTGGTGGCCAAGGAGAGAAGACACAATTTCCTTGATTTTAATGTGATTTTAAATTATTTGTAAGCCTTTAGAAGGTGTAACATGTCTAGAGGATGAGACTCCTCATGTATGTAACCAATAGGGAAGTTTCCTACAAGTGTGTCAATGGGGGCTAGTACCATTGTGAAATTAGGAGGAGAGGTCGTTACTCCCTACAAGGGTGTAGCTTGTAACTAAGTTGTTTCTTTTAATTCAAGTATTTAGTGTGGTTTTTTCTCCATGTGTGTGCATTCCTTTATGTAACCTTGTTGAATGTATTTTATGTGCACGAACCACAAGGATTGTTTATAATCGCAAGTGGTTGTAGTCATTGTTGAGGGGAAGAGGTGTAGAAGTGGTATCACAGGAACCTATGCAATGTGACATTGGAGCCTCTTGAGTGAGGGGTTCAAAGAAGTCAGGATGTAGCAAAGGAATTCAGATGTGGGGAAATCTTACTTCAAGGTTGGAATTTAGGGGCTAATATTCGTAGGTAGGTTAATATTCCATGCTTTTTCCAAAAAAAAATATTCGCCAATTCCCATTTCTCTAAAAATGAATTCGCCCAAATTTTATAGTATAAAATTATTTTACCTTCAAAATCGCTAATATTATATATTATGTAATATAAAATAATTATAAATCTAAACGTTTTTACAAAATTATCATCAAACATTTTAAAATTTGGATATTAGGGACTAATAAGATTCGCCAAGGTTACTAAACTTTAAGATAAACTTCCATCCTTAAAATTTTCACTGAGGTCCTTGACTCGGGGTAGTACCTAACTAGTGTTGGTTGGTACCTCAAAGTAGTCAGTAGTCTGGTGGAAAATGGAAAAGGGAGGACCTGAGCCGACCCTCACTCAGACGGGGGCTACTTGATTTGGTCGATACTCGAACAAGTGGGACCACTCAACCTTTTTCAAAGGTCACCATTGCAACATTTTCCAACTACCTAACTAACACCGACGTTGAACCCTAACATATAATGTCAAGGTAAATTGTGAGATCAAACCAGGGAAATGTGCACAAATCAAGTTAGAACATCGGTCATACTAAAGTACGGGTGCACCAAGAAGAAATATGGAGAGACCAATAAATGGTAGAGGATAAATCACTGCAGTTTGGGGATTTTAATGAAGGGTGAGCTCATTGTTGAACGATAATGGTGAGATAAAATCTAGGTAATGGGCCCATAACCCACATTAATTTAGAGTAGAACCATATGGGGATCAAATTGATAGACCCATAGAATCGGTATTTCATCAAGTAGTAACAGAGGAGGGGTATATTTCCTGCAGGAGGACGACTTCCAACTATAGTTGGGTAGAATTTGTTGTGGAAATTCCACAGTTGCGATTATGGGTAGAATTTATGAAAATGTGAGTAGTGCGCGACAACCAGAAGAGTAGAGGAAGCTTGAGAGGTTCCAATGGAGGTGAATCTGTGATGCCAAACTACCAAGTCAGAGGAGAGATATTGGTGAGGTTTTAGTGAAGTCTTGGTTGTAGCTCACGGTTGAATTCGAGTAGAAGCTCAATGATAAATGTGGAGAAGGAAAACTAAAGTGAGAACAATGAAATGTAGCGCTAAAGCACATGATTAGGATATCATGAAAAATTTCAAGCATAGGAGTATGATTCAGGGGCATTGAACTCAGCCTAAATAGGAATTGGTTCAGAAATTCTTCTAGGAGTGGCGTGGCAGCTGTTACACAGTAATTTGTCACCGTCCCTGCAATCCCCATCTTTCCCATTGAAGGGTCTTTTCTGTGACCAAAAAGCAATGTCATGCCTTGCAAATACCATCATTGCATCCCTTGCCATGAGGACAACATTCCTTCTATTGATCATTTCCTGAGCAGACCCCTAAAAACACCTGTTTTTGCCTTGGCGCTGGTAGCCCATTATTTCCTCGCGCCAATGAGGAAAATTAACACTGAGCCCGCGCCAATTGGCGCTCTGTCCCAGTTAAGCACCCGCGCCAATCTGCTTATGGAAAGTTTAAAAAAAAAAGAGGCGAAGTTTCGATTACAACAACTTCGTGGATGAGTCATGAGAAGTGGTTTCGACTGAATAACCACGGCCTTCCTCCTTTGGCCTCTTGTTTTCACCTTATGGGGAACCTCCCAAGGGATAAGGCCTCCCTTCCACTATTGTAGGGATCCCAACCTCTTCCTCTTCTCTATAAATATAGCCATCTTCCATTGATGAAGGGGCTGAATGGTTGAATCTCCAAGAGCCTTCATAGCCTAAAGAATGCTGCAAGAGCCTTGATAGTCCTCATAGAGCCAAATCAGTATCAAGGAGATTATTTTCAAGACAATCGAAGAGAGAGGCTTGTCCCATTCCCAACGAGCTTTACCGAGATGTATTCCGCTGACGACCCGCCGAAGGAAGATTCAGCGTCAGAGCCAGGTTGTATTTTCCTTTGTTTTAATTAATGATAAGTGACTTTGGTTATGGTTCCACTCGTATTGTTCATTATGATCATGAGTTGTGTCTTCTCTGACTGATACATAATTGCATATATTGGGTTTTACGCTTGTGTTTGTCGTGTTTCTTGTGTGTGTAGGTGTTCGATCGTGGCGAGCGTGAGGATTGTGATCTGTCGGAGCAAGGGAACGGGAGTGCTATCTTCTCTACGAACAGCAGTGTTGGATTCAAGGTAAGCCTTCTTCGCCATTTGGTTTATTGCAATTAGGAACTTGCACCTTAGCATGATACGAGTTTTGCTAGACCCGATCTGGGCTAGTAGGGATCGCCTCTGTCCACAGAGGGGATTTAACTCTACAAAAAAATGGTGACTCCACTGGGGAGATGTTGATTTGGGGTATTGTCTTGTCTTTTCGGTCAATTCTTGACTTTGCTTACTTGATCAGCTCTTTTGGTTTGCTTTTTTCTAGTGTAAAACCTCTGTTCAGCCCCAGAGGATCAGATCTGACCTCTGCTTTTCCAAATTTTTCATATTTTCATGGTTGGCTTGATTGGCACGGTTTCCACCCTGACAGTCGCACCAATTGGCGCAAGTTGCCAGTTCATCACTCGTGCCATCCCCTTTCTGGCGCGGATTAAAGCCGGACAATCGCGCCATCTCCTGTAGGTGATAGGGTTTTCCCTTGTTCGGAAGTTTCTTTTGGTCAATACTTTTCTTCCGGTTTTGTTTTAGATTTTGCTTGAAGTGGTGAGTCTGGTCTTGGTTGGGAGAAATTCTTTGTTTTTTCATTTTCAGGCATTGGCGCTTGTTGTTAGTTAGCAACCCGCACCAATTTTCCATTGGCACTAGTTGTCAGTGAGCAAGTCGCGCAAGTTGGTGCTAGTTGTCAATGATAAAGTCATGCCAATTTCAGGGTGTGTGAAAATTGAGATATTTTTCCTTAAATACTTCACCAGTGTGTCTTTCCCTTCCGGTCTTTTCACTATATGAGCATAGATTACATTGCTCATTGATTGAAATGTCTTCTCTCCATGATTGCTTGATGTAAAAGGGAATGAATGCCTTATTTTGATCTCATGCTTTGGAAGTCCTCTTTGTGTTTTGTCACCTTTTGAGAATTTCGTTACAAAGTGTTTAAAACAACGATTGCATTCTTAGTGTTTGTTTACATCTCTTTTGCATTCTTCTAGAAGATTTGCGTTCATTTAGTTTTCGTCTCAAAGTTTGCTTTTGTTAAAATGCATTAGATCACATTGCATTGAAAATTATTTTTGAGATCCATCATTGAACTTAGATTACATTGTTTAATGATTGAAAGCTAAAAATCGCTTTGAGTGCATTCTCTTTCATTAAAAGCATGCATTAAGTAGATTCTCATTTCATCGAAAAATGCATTGAGTGCATTCTTATCACTTGAAAAGGAAAGGGAAATTTTGCATAGATTACAATTGCATAGTTTTCGAAAAAGAGGATTTTGCATAGATTACATTGCATTATTCGCATTGTTGAATGTTTGAAATTACTTTTGGATAGTGAAAGTCATCTAGTTTGGAAAAAGTTTCATTTTCAGTATTGTTGTTTGTTGCATAATTGTTTGAAACTCTTCCCTTAACTAGATAGCATTCATCGAATTGAAAGTTTTCTTTTCTCATATAGCTGCATATAGGATATTGTCAGATGACACTCGTTAGGGCCTGAAAACTGAAACATAATTGAAGATTACCATTAAAATTTATTCAATTTAACCTAAGGAAGCATTGAAACTTAACGAAATATTTAGAGGTCTAGGCTAGTGATGTGTTCCGGTGTCGTTAAACCTAGTAGCTGTCGTTCGCCTCTTGGCTTTAGACAACACTAGTACGGACTTGTGTTCCCCATACCATCGTGTATATAAAGGGAGACCCCACTAGGTTTCCATCCTTTATCCATAGGAAGCCGAGTCTGCTGCCCTATACCCGTGATACACCGGACACAGCATTTGGGGAGATTTCCTGCACGTACGTTAAGTCCTTGGTTGATTTCTCTTTCATTTTGAAACCAAGGTGTCTATTGCAGTTCACGGTTATTTGGTACACCCTTTGCCTAGAATTCCTGAGCAGTCATTTTGATCTTGTCTGACTCCTTAAATTTGAAAAGATCATCAAGCGCTTGTCCTTTCACGCTTGTTTCAAAACTGAAAGAGATAGAGTCACCTTTTGCTTGTTTCTCGACTCTTAGAAGATGAAACGGTAGAGTTTTGTTTCAATGTTTTAAAAATTAACTGCCCAAAAAATATTCCTGGTTAAAGTTAGTTTCCTTAGGGTGTTTTTCTCAAGATCATTTCTGATGGAAACTTTCTCGGAGTTCACCAATCAAGGAATCCCCTCCGATGGGAATCCTGGTCCTTTTCCTCCTTTTGGAAATGTTGGTGCTCCGTATATGGCAACATTGTCCCTTCCTGGGTTAATTGTTGGGTTGCCTGTTTGGTTTTTTTCAACCTCTGTGGTCCCAAATGTCTCGGCTATTGTTTAATCAGTTCCTCCACCTGAACAACATCATGTTGATTCCAAGGTGGATCTCTCCCCTTCTTCGCCTGTTTCTGCGTCCTCCTCTTCTACTTTGCCTAGTGAAAGTCTGGATTTGAGTAACCAGGTGGCTAAGAAGAAGAAGAAGAAGACAAAGAAGAAGAAGTCTGATAAGAGAGAGGCTAAGGCTACAGCTACTACTTCTAAAGCACCTCCTCTTGATAAACCTTCCAACCCTTCGTGGAAAGTCAAGTTCCCCTGCATGTTGTGCACAGGAGACCATCTTCTTAGAGATTGCCCTGGTATTCCCAAGGTGCTCGAAGCATGGTCCAACTGTCGTCCGCCGTTGCCTTTGGCTTCTGGGAGTCAGGTTGGGGGCATGTCTCCAACTGGTGTTGGTAAGGCTCCTAAGAAGCAGGGTAAGATTACCAATCCCTGTAATTTGTGTGAAGGGCACCATGCCATTCACCTTTGTCCGTATATGGATGAAGCCAAGCGAGTTTTGGACAAATCAGCTGTTTCCGCGCCGTGCCTTTCGGCTGGTTATAAGCAGCTTTATTTTAGTCCTCCACCAGCTGATCCTATGATTGGTCAAGAGTCATCCTTAAACAATCCCGCTCCCCCGGAAATTCAAATTCAGGAATCTGTTCCTGACCAACCATTGGTTGTGGGATCAGTTGAGCTGGTCCCTTCTACAGTGCACCAGGTCTTTTCCATCGAGAGTGGATCTCATCCCCCTTAGGTTCTTCTTGTTTCTTCAGATTCCTCAGACTTGGAGAAAGATTCTCCTTGTCCCTATATCTCAAGAAGCCACTCCTCTGCCTCCCGTGATGGGGGTCCCGAAGGATACTCCTCCCGCCTTCCAGATGGAGGTCGTGGAGGATGCTCCTTCTTCTTTTGTAACACCAGGGGAAACCATCTCAGTTCGATGGTAGCCCCTCTGAGTAGTTTGGTCGCTTCCTTTGATTGTAATCGATTTCTGGGATACCACCTTCCGTCTTATGTGCCTTTCTAGATAACGGTACAGGCCTTTGGTCTGGTCATACCCAGCACCATTATAGATGAAGGCGCGTCTGTTAGTATTTTATCCTCAACTACTTGGCAATATTTCGGTTCGCCGCCACTTGTGCCTGTTACACAGAATCTGTTGGCGTTTAACAGAAGAACTAGTCAACCGTTAGGGATCCTTCCAAGGTTACCTGTTACTTTGGGAGGTAAAACCGTCCATATGGATGTGATGGTTGTTCCAGGCCCCTTGGATTTCAATCTACTTTTGGGGTGCGATTACACCTATGCCATGGGAGCGCTTGTCTCCTCCCTTTTCCGTGTGGTCTGTTTTCCACATGAAGGACGGATTGTGACCATTGATCAGCTTTCGTTCTTTGGTCTTGATGTGGCAGCTGGCCCACCACCATCCCTTCCTGGTTTTTATCCACCCCTTGTATCTGCCCCACCGCAGGTCAACTATGTGGCTACCTACCCCGTGCCTGTACTCAGTGATGATGCCGTCATGCATAGTGTGCTGGGGGCATTGGGTCCTGATTTCCGAGATGTTTTCCTTCCATCAGATGGGTAACTCTTGGAAGTGATGACTTCTTGTTCATTATGATGAGGTCGTTCGAAGCAAAGTTCTTCTTCTTGTGTCAAGCTCCTTAAAAAATGAAACAATACCATCGGAGCAGAGTTCCTTGTCTTGTGTCGAGCTCCTTAAAAAATGAAACAAGGTCGTCGGAGCACAGTTCATTTTCTTGTGTCAAGCTCCTTAAAAAATGAAACAAGCAGGTCGGAGCACAATTCATTTTCTTGTGTCAAGCTCCTTAAAAAATGAAACAAGCAGGTTGGAGCATAGTTCCTTGTCTTGTGTCAAGCTCCTTAAAAAATGAAACAAGGTGGTCAAAGCAGAGTTCCTTGTCTTGTGTCAAGCTCCTTAAAAAATGAAACAAGGTTGTCGGAGCAGAGTTCCTTGTCTTGTGTCAAGCTCCTTAAAAAATGAAACAAGGTTGTCGGAGCAGAGTTCCTTGTCTTGTGCCAAGCTCCTTAAACCATGAAACAAGGTGTCCTGAGGATAGTTCTTTTAATGTGTCAACCTGATTAAAACAATGAAACACTTTCCTGTTCAATTCGAGTCTTTGAAAAGATCTCGTAAAATCCCAGCCGAGTCTTTCTCTTGATCTCATAACTTGAACCTTCACTCCATCTGCCTTTCATATGGACTGAAGCTTGGGGGGCATGTACCTCGAATTGAGTCAACATGCTGGGGGCATGCTTAATCTTTCAAGCATAGTTTGTTTCTGTTTCAAGCTTGTGTAAAAATGAAACTGGTTTCAAGCATAGTTTATCTTTGTTTCAAGCTTGTGTAAAAATGAAACCAACTTCAAGCAGAGTTTTTTGATTTCAAGCTTGTGTAAAAATGAAACCATTCCCATTTTACCTCTTGTGATTGCCATTTTGTCAGCCTATTTTGCCAGATGAGCCTTGGTTTTCTCACTCCATCATCATTATTTGCTTGGCCGATCATATGCCTTCACTTGGTTGTTTTACTCGTTCCTGAGGAACCGCTACGATGAGTGGTCTTGTTAGCCAGCCTCTTAACCTTTATCATGTTCAGAGCAGTTCCACCATTACTAGAACCAATTTCTACCCTTTATACCACTCGTTCCTCCAGGAGGAGTCAACTTTTCACTCTTTTCTGACTCTCTAAACATGAAAAGATTGCCGAGTCCCTTTTCGTTTTGATCTTGTTAAATTGGCTGCGAAACGACATCTACCCAGTATATGTTTACCCATTTTTTGGGCTGGGATAGATTTTTTATGAAAAAGGAATACCCTAGCCTATCGCGACTAGGAGGTTTTCTCAGACACAATTTTCTACCTTTTCGGATCTTAGGAACTATCTACGAAAAGGGACTATTGGAGTTTACTTTTCTGCTGTCTTTTCAAACTCTCTAAATATGAAAATACATCGAGTTATTCCTTTGTCAGACTCATTAAACCCTGATGAAATCGGATTCAGTCGCAATGACGATATTCAAGTTCCTCCTTCCTAGGGCTCGTTAAATGTACTAGGATGGATTTGTCCGAAGGACGGACTTATATTACAAGCATATGCTATCCCCTTCAAGCTTGTTTTCAAAAATAATTGGGGTACTTGCCAGAAATGGTGGGGAAAAATGGAACCAGTATCGTTGTCGTGTCGACAGTATGTCGCTCTTGAACATGGCACTTGTCTGCGTTCGTGTCGGGTTGGGGACATCTCATCTCGTTTTCTGCTTGCCTCCGTGAGTTTGGTTAATCCCTTTTGACCTCTCATCTGCTCTTTTCCTCGTCATCATGACCTCTAATCTTTTGATGTCAAATACTGCCAAATTCACTGTCGTGCTGCCAATATGTTCAAGAGAAGTTGACCTCTGCAAATTTCAACCTTCCTCTGATTCTCATCTGATCCTGATTCACGAAGACATTATGTTCCTCTGTCTCGTGTCGATGATGTGGGAAACACTATGGCCCACCTTTGATCAAGGTCACTTCTTTTCGACTTTAGCCCATTATCCGGGAAGCTGATCTAGAGACTCCCTTCTGGTACCTTGGAGCCTGCATGCCTCAATGGCAGGTTCTTCGCGTTTGACATGAGGTTTTCATCATTGGCCTCCGATCGAGTGATTCTACGAGTGTTCGATGCTAGCTCACTGATTCACATGGCGTAGATTGTACCTATAGTACCTTGAGGACCATTGTCACTATTGGTGGTACCTCTCGCATTTGTTAACAACTTTCATCATTGGCTGGTAATCAGACGATGTTCTTGCATGTTCAACTTCAGCTCACCTATTCACATGCTTGAACTTGTACTTTTTTCAGGTCAAGATGGAGCGCAAGACCCTGGATTTTGTCTGTTAGAATCCAGGCTGCAGATTTTGTGGATTATTGTGATTGGTTACATGACTCATTCATTGGATGGCTACGGCCATACCTGAGTCTATTTATCGATCCTCACTGGATGGCTGCGTCCATGCCTTGGATCTGGATAATTGTATTCTCTGTTATGGATGGCTGCGCCCATACCACATATATCATGTATTTGAGATATCAGTTGTATTTGTCTACACAGGTTTTTCGACAACAGTGTTTTCAGTTTGACACATTCTCGTAAAGCATTTCACCCCCCTCTCTCTGTCGGGCCTCATGCTTTAGGGGGCATATGTTACATAGTAATTTGTCACCGTCCCTACAATCCCCATCTCGCCCATTGAAGGGTCATTTTTGTGACCAATAAGCGGTGTCATGCCTTGCAAATACCATCATTACATCCCTTGCCATGAGGACAACATTCCTTCTGTTGATCATTTCCTGAGTAGTCCCCTAAAAACACCTGTTTTTGCCTTGGCGCTGGTAGCCCGTTATGTCCTCGCGCCAATGAGGAAAATTAACACTGAGCCCATGCTAGTTGGTGCTCTGTCCTAGTTAAGCACCCGTGCCAATTTTCTTATGGAAATATTTTTAAAAAAAGAGACGAAGTTTCAATTACAACAACTTCGTGGATGAGTCATGAGGAGTGGTTTCGATTGAATAACCATGGCCTTCCTCCTTAGGCCTCTTGTTTCCACCTTATGGGGAACCTCCCAAGGGATAAGGCCTCCCTTCCACTATTGTAGGGATCCCAACCTCCTCCTCTCCTCTATAAATATAGCCATATTCCATTGATGAAGGGGCTGAATGGTTGAATCTCCAAGAGCCTTCATAGCCTAAAGAATGTTGCAAGAGCCTTGATAGTCCTCATAGAGCCAAATCAGTAGCAAGGAGATTATTGTCAAGATAATCGAAGAGAGAGGCTTGTCCCATTCCCGACGAGCTTTACCGAGACGTATTCCGTTGATGACCCGCCGAAGGAATATTCAGCGTCAGAGCCAGGTTGTATTTTCCTTTGTTTTAATTAATGATAAGCGACTTTGGTTATGGTTCCACTCGTATTTTTCATTATGATCATGAGTTTTGTCTTCTATGACTGATACATAATTGCATATATTGGGTTTTACGCTTGTGTTTGTCGTGTTTCTTACGTGTGCAGGTGTTCGATCACGGCGAGAGTGAGGATTGTGATCTGCCAGAGTAAGGGAACGAGAGCACTATCTTCTCTACGAAAAACAATGTTGGATTCAAGGTAAGCCTTCTTCGCCATTTGGTTTATTGCAATTAGGAACTTGCACCTTAGCATGATACGATTGTTGCTAGACCCGATCTGGGCTAGTAGGGATCGCCTCTGTCCGTAGAGGGGATTTACCTCTACAACAACATCCAAGGAGAGAGGACACGGTTTCATTGATTTTGATGTGATTTTAAATTATTTATATGAATATATAAGGCATAACACGTCTATAGGATGAGATTCTTCATGTATGTAATCAATAGGGTTGTGTTATTTTATAGGGGGCTTCCTGAAATTGTGTCAGGGGTAGCCAGTACCATTGTGAAATTAGGCCAAGATTTCATCAATCCCTACGATGTCGTAGCGTATAACTGAGTTTTTTCTTATAATTCAAGTATTTAGTGTGTGTGTGTGTGTTTTTTTGTGTGTGATTTATTTTATGTAACTCTGTTGAATTTCTATTATGTTCAAAAACCTTGACGGTTGTTTATAATCAGAGATGGTCACAGTCATTGTTAAGGGGAAGAGGTGTAGAAGTCGGTATCACATACACCTATTTCATGCAACATTAAAGCCTTTAGAGTGAAGGATTCAAATAATTCTAGACATTGTGCAAGAATGCAAATGCAGGGAAATATTAATTTAATGTCAGAAGCACATTAAAGAGGGGAATAGTTTGAGGAGACCAAATTGGTTGGGCCAGTCGGGTTGACCAACCCAACCTTGACTTGGGATGGTACCTAGCCAATGTTGGTCGAGTCCTAAAATTAATCGATAGTCTGATGGAAAATGGAAAAGGGAGGACCATACCCGACCCAAATTTAGATAGGACCTAGTCAATTTAGTCAGGACTGGAAAAATTCGGACCACTCAACCCATTTCAAAGACAGCCATTGCAATATTTTCCAACTACTTGACTAATTCCAACACTAAACCCCGACCTTTGACATCAAGGTTGAATATGAGCTCGCACCGGGGAAATGTGAACAGAGCAAGTTGGAATGCCGGACATGTTGAAGCACAGGTTCACCGAGAAGAAATATGGAGCAACTGAGAAAGGGTAAAGGATGAATCATTGGAGTTTTGGGATTTAAATTTAGGGCGATCTCATTGTTGAACAATAATGGCAAGAAAAAATCTAGGTCATGGACTCATAATCCATAGGAAGTCAAAGTGGAACCATCTGGGGATCAAATTAACAGACCCCGACCATAATCGATATTCATCATCTAAATTTCTCTAGGCTTCAACCTCCTTCAAATCCTTGTGGACATTTGTTTAATCTTATTTTCAAATTGGATCAACAGTCATCATATATAGCCGCTAAATCATAAATAAAACCAAAATCTACAATCGCAACCACTTCCAA